>JAFEMH010001463.1:0-469863 GCA_022495995.1 Adenophora triphylla var. japonica | reverse complement strand
AAACTCAAAAATGAATCAGCAGGGAGAATAATTCTGCCTGTTATCCATCAATTGGATTGATCCATCTCAACGTGAAAACTCAAGCAATATATGTATGCAGGCATAGGAAAATGAGAGAGTCTTGATCACCATAATACATAGTAGGAATTCAACAATTACCTTATGGGCTGAAGGCGTCAGCTCAATCAGCCTCTTAACTACGCGAAATGCGATGCTTGCAATTGGCAACAAAATCAGAACCTGACAAAAGGTAACATATTTATTATTGTAACATGATCTATAGAGCTTGGCAGCGCTGGCATAGCTTCAAGTATAAAAAAAAGGTGAGAGTATTTTTTTTTCTATGATACTCCCACCGTCCCAAAATAAATGCCACATTTGACTTGTCAATGATTTTAAGGAATATGTTTTACTTGATTGTATATTGCTTTTACCATAGTAAATTCATATTAAGATTGTTTACTTATTTAGAAACCGAGACATTTATTTGGGATGGACTAAAAGGAAATAGAGACATTTATTCTAGGACGGGAGGCGTAATAATGATATAGCCTTCCACACTCCAAAACAGAGGGTTAATAAATGACCAAGCAAAATTTTACAAGGCAAAGTGTAGTCAGTATGACACAATCAATGTAGAACTGGAGACAAAGATGGCTTCATGTTTTCTGTTTTTCTGTTTTATGTTTACCATAAGTAAGAAGCCACAATATTTTGGCTTAGCATTCCAAGCCAAATTCCTCGCTATAAACTTTTCTGTGTCAGTGACTTCCTTACTTCTGCAACCACAAACCCATAAAATAGCATTCTTCTCCATGCGTCAGTTCATGCCTACTGTCCTATTTTGGCTTAAGCTTTGACGCACCCTAGAAACTTTGCATTGAGAGAAATTGTCATGTAAACAGAGAGAGATTTCTCTTTCTCATGAACTGTTGGGACTGCTTCTCTTTAAACCCCATAGTTCTTGATTTCCCAATAGACCTTACCTAATCTCAAACTCCAGTATCTCTTAAGGCATCTCCATTAGTCCTGAAACCGTTCCATTTCAAGAGAAAATTCCAAGCATTATCTCTCCCTGAGGGTATGGGAAAAGTATTCTCCTACTCGAGTCATTTCTATATGATCTAACATTCCTCCTTAAAAACTGCACCAAATGCATACTGCAATTTCTTCTCTTAGATTTCCATCCATCAATGCTATTTATCTTCCTCCAGCTTGACTATCAAGACTATTCATACCCATTTTAAAACGACAAAGCACATACCCTGCCAGGATCTCAGCCAAACTCCCAACATATCATCACCTGATGACATTGAATTATGACCACCCCGTCAATGTTCGACCTGCACTCCGCATCCACCTACAAACACTGCTTCTTTTCCATCTTGCCTTTTCCGTATCTTCATGGCCAAACTAGGATTGACAAATTGCGATAAATGAGCTCTTGTTCTCTCTTTCTAGATGGTGAATCCCTTGGTCGTGAATGTACTACAAGTGCATCTTAATACATATCGCTGCAATAGAGCTCACATAATACATAAACTATCTACTTTCTAAATTGCCAATGCAGCCCGTCTGAACTGTAATGCCTATTTTGTCTATACTATCCTCGTGGTGTACCCTTTCTATCTTAGGCTTCGTTTGTTTCGCGTAAAACGACTTCCAGAAAGTGTTTTCTGGAAAATGAAAAGGTTTTTTGGAAAATGACATGAACCTGTTTTCAGTTGTTTGGTAAATCTTAGGAAAATGCTTCTGAAAACATTTTCCTTTATCTGATAATTTTCATAAAAATGAATTCCAAAACGTAAAATCAAAACAATTGCTTGACTCACCAACTCCAAATTCAATCATATTTATTTTTAAAGAAATTTTAATTTTGTCACCTATTAATATTAAAGAGGAAAAAAGTCAGAAGAAAAACTTCTTATTCAAAAGCCTAATAATTAGACCATAGTATATACATAGTACATTTGATACTCCTATTGCACAATATCTGGAAAGGTAAGAGAGAAGAGAAAAATGAAAAAGGTAGTGGCAGCACCTCCGTTGTTTGAAATCCAAGCTACTGAGGTCAACCAAGAGAGCAAGCGACTCCAACATGAAACGTTAAATGACTTACGGAGGAGCTTCTCAGTAAGTCATTTTAAGGAGGAAAAGGTTTGTTTTCCGTTGACCGGAAAATGAACTGCATCGACTTTTTCTATTTTGTTATTGCCAAACACCGGAAAATGAGGAAAACATTTTCCGTAAGTTATTTTCCTTGAAACAATCGGGGCCTTAATGTCAACAACAATGATCTCGGTGTTATAAAAAATACACTATCCAAATACCCTTCGTCTTTTATTCAATTATCAGGAACAGGCACCAAACCTCCTGTGAAGTCCTTCAAGATATTAGTTCCGGAGTACTAGGGCTATATCTGACTCCTCAGCCCCCGTGGATTCTCAAACTAAAGCAAGCGTATATCATGAAACCTCTGATGCTCGGACTCTTTGGTTTACCCCGCCGTACCCGTGTCGTACACTCCTATTTAGTCTTGTTGACAAGGGTCCGGCAGGGTAAACCAAAGAGTCCGAGCATCATAGCATGAAACAACACCAGCTCAGCTTCTCTCAAACTACACTCTCTTCTATACTCGAGTCAAGCAAAAGAAAATTGAACCCCCTACAGTTTCAGGAACTAGCAAGAATGAGCTGTGGAAACTTGTACCCCAACCCCTCTATATACTATAATGAGTGCAGTGTTAAGTCACTATTTCAGGTTCAATATTATTTATTTATTTTATTGGAAAAAAGAATTATATTAAAGAGAAGGATCATTTCAGGTTCAATTAGTAGCACAAAAAATAATAAAGGAACTGCAGAATACCTTAGGACGAGTAAAACCACGGTCAAGGAAACTATGGCTGTTCAGATTTGCATCCTTCGTGGTCTCCTGAAGCTTGGCTAATTTGGTGTCATTTTTTGACACAAGATCTCTAGTTTTGAAAACATGATTCAGCTGCAAAAATATGCACCCTTAACGAGTCATTGTAAACTCATAAAATTGAATGTTTCATCTGAAAAGGATATGTATAAGCATAAACAAAGGGTACAGGAGTCTACATACAGAATGCATAATATATGCGTCCATAATACTTGAGTCTTCTTCTCGTCCTTTGAGATAAAAGGGCTTTTTGTTGGGGTGCAGTATATCCTGATAGCTATTGCCTAAAAGATAAGGTAATCAGAAATTGAAAAATAATTGCACGTGATATAAAAAGTTATGCATTATTAATACACTCAACACTAGTGATGATAGTCTATTGACGCTAGTTTGGAAATGTGGTGTGTTTGAAGTCCTTTTATCTGCGGGGCAGCAAGGATACCTGAATCTTCAGGAATCAGTCATTGTGATGGCATCTTCTTTGGGGTCCGGTTGATTATGTAACACCTCTCTGGGCTTCGGCCAGGGATGCCTTTTGATGAGTGGCCATCCACAGATCCAGCGGGATTGGGTTACTTTAATTACTTAGTTATTCATTTGTTTTGATGTCTACGTTCATGGACTTCTTGTCCGTCAACCATCCTTCGTTCAAGTTATCTAATATTTTCCCTCTCAAAGTAAAATAATGCTAACTAGGAGCTTGTTAGGTGACAAAGTTAAAATACCAGTAATGAAGATGTAAAAGCAATATATGTGTGTTTGTGCGTATATATAAAAAATAAGTCCCAACTGAAGCAATGCTGAACAAACAACAACATTTGCAATAAATCAACTAAAAATTATGAAGTTCACCATTGCCAAGTTGAGTAACATCACTTACAAAGGGAGAAAAATGATCGCTGTTTAGAGGAATGAAAATCACTGCCTCCAGATGCCTTATATTTTTCCACCCAATGGTCAAATAACTTTAGCTTGAGACCATAACCAGAATTCATGTCACCATCCTGCAAAAATATATGAACTCTCAGAATAGTCTACGATGTTCAAGAAAATAAAGGAAGTATTTAATGCATAAATTACTAAAAACATACATTTCCTTGACTGACATAAGAGAAACCATATAGTGGCAAGTTCAAAGTTGAACAGAGAAGATTTAAATGATAAGTATGACCAGGGGAATAAAAGACTTCATATATATGGCATCCATACTGAATTATAATGTCAAGTAGACTCTAATAGCAATTAGAGTACAAGCAGTGGCGAAGCCAGAAACTTTTGGGATGAGGGTCGAGATTGCTTTAGGGATGAATATTATAGTTAGGGTATCAAGATTTTGCATACAAGGGGGTCAAAATAATAATTTAGTGTAAACTTTATTTAAAATTAAGGGGTGTACAAATTCATCATTTTAGTGCTAAAAAGTAATTTTCTAAAAATTTAAAGGTGCTAAAATGGACAAAATCCAAAATGGCAGGGGTTCAAGTGACCCCCTGCATATACCTGGCTTCTCCAATGCATACAAGGTTTATAATTCTGCTATATTTAGCATAATGATTAATTCTAAGTTGAATCAGTTAATTTTTTGAGGGCGCTAGGTATTACTAAAAAATCGCCATTGAGTACAGGTTGCTTTATTAACTCGACCAGTCAAGTTCACATGGAAAACAACTTTGGAAAGACTTAGTGATCCCTGGCACTTCTAAAATATTAAATACTTTGGCAATATGAACAAGAACGGCTTTACTTGCAATCAATAAAGAAATAACAGTGACTTATCACAGCACCAGCCATACAAAAGAGGCTAGTTAACTAATTACCACCAACTTCCGTCCTCAAATTTGGTCCCCAAAGTTTCTTTTCAATAGTTTTTTTCCCACAAACACACTTCCACTGTTAATAAATTTTGAAAATTTAACATCAAGTTATATGGCTGGTATTAGGGTGTGGAATATTTTTATTGAAGAAGATCTAAACACCACTAAATCTCAAACTCTTTGCATTTCTACATTCTTTGGAGCTCCATGACTATTTGTGGCAAGGGAGTCTCCACATCCTAAAAAAATTATTTCAAAAGGGATTGATCTTTAAGCAAACTGCTTGAATCCTGCTCTAGTCATAGCTTTCTGGCCAGCCATCTTGGACTCCTAATTATTCTGCATCATTCTCTTTAAAATGATGTTATTCTTACTTGACCTCCTGCACCATCCATACTCTTCCCCTCTGGCTACGATTTGTAGGAAAGCAAATTTCCTTCCAGGATCAAGGCCGTCACTTGGTCCTGGAGGCCTTATAAGGCTTTAGCCTCAGCCATTTGCTTGTTGTACTTGGACTCACACTTGCCTTTTCTCTAACTTCCCATGTAGTAGAAAACATGAACGTTTTAACTCGAAATTTCTCAAGTGCGGTGTGTATATCTTATCTGGAAGCATGACAATAAGAATACTAGAAGGCTGCACAATAAGAGTTCCTTTGTTCTTTGCTTTTCCCGTTTCTATTCTTTTTATGCATGTGGAATATGATCTCTCCAACCATACACCAAAATCACATAGGAGAATAACATGAATACCACACATATAGATGCATCCAATGCTTAGAATAAGGAAAGGAATATGCAAGTATGCTCATTTGTTCCAAGCAAGTAGATTCGCTAGAAGGATGATCTTTAAGAGAATAAAATAACTAGGGCAACCAAAGTAAAGCAAAAATGAGGGATACATACCTCTGCAAGAAACTCTCTTGTTGCCATCCACTTGCAATTTGATATCGCAGGTCCTGGCATCTCCCATTTATATTTCCATCTTTTCTTCGATAGAATCTCTACCTCTTCCTTCGATAGCTTATATCCCAGGTGGTCATTGAAGGAACTGGACAAAAACCGAATAAGATTAGCCACACAAACTGTAACTACTTCCTCATTTACACATTCCCTCCCTCCCTCCTCCCTACTCCCTTTCTGTCTAATTTTATAGAAAGCGTCGTTTTGCTGATCAAGACAGAACATAATACTAGAATGCTAACAATAAATTCACGAGGAAAAATATAAGTGGTAAAAGTCAAAAAAGCAGTGAAGAATTATATTAATGAATTCAACCCCCTCCCTTCTGCTAATGTCTGCGACTGTCAAATATCAGGAGCTTTCAAACAGTAACATAAAGAAGCCATATGAAATAATCCCTCAGCCCCAGCTCAATGTGCACACTTTCCCTTTTGGAGGTGTCACTGATAAGTCCCACTTCCTAAAATGGACTACTTTTATTATTATTATATTTACCTTACCTCACTTATCATACACACACACTTAAATTGTGGGTCCCACAACCCACATCCCACTTATCATACACACAATCCCTTTCCACTCCTAATATTTTTTAATACACACACACACATATATACATATTCACTCCTTAATTCCCGTACTAAATAGAAGATGTGCACATTGAACTGGAACAGAGTGAGTACTCCTTATTAAGGCCCATAAAGAAACCATATGAAATAACCCTTATAAACACATTATGCCATAAACAGACCGAGTATCCATCACATTCTCACACTCTTCCCTGTGCCAAAACAACAACCATGATAGCAGGCATCTGATTGAAATCAATGGCTCTCAAAGTACCAAAGTATATGAACAGATGATCACCAGATGATCTCACCAGATGATCTCCTACCGCTAGTCTAATCGTTTATATTTATTGAACTGCCTGGTGGGTGTGCTAAGTAAGTGGTTTACATTAAATATGTCTGAGCCTTCTGAAGCGACTATCTTTGGTTCCATCCCCTCTCACTAATTTGCTCCTTATGAATTATATATTTCCAAGGTCTACCACACATCCATCTGGAAAAAAAAAATATCACTTTAATTGCATTCTTTGTTGGCGTGTTTTTTCTTGGTCTCCCAACATGTCTACAGACTTGTCCTACATTGTCAGTTCACTTAACTAATTCTAAAGTTAAGCTAAACAACAATGGATGCAGAAGCTCATTAGAGTTCACAAATCCTAACATCAATGTGTTCCCCGCCTTCCAACCAATCAAGTATGCGAAGGCACAATATCTAAGGCCTCCAAATACTAGTTTATTCGACATTTTTGCATAAACAGAAACTTTCACAATGGCAGTAAAATTGAGCCCTTTCTGAAACCATTTTTTTGACTGATCACAAGCTGAAAGCTGTTGAAGCAATGCCAACTAACATCTCTATGTAGAACTCACGTATAGACACAATATCTACCTTGAGTTGTCCAATACAGTAATTACAATGACCCACAAGAGAAAAAAATTACAAAGCCAATGTATATAGTTTCTCATTATTACATAGCATGAAACAGAAGAAGGGAAATGTAACATAATATTAAAAGAGAGGAAACTGTGAGAATTACTCTATTGCCATTTGCCAGTACAAAACAGTCCACAATATTTAATAATGCAAGAAAAATGTAACAAAGTGTTGAAGAGAGAGAAACTATGAAAAAAATACTCTATTATCTTCACAAAACGATCCAAGAAAATATATTGCTCTTTTTCTATGGTAATAGAATGAGAGAAAATAATAAAGGCAGCATTCTGAAGGCAAGGTAGGTAACTGATAAAATAATACAACTCATGGCACATCAAAAGTAATATAATGTACATCCTACTTAAAAAGAAACGATGAAGAAAAAGAACACACGCAAAAAAAAAAAAAATGCTTAAAGCATCACATAACCTCGTGCTAGCTGATTCAGTAGATTGACCATTTGTTTTCAAGTTCTCTTCTTCATCCACTTCAGAGGCCTCATCGCCATCATCAGATTCATCATCCTCACTGTGTTTTGCATTTCCTAAGAGACTAGATCCTTCTGCATCACCTTGCTCCAAGGCACTACTAGGAGAGTCATCACCACTCCCTAAATCAAGATGTGATATAAACATAATAGTTAGCACACTGGATCCTGGTTCCACGAAGGATGCAACAACTGACACATAACAACAGATGCTGTTGGCTTTCAATTTATTAGTCAGCATAACGCACCAGCCATCAAATAGAATATACTCAAGGAAGATACAACCATCAGCATATTTATATTACCCATATCATTTAAGGAATGGAAAAGCGTTGATTTGATTTTGCCAAATAATGTTAGCCAGACCCAGGTAACAAGAAAATTCACTCTCCTACCTTCTCTTTTCCCCTCTGGCCCAAATTGAAGCCTACCCAAGACCCAATGCAGCTAAGTTTCAGAGTTAACTATTCAATAGAAAAATATAAAAAGGCAAAACCACAAGACTCCTGCTGCATGTACTCCCTCCGTCCCATTACAATCCATACACTTTCCTTTTTGGGCGTCCCATTACAATCCATACACTTCCTAAAAAGGAAAGTTTTTATCACTATTCCCTCCACTCATTCTCTCTCCTACATTATTTTAATACTCACAACACCATTATAATTTACTATTCCCTCCACTCATTCTCTCTCCTATTTTACTTTTACACTCACAACATTTATATCATTATTTTTTTCCTTAATCTACGTGTGAACAGTATCTGTACACCATGTAATGGGACGGAGGGAGTATATATTACTCCTTTTAGAACAATTCCCAAGTAAGAGAATGTTTCACTTAATGAGAAAACCACATAAAAATCTGTATGTAGCATTTTAGCGTGCACTCGATGCAAGATAATGTTCGGTTATGCATAACTAGTTACAGAGGCAATTAACTAAATAACATAGTCATATGACGAATGAATATTGTGGTTAAACTTTGCATGTCCCATTGAAACGCAACCGTTTCTTTCTTTCTTTTTTGATCAACTTGATCTAAAACTTGACCAGTGATTTATAGGGATCCACTGTGAAAATGGGAATATTTTATGGAGAGGGGAGCAGTAAACGTTGAAATAGCAAGTGATAACCAACAATGGACTGTTACCCATACCAAGCCCATTGGTACACACACAATCAGCATTGCTAGCAAAACATAGCAATGCTGATTGTGTGTGTACCAATGGGCTTGGTATGGGTAACATAATGGCGCATGTATTCCTTACCATCCTCATCTTCCTCTTCCTCTTCATCTTCATCTTCCACGAAATCACTTACAAACTTTGAGTCATCATCTTCATCCGAGTCACTTTTACCTTCTTCAGCCCTTTGTCTACATAGAAAACTTGCAAAGTTTTAGCTTTATGTACTCTAAGGTAACTGTCTTAATCAGAAAACCATTGATGCAATCTGTAGTGAACTACTGACGTTCAATAGTTATGAACTAGTGCAAATTCACATTTCCTGACACAGCAGATGATTCTACACCAGAAATTCTATTAATTTATGAAAACAACATAAATAATTCCCAGCCCATAAGATAATTCTACACTGCATATGAATGAGAATGAGTCATGTCTGTTTTGGTTCTTCGTTCTTGCTTCTTCTGAACATATGAATATCATGTTACCAGTTCATGTACAAGATTAAGTTGTCATATAGAGCGCCCAACTACGTATATCATGCTTTACAACTTCCCCTGACGATGGGCAAAGCAAATACAGGAGACTGGACTTGAATCGAAGACCTCGAATCATAGGTCTCGTTCTCATACTAAGATACCTACTCATTAATAGGTTAAGCGGTTAGAGAGAGCAAATAGGGGTGCATTCATTGCTCTTAAAAGAGTTACTTTCAATTTAGTAGAAGCCATGAAGCACTTCTAATAATTATTAAGAAAGGTGGGGGAATCAAGTTAGAGGAAACGAGTGTGACTACTGTATGTTTCTGCCCTACATAATATCTTTAATTTACATTGGTATGACATGTGAGCAGACGGACCATTAAAAAAATGACAAGAAATGATATCCAATAAGGTGCAATCAACCGTGCTGCATGCAGGAGGTAATAGAATGCATACACTGTGTGTTAGACTTAGGAATACATGCATTAAACAATTCGTCACACTAGGAGCCATGAACTAAGATGTTCCTTTAACACCATTAAGACAGCATAAATAACAGGACTGCAAAAAAAGAAAAGGTCAACACAAGTAGGGGTGGGGGGACAAAAAAATTGTAAACAGAAAACAGTACCTCCTCCTGTTTGCGTTGGCAATTGATTCACTGCCAGACGCCAATGTCTTTAACAAATTATCATACATCGACGGCTCTCGATGAATCACTACCTCTTCTTCTGGCACTTCCTCAGACGAATCTCCTGTATCAGATGAAGAAAACAGCATCCATTACAGAGGGCATTGACAACAACTAATTCACCATTTTGACATAGAGTTGTACTCCCTCCGTCCCGAAATGATGTTCTCACTTTTTTTGTTGTGCGTTTGAGTGAACTTTGAGCAATAATCATAGATTAATTTAATTATCGTAATGAAAATCTAAAAATTGTTATTGATAGTATTTATTATGGTGTATCAGTAATAAATTTTAATTTTCATTAAGATAATTAAATTAACCAAAATTTTATTGATCAAAGCCCATTCAAACAGACAACAAAAAAAGTGGGAACATCATTCCAAGACGGAGGGAGCAGTTGATATTATCTTCTAGCTCCATGCCAAAAAGACAATCACTCAGTTATGAATGGAAGGAATATGAAAAAGATTCTATCTTTTGTGTTTAATATGAGTTTCTGGACAAAACTAAACCACAAAAAGTGAAAGGAGGAAGTAATTTAACAGACAATGACACTCCATTCAGAATATAGACTTCATTGGAAGGGAAAGATTTTCCTGTCATTGCTTAAAAATTTGATTTTGGGACCAAATTAAATCAAAACTAATCATTATATCATTTTAACTAGGGACCCTTAAACAGGCTTCGAACCTTGGCGATCCTTGGCGCAACAGTTAAGTTGCTTATTTGGTGACCATAAGATCACGGGTTCGAACGTGCGAATAGACACTTGGCAATTGTCAGGGGAAAACTATAGCAAATGGTTCCGTCTCCCAACCCCCGATTGGCGGGGAGCGCTTGGCGCATCAGGATTTGCCCTTTTTTTTACCCTTAAACAGGCTTTGAAACAAATTATGACTAAAATAAACACACACCTGAATTACTAGAAGTGGGGCTAGGCGGAATCTCCTCTTCCACTTGCTTACGACGATTCTTTCTTCCACGCCTACACTTATCTGAATCATCATTCCTGCTTGGTCCACTGAATCCTGCTCAATATGAAAAATAAGAAATAAAAATCCCCTTCCAAATTCAAGGCCAAAACTCTCCTCCCTCAACCAAACACAGTAACAGATGAGGCATATTAACACGAAAATAGATGCATAAAGAAGAATGTATTTGTTGTATGTATAAATTTAATTCGGTAAAACAAAATTCTTCGATCCAAATTTAAAAAATAGATATATAAAACAAAAAGCTCCAAATTCAATTCAAGATTTTCTTTACAGAAGCAAAAATCAGGTAAAGAGAGACATAAATTACCTCGTTTTCTGGAGATTCTCTGTTTCCCCATTGTCAAAATTGGAGCTTTTGGAAGCTGGGTTCAGGAGAGAGAGAGAGAGAGAGAGAGAGGTGGTGTTAGATTAAACCCTAAAATTTGTTAAATTTAGCGGGAGAGGTTTTAGCTTCTACTGGTGCCATATGTAACGACCCGAAATTTCTATAGTTCATAATAATAATAATAAATCCCAAAACATAAATATTTATTACATCCAATTCAAATAAAGGTAACTAGAACCCAACAAAATCTTTAAAGTCTTACAAACTCCCAAATAACTGAAATAACCGACTAAAGAGTCTAAAATAAATTAACTAAAACAATTCCTTGAACTTCTTATGAAGTGCACCCCGAACCGAATCACATTCTGCCTATTTAATAACTGGAAAAAAAGAGTATGAAAGGATGAGCGAACAATGCCCAGTAAGTTCATATACAGCCCCTCCGGTTAGTAAGGAGGAGTTGACCCGAAGGAATATCAA
The DNA here is from genome assembly GCA_022495995.1 of Adenophora triphylla var. japonica. Classification (NCBI taxonomy): domain Eukaryota; kingdom Viridiplantae; phylum Streptophyta; class Magnoliopsida; order Asterales; family Campanulaceae; genus Adenophora; species Adenophora triphylla. The sequence continues at coordinate 458,013 of JAFEMH010001463.1, read as the reverse complement.
ACAATACAAATTTCAAATAACAATCGAAGACATATAAATTACAAATTCGAAATCATTATTTACCAAATCTCAAAACCACATATCTTTCAAAAATACCTCAGCGGTTGCACTAACTGAGTTGACAATATTTTGGAGGTTCAAATGATGACAAAATCGAATCAAACTGACTTGAATGGTTTACTTATTTAAAACCGTCCCATAACCAGTTTTAACTAACTAAACCATTCACAGATTTTTAGGAATTTCAAAGGACTGATAATCTGAACAAAGTTGACTCGAGTGATCTAATTATTTATAACTGTCTCATACCAGCGGTAGATAATCAAATCATTCAAATACATCATAATCACAAAAGTGGTCCACTGACCTTATCAAACAAAATCCACAAGGGAATAAAATTGACTCCGCAGAGTCCTAAACAGTGTATCCGGAACACCCCATCACTAGTTTGAAGCGGTGAACTAAGTTTGCCCGAAGGCCAAATATCAAATATACCCCGCCGAAGCAGGTTGTCTAACTTAGTGATCATTGATGAAACACAAAATCATATCATATCAAAACTCATTTTATACAAAATACGAACTTTCACAATGACAATAAAATTTCCGTATTTACGAAACCAAAAAGAACGATTTAGCAAAAGATTAGCAAATAACGATAACCGAGGGAGTCAAAACAAATACTGACGCGAGGTCAGCTTTTAGTATCAAAGAAAAGTACATCGCAAAGAAACATGCGGAAGCCTAAAAATGAAACGGAGCGAAATCAATTAACTTAAACGATGCATAATCCCCTACCTTATTAAGTCTAAGCCAGCGCTCCACAACTGACAATGATCCTATCGATAATTTCCAAAGTCTATAAACATGAAAAGAAAATAAGAATCAATAATTAATATCCATACTTTTTAAGCTATAACTAAACTGTATCTAATTAAATTAGAGATCTATTTCCCTAAATTGTGAAATAGGTTGACTAATGCATCTCTCATGTTTTTCTCAATTTTGATGATACACGTCACAATCATAGCAAAAGTCACAAGTCTTTCTTTCTACTAGGTCCCTTCCTATTTGCTAGTCAGTCCCTCAATATATACACACATATACTGTCACAATCCCACACTCCCAATCCAAGTATTTCTCTTTCATCTAGGTCCCTATCCTTCTCACATGCCCATACATACATACATGGTGAAACATGTCCCAACCTCTTAACCCACCTCACAGTATACACACATACTCCATAGTCAATATTTTCACAATATATATTCTCCTGGCAGTCAAATTAAATGTGCTAGAACCCGCAAATAACGAACCACAATTGAAGTGATAAATCCTTTACCTCAGAATTTCTTCTCCTGTTGACGATGCAACGAACTGCCGCCCTCTCTATCAGCCGGCTTCTTTCTCTCTTGCGGTTTCTGCCTTCTGTCCGCTCTCTCTCTCTACCGTCTCCCTTTCTTATTCTTTGCGGCTGATCTCTCCTTCTCTCTTTAATTCTCTTTGCCGTTTAAAACCCGAAGGGCTTTATCAGTTTAATTCTCTTTGCCGTTTAAAACCCGAAGGGCTTTATCAGTGTAAGGTCAAGGGCTCTGGGATTAATGATTTATATTTATTTGGGCTTTCTAATCCTAAACCCACCACAAGGTAACAGAGTCCAATCCAAAAATAATCCAAGTTGAATAGACTAAGAACTCGTTTGGTAACCGAATAAGAATAATCAGTATTAATAGTGAGGGGATTATTAATCCCCTCATTATTAATGAAGGTAATAATAATCCTAATCTCAAAAATAATATGATGTTTGGTAGAAACTGGATTAACATACTTAAATTCTACCTTGACACGATATAATTTTTCATTTTTCAACAATACCCTTAAACAATCATATAAAATCCTAAAATCAATTCATGTTTTTGTGCACTACTCCAAATTGCTATATAAACAGAGCTTCTTTACCTTCTGAAGCTACAGTTCACAAATTTTGGAGGATTCAATGAAAAGGGGTGGTAGACGAGGACAACAACAATTCCAATTCAAAGTGGAAGTTGATGAAATTGGTAGCAGATTGGAAAAATTTGGAAAAATTGTTGTTGGGTTTATCGTCTAATTTTTATATTTTTTTGGAAGGGATATAATTGAGAAAGAGAATTAATCCGGGAGTTTGTTAAGGAGGGGGTTAATAATACTACCTTTTATCTGGGATAATTAGTGAGGGGATAACGCCCTTATCCCGATAATGCGGCTAATTAATACCGATGGATTATTATCAACCAAACGCCAATTAAATCGGCTTAATAATCTCGGTCTAAATTATCCTGTGTCAATACCTCCTACCAAACGGCCCCTAAGTTCACAATCCTTGTCCAACAACTAGGAAAAGAAATATTATCTCCGCATTGATGCGGTCCTATAAAATAGATTGGGCCCGAATAATAAGAAATCAGGCCCAATAGCTAGTTACGGGCCAGGCCCACTAGACCTGGGCCATCCAAGGAAATTTTTCCACTTGGAGCGACGTTAAATAAATGCCCCATGGGTTATGATAAGGCTCAAGCAAGGAGGAGCGTGGGAATAGAGTATTGCGGGTAATAGGGCCATGCGAGAAGCATGGCCGAGTCATTGTAGACTTAACGAATACGGGAATAGGGAGAGTATGTTGCCCGCAGGCTACCTAGGTTAGGGCGACATGACCAATGTTGTCGCCTGGGCTAGGGTTGTCGCTTATGCGACATGGGATTCTGAGCGTCGCCAAGCGTTGTGTCGATTGCCGCCTGCGCCCTTAACCCTAAATCTTAGAGATGGTTGATTGATGTGACAAGGTGAATAGTGAAATCCCACTAAGTTGAGGTTGGTTGGGAGTCCTTCCTTGGATGATTGACAAGTGTCCCCCCCCCCATGTGCAAGGCACATGTGATGTCAAGTAACGCAGCGGAACCAAAACGAACAGAACAAAAGTTGAATAATTCCTCGTCAAAGGATCTTAAACAACCAAAATAACGAACAATTCAAAGGGAACGTTCGACCTCTTCGAATCCACGAATAGGGTTTAATAAGCCAAATTGACTTCAAGGAATAACCTCAATTTTGCAAAGCAAAAGTAATTCGATAATAAGAGTTCTAATCCAAAAACACCAAGAAAACAAGTATTTAAATGACCTAGGAAAGCTGAAAACCTAATTAAAACGGAATTAAATAAATACCCAAAATACCCCTACTTAATGTTTGCGAACTGGACAAAAATTGAAAATCCCGTCTTGAAAATCCGACGCAAGCGCGGCCGCCCTCATCCTCTGCGCGCCGCGCACTCTGTGCCGAGCTTTCCTTCGTCAATCCTCCTTCGTGCGCGGTCGCCCTCGTCATGTGCGCGGTCGCGCAACAGTGCCGCACATTCCCTTTCGTCAAACCTCTTTCGTGCGCGGTCGCCCTCGTCATGTGCGCGGTCGCGCACATCCCCAGAATTTCTTCGCCCTCTGCTTGATCCGTAACTTGTGCTACATCATTTTCCCCCACTTTGAAAGGATTCGTCCCCGAATCCGCATCACTATATAAAGGATCATCCGGGTAAAAATCAACCAAATCCGACACATTGAATGTAGGCGAAATATTCCAACCAACCGGCAAATCCACCACATACGCATTGTCATTTATCTTCTTCAACACTTTGCACGGACCAATCTTCTTCGGATGAAGCTTGCTATATGTCCCTTGAGGGAAACGTTCCTTTCGTAAGTGAACCATAACCATATCCCCCACAGAAAACACCTTTTGACGCCGTTTCCGATCCGCAGCTTCCTTGTACTTTGTGTTGGACTCTTCAATGTTCCTCTTCACCTCCGCTGCACGTAATCAACCATCTCGGCCAAATTTTTCGCAGCAACACTATACCCCGGTAAGCTAGGCAACGGAACCAAATCCAAAGTATGAGTAGGAGCCCTCTGATAGACTATTTCGAATGGAGACATCTTTGTAGTTCGATTGGTCATGTTGTTGAAGGCAAATTCAGCAGTAGCCAACACTAAATCCCACTTCTTGGGATGATCACTACACAAACAACGGACCATGCTACCCAAAGTTCGATTCACCACCTCTGTTTGGCCATCACGGATGAAAAGAACTGCTAAATTGCAAACTCCGTACCAAAAATCTTCCAAAGAGTACGCCAAAAGTGACCGAGGAACTTCGTGTCACGATCGAGGTAATAGTCTTTGGAACCCCACGCAAACGAACAATTTCCTTGAAAAACAACCCCGCAATATGTGCAAAGACGCTAGCCTTCCTACAAGGAATAAAATGAGTCATCTTCGAAAAACGATCAACTACCACAAACACTGAATCATTGGACCTTTGAGTACGAGGTAACCCAAGCACAAAGTCCATAGAAATATCCACCCATGGCTTATCAGGAACCGGCAAAGGAGTATACAACCCCGTATTTTGTGACTGCCCTTTATTTGTCTTGCACACCATACACTTCTGCACAATCTTGTAGGTATCCCTCCGGATTTGTGGCCAAAAGTACTTCTTCGTAACTAACTCAACTGTCTTGTCACGCCCATGATGACCATCTCTATGAATCTCATAAATAAGACTCTCTCGGACAGAACCCTGCGGAATACATAACTTGTCCATGAAGAACAAAAAACCATCTTGCAAAGAAAATAAGCTAGCTTGAACACCATCACGACACTTGGCCCAAGCATCTGCAAAATCAACATCAGTCTCATACAAGTCCTTCATACACTCAAACCCGATAACCACATTCTTCATAGTAACTAACAAATGTGCCCGACGACTCAACGCATCCGCAACCTTATTAGTCTTCCCACTCTTGTGTTTGATAACAAAAGTAAACTGCTGCAAATAAGCTACCCAACGAGCATGCATACGTGAAAGAGATTTCTGACCATTCATATACTTCAAAGCCTCATGATCAGTGTGAAGAACAAATTCACGATGCAATAAATATTGCTCCCAATGCTTAATAGCCTGAACCACTGCATAAAACTCAAGCTCATAGGGTGTCCACTTTCGTTTAGACTCCTCCAACTTTTGACTCATGAAAGCAACCGGCCTCTTCTCTTGAATCAAAACAGCCCCTATCCCAATCACAGAAGCATCCGTCTCAAGCTCGAAAGGCTTAGAAAAATCCGGTAAAGCTAGTAAAGGAGCACTAGTCAATTTCTCCTTAATTAGAGCGAAACTAGCATCCGCCTCATCACCCCAATGGAAACCACCTTTCTTCATACATTCAGTCTGAGCCACAATGGAACTAAAGTTGCGAATAAAACGACGATAAAAAGTAGCCAAGCCATGAAAGCTACGTACCTCGCTAATGTAGTGTGAGTAGGCCACTCTCGAATAGCCTTTATCTTGTCTTCATCAACTTGGATACCCTCCGCAAAAACAATGTATCCCAAGAATAATAATTTATCAAGCATAAAACAACACTTCTTGAGATTTATAAACAATTCATTCTCCCTCAATGCCTGCAACACTGACTGTAAATGCCCAACATGTTCCTCCTCCATCTTGCTAAAAATCAAGATATCATCAAAATAAACAACCAAAAACTTACCATTGAAGGGCTTCAATACTTGATTCATCAAACGCATGAAAGTACTAGGTGCATTTGATAAACCAAACGGCATCACCAACCATTCATACAATCCCTCTTTGGTCTTGAAGGCTGTTTTCCACTCATCACCCGGGCGAACACGTACTTGGTGATATCCACTCTTTAGATCAATTTTAGAAAATATCTTAGCACCACGAAGCATGTCTAGCATATCATCAAGACGAGGAATGGGAAAACGATACTTAACCGTAATTTTATTAATAGCCCGACTGTCTACACACATACGCCAAGTCCCATCTTTCTTAGGAACCAATAGAGCCGGGACTGCACAAGGGCTCAAACTCTCCTGAATATACCCCTTCTTCAGTAAATCCTCCACCTGCTCCTTCAAAATCGCATGTTCAGCCGGACTCATTCTATAATGAGCTAGATTAGGAAGAGATGCACCCGGAACCAAGTCAATGTTATGCTGAATATTTCGCAAGGGAGGCAACCCTGCAGGCAGCTCATCAGGCATAACATCACGATACTCATGTAACAAAGCCTCCAAAGACTTGGGAACCAAACAAACTGAACCGGACACACCCTTTCGGACCACCGCAAAAACACATGTAGCTTCATCAATATCACTCAGAAATTCATTAGCAGTGCAAAGAGAAACAATAGGCTTCTTCATCTTCTTAACATTAGGATCTCTATCTCGTAAAGGACACAAGTTAAAACGTGCACCATCTTTCTTAAATTGAAGAATATTATCTCTCCCCTTATGTACCACATCAAGATCAAATTGCCAAGGCCTCCCCAACAATAAATTGCAAGCAGTCATATCAATAATGTCACAGAGAATAGCATCCTTATAACGACCGATAGAGAAAGGAACAAGACATTGTTCGTGTACCTTAATTTTGCCGACGGAGTTGATCCACCCAACGGAATAGGGCGTAGGATGGGGCAGGACCTCCAATTTTAACTTGTCCACCAAATCACGAGCCACCAAATTCTCACTGCTTCCACTGTCAACAATGATCTGAATATCGAAGTCCTTCACCTTCCCTTTGGTGCGAAAAATGCTGTGCCTAGCTGGATCCTCCTCCTCCTTCGGCGTAGTCAACATAAGTCTATTAACTACGAAAGACCCATGCTCTTCCACACCCTCGTCATCACCATTGGGATCCTCCCAATATTCCGGACCATCTTCCTCCTCTCCGTCATCACCGGTATCATCACGATCCACCATATTAGTACTCTTACGGAGGTGACAACCACTAGAAATATGCCCGGTTTGCCCACACTTAAAACACTTGTTACCAAAAGTTTTGGCGTAAGGGTTAGTGTTTTGTTGACCGGTAGGATTATTGGGCTTTCTAGTTTGTGTCGGCTGACTAGCTGCAGGAACATCATTCTTCTCCTCCGACGCCTTAGCACCAATAGCATGTGTCTTATCTTGAGCCACACCCTTGCTTCCGGAATAAGAACCTCCAAAGTTCCTAACAATAGGGCGAGGTCTAGAAAGTTGCTTCTCTACCGTTGTAGCCCTGTCAATTGCGTCCTCCAAAAATTCATGAGCATGCAACTCCACCACATCTCTGATGTTGGCACGAAGGCCAGTAACGAATCTCGAAGCTTGCTGAACATCCGACTCTCCCAAATCACAACGAGCCGATAGAGTATGGAATTCATGCGAATATTCCGCCACACTTTTCGCCCCTTGTCTACACTCCAAGAATTTTTGATAGATAACATGACCATAATTCTTGGGTAGAAAACGCTGACGCAAAGCTAGCCTCATCTGTGGCCATGTCTGAATTGGCTCCCGAAACTCCCTACGCAATTGATTACTCAGTTGCTTCCACCACGCAGAAGCACCCCCACGCAGCTTATAGGCTACATATGGCACCTTCCTGTCCTCCGGAATACTCATCAACGTGAAAAATTTCTCAACCTCTTCTAACCAGTCCGAAAATTCGATCATATTCAAATCACCCGAAAAAGATGGTAAATCAGCCTTAATTTTCGGTACTTGTTCATGAAAATTATTACCTTCTCTTCTCCCATGGTTTCTATCACCACCCGGCGGTGGAGCTCGACGGCGGCCCTCCCCTCGATCTTCCGGTTCAAACTCAATGTCATCTCTGTGCCCGCGATTTCCTTCAACCCTCAAACCGCGCAAAGCCTCCAAAAGTTCAGCATGTTGGCGATCTTGGATTGCTGCACGCTCCGTAGCTTGTCGCTCCATACGATCAAGGATCGCTATAACCGCAGCTTGGTTATCAGCGTTGTTGCCACCGTTGTTTCCCGCCATCTCTTCCAAGGATCAACTCTGCTCTGATACCAATTGATGTCAAGTAACGCAGCGGAACCAAAACGAACAGAACAAAAGTTGAATAATTCCTCGTCAAAGGATCTTAAACAACCAAAATAACGAACAATTCAAAGGGAACGTTCGACCTCTTCGAATCCACGAATAGGGTTTAATAAGCCAAATTGACTTCAAGGAATAACCTCAATTTTGCAAAGCAAAAGTAATTCGATAATAAGAGTTCTAATCCAAAAACACCAAGAAAACAAGTATTTAAATGACCTAGGAAAGCTGAAAACCTAATTAAAACGGAATTAAATAAATACCCAAAATACCCCTACTTAATGTTTGCGAACTGGACAAAAATTGAAAATCCCGTCTTGAAAATCCGACGCAAGCGCGGCCGCCCTCATCCTCTGCGCGGTCGCGCACCTGTGCCGAGCTTTCCCTTCGTCAATCCTCCTTCGTGCGCGGTCGCCCTCGTCATGTGCGCGGTCGCGCAACAGTGCCGCACCTTCCCTTTCGTCAAACCTCTTTCGTGCGCGGTCGCCCTCGTCATGTGCGCGGTCGCGCACATCCCCAGAATTTCTTCGCCCTCTGCTTGATCCGTAACTTGTGCTACATCAACATGGGGGGGCTTGGGAGTATATAAGGGGTGAATAGTGTTCATTGCATGGTATGTATCTATCTCTACTCTCTCTCTAAACCTCCATTGATATACCTTCTTCCTTGTCCATCTAACCTCATTCTCACGCCGGAGGGGGTACGCCAGAGACACCCCCGGCCTAGTTGACGTGTGTTTCTTGTGTGTAGGCAAGCCATCAAAGAGGAAGCTGCCGAAGTATCCATTCCACTTCAGTTCCTGTGCAACCAAGTTTTCTCATGGTAGCATCAGTTGGTTCCGTTGCCGGGACCGAAATCTTCCTTTTTGTGTGATGGTTCAAAGGTTTGTTGGTGGTTTGAAGAGCACCGGCTTTTTTCAGTTGTTGAGGTTAACGTTCTAGGGTTTGTATCCATTGGTGTTCGTACAAAGAAGTGTGGTTCAGGTTTGTTGTTTTGGAAAAAGGTTGTTAGGTAGTGGTTGATGATCATCGTTAAGCCCAGAAAGTGCCCAGAATGGTTCAAGAGAAGAATACCCAGACGAAGGATACCCGGAATCTGGAGTTGGAGACGCCTAATCGCAAGGATGCCCGCGGGGCGAGATCAGGAACTGCCCGGGAAGGCGAGGTCCACACTACAGAGACTGATTCGGCAATCAGGAGCGCCAGGAGGCGAGAAGATAGAGAGAGAGAAGCGAGAAACAAAGAAAAGGCAGTAGAACAGGATCCCGTTCCGTCTAAAACCCAGAGTGCCAGGGCCGAAGCTGAGCAGTTAAGGAAGGAGAATGCGTATATGATGAAGGTTCTCGCGAACAATGAGAGGTTAAAAAAGATGGGCCAGGCACCTACGGTGATCCCGCCTGAGTTGTCGGTCGAAGTGGAAGGACAAGATAGAGGAAGACGGAGTGCCAGTCAGAGTGCATCTAGGAGGAATGAAGGGCGGGCGAGGGACATGCCGCCGCCTGAGAGTGAGGAAAGAGTTCGCAGGCGTCGAGATGATGAAAGGGCGAGATCTAAAAGGGCCAAAAGGAGGCGCGCAGATCGCATTGAAGAAGGAAGGATTTATCATAAGTCAGGAAATTCGCGAGATGACTCTTATTATTTTGGATATGAAAGTGATGAGGGATCCACAGCGGACAGAGACTATGTGCCAAGTCGCTCGCGATATTCCGATGATGAGACATATGTGAGAGAAAGATCGCACCGGTCGAGGCATTCTGACAGGGCTCGCCGAGATGAGTTGTCGCTGCGCGATAGAGACCGTAGGCGGCGAGAAAGGAGTGATAAAGAAAGGGCTGAGAAAGCCGCAGAAGCCGAAAAGATTGCGGAGGCTATCAGAGTGGCCGAAGCTTTAAAAGCCGTAGAGTTAGCCAAAGCCGCAGAATTGGAAAAGACGAAGAAAAGTGAAGATGATAAGTGGAAGTCCGAAATGGCAGAGATGGCAAGGAAGATTAAAGAGTTAGAAGCGGGAACCAAGCCCCAGGAAATGAAAGGTTCTTATTTGGCCCCATTTGCGAAGAACATTCAGATTGCCGCCCCTGACCCTGCTTTCCGCATGCCGAATTTACCAAATTATTCAGGGAACACTAGAGCTAACACTCATGTTGGAGGGTTTGAGGTAACGTTGTCGCTACTGACCGATAATGAAGCCGTAATCTGCAAGGCGTTTGCGAGCACTCTTGCCGATCACGCACTGGAGTGGTTCTTGGCGCAGCCGACGGAATCAGTGTTGGGGTACCAGGACCTCAAAAATAAGTTTTTGGCGAGATTCAGTGGGTCAGGAGCGCAGCCCGCTCAAAAAACCGAGTTGTGTAGTTTGAAGCAGAATGAAGGAGAGAGCATTTCGGCTTTTACTGATAGGTTTATGGGAGTGGTGAATCGAATTGCTGATGTCAGTCAAAGCGAGATCATTATGTTGTTCAACTCTGGGTTATTGCCTGGGCTTTTCAAGGCGGAATTCTGTATGCGGCTACCCAAGACAACTGGCGAGTTATATGAAAGGGTTAGAGCCTATTGCAGTGGTACTAAGGAAGAGGTAGTCAAGGTCTCCCCTCCAGCAGCAGGCTCCAGCAGGAAGAGTGTTAAAGAAAGAATAGAGGTTGTGAAAGAGGAAAATAAGGGCGAGATAGGAGGTCGCAGCGGAAATCGTTATAGTAGGGGCAGGAGCGGTCGCGGTAGGGGCCAGGGTCAGGGAAAGATGATCAAGTTCAGTAGGTTGAATACTACATTGAGCGAGATCTTTAGGAAAGAGGAATTCCCAGAGCCTTATCCCATCAGAGAAGGATCTTATGCCGCCAGGGATCCGAACAAGTATTGCGACTTTCATAAGGATAAGGGGCATAGTACGGAGGATTGTTATAATTTGAGGAGGATGGTACAAGGGAGGATTGATAATGGCGAATTCGAACAGTATCTTGAAGGCAGTAAGAGGCGAGATGAAGGAGGGAACCAGGAGAAAGTGCGGGATAGAAATATTGTTGATGTGATTCAGGATCCATTGCCTAGTATCGCTCAGCTTGATAATCAAATTATGATGTTGTCGCACAGTTTTGACATTCCCCCGTTTGTCGCCAGCGAGGACAGGGTGATTAGTTTCTCAAGAAGTGAGCTGGCTGCTACGAAGGGTCATGGGAACCAACCAGTGGTCATCACCATTTGTCCGGGAAACAATGTGGTACAGCGCGTGATGGTCGATTCAGGAGCGAGTAGGAATGTTTTGTATTATGAGGCTTTCAAAAGGATGAATTACACTGATGCAAATTAGGTACCATATAAGGGATATCTCGAAGGATTTGCAAATCATTCAGTTAAGGTTAAAGGGACAATTATGTTGGAAGTGGAGGTCGGTGAATGTGATTTGGCGAGAAGCGAGCAGGTGGAATTTATGGTGATTGATTTGGTTTCCGCATATAATGCCATAGTTGGAATCCCATTTTTGCTGAGTTTTGAGATGGTGTTGTCAATCCCGCACCAAAGGGTAAAGTTTCCAACTGCCAAAGGTGTAGGATGTTTGAAGAGTGAAGCGATCACTGTGGCGAGAAAGAAAAAGGAGATGATGAAGGCCAAGGGGGCTTCTACTAGTTCGATGACGACAAAGTCTCATTCTAGCCAATTAAGGATTAACATGGTTGAATTTGTGGAGAATAAAGATGATTGGGTAGTAACTGAAAGCATGAGGAATGGCACAGCTTTGGTTGTTACAAGGGAGAATTTGGAGGCCAAGCGAGATGGAATGATGATTATGCGACAACCTAACTGTGTGCGCGCAGAGTATCATGTCGCTGGAGAGTTGGATCTCGGTATTGAAGTCGCGAAAATGAGCCCGAACCTGAATTACCCTGGGACAGTTCAATTTGTTCAGATGAAGGAGCCCAGGATTGAGGAAATAATGGTAGAAGACATTGTTGCTGAGTCTGATGAGGATTGTGAAACAGTGGAAGTTGAGGATGAAAATGGACGACCTACCGGCAACTCGTTTGATAATCCTGTGAAGGTGATTCCCGCCAATGCCCCAGTCAGTAGAAAGCGGAAGAGAATGGAGGTGGAAACTTTAGAGACAAGGGATGAGCCCGAGATACAGGCAGGTGAAGAGTTGGAAGAAGTCGAGATCAACCGATACTTTCCAGAGCAGCGGGTTAAAATCGGGAAACAACTATTCAGGGATGAGCGAGAAAGGTTAGTTGAATTCTTGAAGGATAATTTGGATGTGTTTGCATGGCGGCCCGAGGATATGAGAGGGATCGATGAGAATGTCGCTTTGCATTGCTTAAATGCCGATCCCAATGTCGAGCCATTCAAACAAAGGGTTAGGCACTTGTCGCCAGAGAAGGAGAGCGCAGTTATGGAGGAGGTTGATAAATTGCTAAAGGCGGGAATCATAGAAGAGATCCAGTATCCTGTTTGGTTGGCATGTCCTGTTATGGTCCTAAAGTCGAACAAGAAATGGCGGATGTGCATTGATTTTACCGACCTAAACACCGCCTGCCCAAAGGACTGCTACCCACTGCCTAAGATTGACAAGTTGGTTGATTCGATTGCTGGGCACAGGGTTTTCAGCTTTATTGATGCTTATTCGGGGTACCATCAAATTAAAATGTGCGAGAATGACAAGGCGAAGACAGCTTTTCGAACCCCCAAGGGAAATTTTTGCTACAAGATGATGCCTTTTGGCTTGAAGAATGCCGGGGCGACTTATCAGCGAATGGTAAATGAGGTCTTCAAGTCGCAGATTGGGCGAAACTTGGAAGCTTATATTGATGATATGGTGATAAAGACAAAGGAATATGATCATGTGTTAGATCTCGCTGAGACATTTGAGAATCTAAGGAGGAACTCAATGAAGTTGAACCCGAGTAAATGCACGTTTGGTGTCACGGCGGGAAAGTTTTTGGGTTTTCTGGTGAACAGGCGCGGGATAGAGGCTAATCCCGAAAAGATTCAAGCTTTATTGGATATGTCGCCGCCTAAGTCAATTCGAGAAATCCAGAGGTTAAATGGAAGGATTATCGCTTTGGGGAGATTTATTTCCAAGTTGGCAGAAAGGTGTTTGCCGTTTTTTAAGGTTTTGAAGGGGGTAAAGAGTTTTGTTTGGAATGAAGAGTGTGATGTCGCTTTTGATCAGATGAAGACCTATCTAGGCAAGCCGCCTATCTTGTGTAGCCCTGTGGAAGGGGAGGAGTTGTTTGTATACTTAGCTGCTTCAGATTTGGCCGTAGCCGCCGTCTTGGTGCGCGAAGATAAGGGGGGTCAGAGGCCGATTTACTATGTTTCGAAGGCATTGAGCGAGGTAGAGTCAAGGTACTTCAATGCCGAGAAGCTGGCTTACGCCTTGATAGTGGCGGCGCGAAAACTAAGGGCTTATTTTGTCGCGCACACCATCGTTGTATTAAGTGACGCTCCTCTTAGGAAGATTTTGCGGCGGCCGGATGCCGCATGGGAAGATTGTTGAAATGGTCTATTGAGTTGACTGAGTTTGATCTGAGGTACGAATCTCGTCGCGCAATCAAGGCGCAGGCTTTGGCAGATTTCATAGTGGAGACATCCTTCATTAGGTCGCGAGATGAGATCAGCGAGAATAAGGAGAAAGAGAAGGGGGAAATCAAGGTGCGCCTAGCTTGAGGACGAGAGGTTAAGGCCGCCCGATTCTTGGGTTACGTATGTTGATGGGTCATCCTCAAAAGAGAGGGGCGGGGCGGGAATCACCCTAACCTCGCCTGATGAAGAGGTCAAATATGAGAAAGCTTTAAGGTTTAAATTTAGTGTTTCAAATAATCAAGCTGAATACGAAGCGTTGATTGCCGGAGTAGAATTGGCGCGAGATATGGGGTTGACTAAGATTGTGATTCATTCAGATTCCCAGTTGATTGTTAATCAAGTGAAGGGTGATTTTGGAGTCTTGAGCGTTGTTCTGATGAAATATTGTAATTTGGCGAGAAGCCTGTTGAGAGCATTCGAATTTTGGGAATTGGTTCAGGTAGACAGGGTGGATAACTCGCGCGCGGATGAGTTGAGCAGGACAGTGGGATCAGAGGGGCAAGATTCAGCCAGTGAGCCGCGGTTGGAATATATAGATATGCCGGCAATCGACAGGCCGCGGGTTGAAGAGATTGTCGATGCCGGGAAGGATTGGGTCATAGAGATGAAGGAATTCTTGCTTACAGGAGAATTTCCGCCTGATGAAGATAAGGTAAAGTTGATTAAGGCGACATCTCTGAGGTTCACGGTGCAAGACGGAGTGTTATATAGGAGATCCTTCGCAAAGCCGCTAATGAGATGTGTTGAGCCAAGTATGGTGCAGAAAGTGTTGTTTGAAATTCATGAAGGCATTTGTGGAGGTCACCCTGGGGCAAGAACACTAGCTGATAAGGTATTGTTTCATGAATACTATTGGCCAAGTTTGAGGAAAGACGCCGAGGAATATGTGAAAAAGTGCGAGAAGTGTCAGCGATTTGGCAATATTCCCCGACAACCAGCTACAGAGCAAACGCCTATAGTGCCGACTTGGCCGTTCGACATGTGGGGAATTGATTTGATAGGGCCCTTTCCGAAAGCCAGGGGTGGCTGCCAGCACGTTGTTGTCGCGGTAGATTATTTCACGAAATGGACGGAGGCAAAAGCTTTAGCGACAATCAGCGAAGACCAAGTTATCAAGTTTGTGCAAGAAAATATTTGGTGTAGGTATGGGGTTCCCCGAGCAATCATTTCAGATCATGGTACTCAGTTTGGAAAGAAATTCTCGGCAGAATGTGCAAGAGTTAATGTTAAACATTGGATGGCAGCGGTATACAGGCCACAGTGCAACGGTCAGGCGGAAGCGGCAAACAAGCAGATCATTGTAACTTTGCGCAAAAACCTTGAAGGAAGGGGAGGAGCATGGCTTGAGGAATTACCTATAGCTTTATGGTATGTGCGAACCACTGTCAAAGGCTCAACAGGGGAAACTGCCTTTGCCCTTACATATGGATCAGAGGCTATGGCGCCTGCCGAGATGGCGCTGCCGACATATCGGGTTGCTTATTATGATGAGGCGAGAAACGGACAAAGGCGGTGCAATGATTTAGATTTGATTGATGAAAAGAGAATGTATGCGAGAATGAAAATGATCAATTACAAGCAAAGGATGAAGGCCAAGCATGACAGGCGAGTTAATAAAAGATCTTTTGATGTCGGGGATTGGGTCCTGAGAAGTGCAGAGGTGACTGGAGCCAAGCCAGGTTTTACCAAGTTGAGCGAGAAGTGGGAAGGTCCATTCCAAGTGTCGAGCGTGGTGCGAGAAGGGACGTACAAGTTGCGAAAACAGGATGGTGAAGAGCTGAAGAATGCATGGAGTGTTGACCATCTCAAGCGATTCTATCAATGAAGCCGCAGCGACCTTATTTTGTCCCCTTTTTTGATTGTTTGCCATAGATCATAAAAGTTGTATAACTTTTCCTTGCTGTTATTTTGATTGTCGGTAGGGAGGGGAAGTTATGTAAAATTTGTAGATCTGATGGCATGTAAATTTGTATATAGCATGAAAATAATGGTGGGAGGTACTTTCAACATGATTGTCGCGAAATTATTTACTTGTGAAACACTGATGAATTTCCTCTTTGTCGATGATTGCATGAACCGGAGCGAGAAGGTTGTTGCCGTGAAAGCCTGAAGATGACGACCAAGCTTGTTGCCGCTAAAGCTGCGACAAAGTAGATAAGGATAGTTGCCGATAAAGCTTAAAGACGGATTGATAAAGCTTAAAGATGGATTGATAAAGCTTGAAGATGGAGTGCGACCTGGGGACATTGAGGCCCAGGCGCGGCGTCTGGAGATAGTGGTTCCAGGCGCCTAGAAAAGTCCCAGCTTTTTTATGGGCGAGATTAAAGGGGCGGTGACCTAGAAGAGCGAAATGCTAGGCACCAAACCTTGCGACCTGGAAGAGTGAAATTCCAGGCGCGGCGACCTAGAAGAGCGAAATGCTAGGCGCCTAGAAAAGTCCCAGCTTTTTTATGGGTGAGATTAAAGGGGCGGTGACCTAGAAGAGCGAAATGCTAGGCACCAAACCTTGCGACCTGGAAGAGTGAAATGCCAGGCGCGGCGACCTAGAAGAGCGAAATGCTAGGCGCCTAGAAAAGTCCCAGCTTTTTTATGAGCGAGATAAAAGGGGCGGTGACCTAGAAGAGCGAAATGCTAGGCACCAAACCTTGCGACCTGGAAGAGTGAAATGCCAGGCGCGGCGACCTAGAAGAGCGAAATGCTAGGCGTCTAGAAAAGTCCCAAAATTTTTATGGGCGAGATTAAAGGGGCGCTGACCTAGAAGAGCGAAATGCTAGGCACCAAACCTTGCGACCTGGAAGAGTGAAATGCCAGGCGCGGCGACCTAGAAGAGCGAAATGCTAGGCGTCTAGAAAAGTCCCAAAATTTTTATGGGCGAGATTAAAGGGGCGGTGACCTAGAAGAGCGAAATGCTAGGCATCAAACCTTGTGACCTGGAAGAGTGAAATGCCAGGCGCGGCGACCTAGAAAAGCGAAATGCTAGGCGCCTATAAAAATAATTTACATATAGACAACGGTTTCAAGTCGTTACTTGAAGGAACTTGAAAAGAAGTCTAATTGTCGCCGGACAGAGAGCTTTTCATAAGGTATGTTGTATATATGATCCTAACAGTAAAGTAAGGCTGCCTAAAGACAAGCCTCACTCTTTTGGAGGGAGTAGTATGTATATAGATAAGAGAAAGGGAAGGGAGTCTTCGATGAACTATCGAAGCAAAAATGGCGACATATTAAAGGTAGAATTTAAAGCAAATTACAGTAAGCAGAGTAATGACAAGTATAGAGTTGAAGTCGCACTGCGACATTCAAATAACCGAGATAGGTATCAAAGAAGAATTTATGAAAGAAAACAAAAGCCAAGGCAAGATGCCAACCGCGGCATCTAAACTATAGTAGAGCAATGATAGTAAAAACAAGGAGATAAAGTCGCATTGCGACATTCGAATAGTCAAAGTAGGCATTAAGGAGCATTCACAATAATCAAAGGTATAACAAAGTCGATAATAGCAACATCTAAGTTACTGCAAGGCAGGAGGTCAAGAGAGCCATACAGGTACGCAAAAATAAAGTATCAAGTCGCAAACCGCGACACCGAATCAAAAGAGGGGCTTAAATGTTTATGCCGCAAACAGCGACCTTACAACCATATAAAGTATTTAAGTCGCAAACCGCGACATCATCAAACCAAAGTTTTAAAAATAGAAAAATAAATTGTCTGAGGTAAACCACCAAATATTGTACGCAAAAAGAGAATCAATGTTGTTCAGGGAGCAGAGGGTTGGCTTTCGCCAGCAGAGGTTCGGGCAGCACGGCGGGCTTCGCGAGCATCGTTTTTAGCGGCTAGGAGAGCTTGACCTTTTTCGCCAATTAAGTCCACCCACATTGACAAAGCATCTTTTTCGATTGTAGCAGGAGGTTCCCAGACCGGCTTGCCTAGAAGCTCGTCTTCCGCAGCCAAAGCATTAAGCTCTCCGTCTTCATAAGGAACAATGGGGTGACCGCGGCGACAAAAGTCACTATAGATCTGCTCCGAGCCCCATTTTGCGATAAGCTCAGGAGTGATGGCCGGGATGTCCTCAGAACTTGCCGCTGACGCCCGCATGACATGGAGTAAAGCTTTGTCGTACATGTCCATCGCGTCAGTCTCTGCTTTCTCTTTGTTGGCGGCAATCTCTGTGATCAAATCATCATTCTTTGTTGCCATGGCCAAGTTGTCGGCTTCTAGGGCCCGAACCTTCTCCTCCAACATCAGCTTTTCTGAGGAAATCTCTTTGACTTTGTTTTCAACTTCCAAAACTTTGTCCTCGCTAGCTTTAAGTCGCTCGGCCGCCTTCAGTTTTTTGCCTTGAAGTGACGCCAGCTCTTTCTCCATCTCCCCGCACCTACTTTTATATTTTTCCTTGTCAGCATTAGCTCGCTTGCGAGCTCTATCTATCTTCTCAGATTCATGAACTGCAATTTTGTACTTATCCCTAAACCCACGCAAAGTACTCGCTATCTGTAAAGGATTTGGGAAAAAAGTTAGCACTTCGGTGAAGATAGCAAAATGTAAGTAAAGAACAGTGCGACAACACTTACACCGCAAATCTGAAGGCCGGCAAAGTTCAAGGACAGGTCGGTGTCCTGATCAATCACTTCCTTTATTGCCGCCTTGTCGCATATCCTCTCAAGCATGCCGGCGCCAATAAGATCAAGCTGTGACGGTCTCTGAATGGAGGTTAAAGCCTTGCAGTTGGGGAACAGAAGCAATCTCTACGCCAAGATTATAAAATCCTTCTCTCTCCGTCGGCATCTCAAACCCTTCTCTAAGCCAGCTCACCAGCTCGGCCTCACCCTCAGTTGATTCTTCCACTGGCTCAGCTTCCTCCTCAGTGCGCCCTCTTGTGAGAGCGGGAACCGCAGGGTTGGGGGGATTTGCCCGGTGGGATAGACTCTATCACGGCAACCTCAGCATCCTCTGCACCAGTCTCTATTTTCATTTCTTCTTCTTGTTGCGAAGCGGCGGATGACCTTAGGGGAGTTTTTGCTCGCTAGATTTTCGCGCCCGCCCGCCGCTCTCTCGCCGGCAACCGCGGCCTTCTCGCGGCTATCGCTCTCGCGTCATCCCCCTCACGAGAGATTGGGAGCTCCAACTCAGCAGCCTTAGATAAGCCGGGCCGGCGAGCATTGGTAAGCCGCTGGCGACCATCGTACCTCGGCAAAGAAGATGAGCGCTCCTATCGGAGATGTCCATTAGTCGAAATCCTGAATGGGAAAGAGACATTTAATAAAGAGAGATAGAAAAAACAAAGTAAAAAGTATAAAGGCGAGATACATACTCAAGACCTCATACATGGCATTGCAACAATGGCCCTCCACTTGGCAAGGCCCACATTCGGCGGCAAATACATTCTCAGAGTGAAGGTCCCAACCAGGATAGGGATCAAGTGGCTCTATAATCAGGCGAGATTCGCTGGCAGGGTAGCGGTAATCAGGTAAACCGACTTTCCTAAGTAATAAAGGGCGAGATAATATATCTCACCACGAAAACAATGCCAGCCCTGTGTCGGAAGCATCCTCTAAAACCTTGAAAATTTTAGCTTTTAGCCTAGTGTCGCCTGAAACTAAGGCATTGCGGGTTAAAATTTTGGGGTAGATATCGCTAAGGTCACAAGGGTGAGTCCAACCTATGAGAGATGTAACTAGTAGCGGGTTAGAATGCCAGTTGTGGACTTTTCTAGGAAGAGGGGTAAGAAGCCTAGGTTGCTTATACTTAACTGAAAGTCGGTTTTCAATAACACCATGCCTCTGGGATACTAAAGATAACCATCAAATAAATTAACGAAAAGGGGAATAGTGGGTTCTTGTTTTAATGCCCTACAAATCACCAAATAACTCGTAAGGATCCTGATAGCATTGGGATGAAGATCGACAATGGCTGCTTGGGCATGGATTAAAACGGCGACAAGGAAGGGGTCTATGGGGATTCTCAATCCGGCATCTAATTGGGATGGGAATACTATAACCCCATCATCCCTATTTCGCATAGCAGCCAGCGACAAGTCCCCTATATATGGCTCTACCTTATATATGCCCGGGTTAATCCCATACTTAACATGGTAATGGGTTTGCAAGTTGGTGTGAGAGGAACTGCTGGAGCCAGCGACCTCGTGGTTGGAAGAACCCCGCGAGACGGGTTTTCGCTCCGAGGTCTCGCCGCCGTGGTATCCGAGACATCGTGATCGAGGTCGAGTTGGAAGAAGACATGACCTGTGAATAGAAGGGAGGACTAAGTAAATGGGGGGCTATGATAGCGACAGAAAATTTAGTTCAAGAAAAGATAGATGTCGCAGGCACGAGTGGGGTGTAATGTTGTGTAGAAAATAGCCAAAAGGTCAGATGTGCATAGGAAAAGGGGGGGGGGAAACCCTTAGTTTCTTAAGGCCTCCATAGATGGCGGCATCCGACTCATGTCGCCCAAACATAAAAGAAAATTCCGTAAGTGAGATCCAGCCCATGCCCTTATCTCTTTTTTTCTAAAAACCTTCCCCCATCTATTGCGCTATAACCAAGGTTAACAAGTTTCGAAAACGATTTTATTATTCATGAAGACAGTAAACTCGCAAAAAGTGAGAATTCACGCGAGAATTCAAGCAAGAACTCAGGCGAGAATTCAAGCGGGAATTCAAAATTAAAAAGCAATTACCTGGAAAATTGCAAACTGGAAGGAAAGTCTGAAGAAGTAGCCGGAAGGGGAGCTGGAAAGCTCTATACGCCACCTGTTCTCCTCTGGAATTCCTCGAACACTCCGAGTATGTAAAGAAATCGAAAAAGGGGGTCACCGGAAATTGGGACGTTTCGGCCCTCAGTGGGAAGTGAAGGATGTGAGATGATGGTGAAGGGGAGGTTTTAAACTCCAAAAATGTAGGAGGGGAAAGGTTTAGGGAGCGTGATTTTTGAAATTCCCCCATTATTGTGAACATTTAAAAAGAGACGGCTCATTTCCCAAGGCAAGTGTACGGCCGCCCAACCGTCCGGCTTACCCCCATTACGACACGTGTCACATATGTGATGGACAAAACCTGTTCTCGCCAATGCGAGAAAAAAGCTGCGAGAATCATGCGACATCAATAAAAGTTCTCGCCTGGACCATAAATAGTCCGAGGCTTGAACTTGGGGGCTTCTGATGCGGTCCTATAAAATAGATTGAGCCCGAATAATAAGAAATCGTGCCCAATAGCTAGTTACGGGCCAGGCCCACTAGACCTGGGCCATCCAAGGAAATTTTCCCACTTGGAGCGACGTTAAATAAATGCCCCATGGGTTATGATAAGGCCCAAGCAAGTAGGAGCGTGGGAATATGGTATTGCGGGTAATAGGGCCATGCGAGAAGCATGGCCGAGTCATTGTAGACTTTAACGAATACGGGAATAGGAGAGTATGTTGCCGCTGCTTGTGCTTACTTCCAGGTTAGGGCGACATGACCAACGCTGTCGCCCTGGCTGTGGTCTGTCGCTTATGCGACACGGGATTCCGAGCGTCGCCAAGCGGCTGTGCGAGCTGCCGCCGCGCCCTTAACCCTAAATCTTAGAGATGGTTGATTGATGTGACAAGGTGAATAGTGAAATCCCACTAAGTTGAGGTTGGTTGGGAGTCCTTCCTCGGATGATTGACAGTGTCCTACCCACGCGCAAGGCACACTGGGGGCTTGGGAGTATATAAGGGGTGAATAGTGTTCATTGCATGGTATGTATCTATCTCTACTCTCTCTCTAAACCTCCATTGATATACCTTCTTCCTTGTCCATCTAACCTCATTCTCACGCCGGAGGGGGTACGCCGGAGACACCCCCGGCCTAGTTGACGTGTGTTTCTTGTGTGTAGGCAAGCCATCAAAGAGGAAGCTGCCGAAGTATCCATTCCACTTCAGTTCCTGTGCAACCAAGTTTTCTCATGGTAGCATCACGCCTCAATCTAAATATCCCAAATGGTCAAATTTAATAAGTTTGACTTAAATATTAATACAAATTTAATCATCCTATTGAAATTTTAAAAATTGTTATTGATAAAATAGGATGATTAGATTTGCATTAATATTTAAGTCAAACTTATGAATTTTGACTATTTGTGACATTTAGATTGGGACGAAGGGAATATGACTTCTTAATTGAGGAGAAAATTTAATAAAAGAAAAAGAAACCAAAAATTCGGGTTATTACACCGTAATTGAACCGTGACATAAGGGAACGCTCTTGGAGTCGGATCGCGAATTGGGGAGGGTGAAATAAATAACTATCGACCGTCCGATGTTGTAAACTAACTTCAACTTTCTTTTTCTGTTTTTTTTCTTACTAGTTCATAGCCCGTCGAAATTCGACGGGAATAAAAAAGCTAATCAATTAAGAAAACCGATGCAAAGCATTTTTAGAGATAGAGAGAATCTTAAAACTATAGTACATAATTAAAGTTGGGACCTCTTCAACAACCAACTGGAAACATCTATTAAAATAATCAAGTAATTTTATGAGGGTCTCATTCATTCAATTCTTTATAATCAAACCATCTATTAAGGAAGTTTGGGAATGGAATGCTAAATGTCATCTATATGTTATTACAAACTAACTGGAAAATCAGGGAGAAAAAGCAAAATTCCTTTTTCAAATTCACAAGAACCAACCCGTCTCTCAAGATCCTCACCCGCAAAGATAAAGCCGCAAATGGGCCGAATTCGAGCCTGCATGGCCGAGTTCGAGTCGAGTCTACAATGAAAAAATATCGAGTCGAGTTTCAATGGGTCTAGTCGAGTTGCTATGAGACCTGCCGAGTTTGACTCAGGTATTTGGAATTGAGCTCGGCGGATTTCTGGGTTCGAATCGAATATGCCATGTAGAGTTGGGAGAGACCGAGTCGAGTAGGGTAAACCCGAGTCGAGCCGGGCTTACAGAGTTAATCACAATGAAAATAAATCGATGCAGGAAGAAGTAGAAAGTGCATAAATATAGGAAGAACAACAATGTATGTCAAGCACATTAGCAAGCCGTCCGATCATCAGATGAGTGCAACACCGCAACATGAAAACATCTTGGCAAATGAAGCATAAGGATTAAGGAAGATACAATAAATACAATCACCCATTCCTATGAATCAAGAATTCATGCTGCAAAATGTATAAAGCTCAAAGCTTTATAATGTAAACAAAGTTACAAAATCAAAAACTTTCACCTCATCGCTCCACATCAAATTCAATTCATACAATTCAAAGGCAATTGATTGAATATCGATTGAATAATAACATAGTTACAGAGTAACAAAAACAAAATCCGTAACAAAACCAAAGTCTTTCTCCTGTCCGCTCCTTCTTTACTTGTTTAAACTACAATTGCATCATGTCTGCACCTACTCATAAAACAAACATAAAAAAATTAGGCTAAAATCATTTAGGTTACAGAACAATCATTCACATTTGAAGATAGGCAAAGTATTCTATCATGTGTCATGATTATATAGTGTGGCCAGGATGGCAAGATCACATCTGAACAATCTGTAACAGTGGTAGATATATTGATAGTTTGCTACCGAGAGAATCTATTAATCTAAGCTTGGTAACACATAAGTAAGATAACGGCCACCACTGTTGTCTCTGACATGATGAATGGCAAAAAACAAAGAAAACAAATCGCTTTTTATGAACAGGTATATGTTCAATGACACAGTAGTATTCTGTGTATCAGTATCACATCTCAAGTAGTATAGGTAAGAATATACGGATTCAAAATGGATATGTAAGCCGTATGTAATTCGTAAATTTATTTACTCACCTCTAGATCCCCAATAGCTTGATCATTTGGGATTTTCCCAGTTTGGGAATTTTTTCAAAAAGGAACTCAATCAACATTCCAAACTGTAATCACACATATACCATCTGTTGTTATCTTTACACATAAAAGGAAGGAACCAAAAGATTATCAACCAAACCCATTTTACACATAAAAGGAAGGAACCAAAAGATTATCAACCAAACCCATTTCAAAGTGATAGAAATCTATAGAGTAAAAGTTGGAGGACTCGCTAGATTTAAATGCATAGATATCATATAATAAGAGATAAAAATTATGTCAATATTTTGTACATGTTTGACCTCGTTTTCTTTTGCTAAAATGTAACTTAAGACAGGATATTTTCTTGGATTAGTAGAATATTGGGCATAAAATTTCAAGAAAGCAAGTAGGGAAATCTTTTGTAATCTGGTAGAAGAGACTTTATTTCTCGTTTATTATGGGAAAGTGATCGGGAAATTTTTAAAGAATATCATAATGTTCGAGAAGATTTTATTAAATGAAGAAATTAATCTATTGCAATAGTTTACACTTCAAAGTGATAGAAATCGCAGTTTTATCAACCAAACATAAACTAATAACTGACCCTTTCCAAATAACTCATAATCAATTGAGCCCTAATAACTCAACAAACACAATACAAAAACCCAATTCAATCGGAAAATAGTGACCTTAAATGTTTCTATACCCAAAGTCGTGGAACAACACATTGTCTGAAACATAAAAATGAAACTACCGTGGTACCCATATTCTCTTCCACAAGAAAAGTAGCCACATAAAAGAATTATATACTTAAAACTCCTTAAGCAATAAAACATTTGCTACTCAAAATGCACATGAAACCAAAATAAATTCATGTAGGCAACACAAAACAATAAAAATATTGAAAAGGGTGATGACAAAGCATGCATTTGCATAGCAAAATAAATACATGTAGGCAACACAAAACAATAAAAATATTGAAAAGGGTGATGACAAAGCATGCATTTGCAGAACTGCATTTTCAATGTATGGAGTGCAGATGCACGACATTAAGTCATGTAAGTATTCAAAGACGTAGCCTCCAGTCGCTCTGCAGAGATGTATTTCCTCCCTCACTTAAAAAAGGAAGGACACCTAGTCTGCGTGAACGCAAATTCAAGGACCGCCCTAGTCCACTTGGTCTTAGTGAAAAGGCATATAGTGTTGCAGAAGAATTGGCTCATAAAGTTCAAGAACAGCAAAGTGCGACGGAGTTGTTTTCATTAGGTAGCAAGCCACCTATTGAATTATCTCTGTGGAATAGTGTGAAGAGGTTGAGCAGTCTGCAATAAGCCATCAGATCTACAAGAGAAGCCCTGTTAGGGCTCCTCTTAGCATCCCTATTCACACAAAACTAACCCAATAAGTAATATCTATTTTTTTTTTGATTTTTTTTTAAGTAAATAAGAAGGCAACTATATATACATACAACATACAGGTACCCCCACCCCCTCACTAAACCATGAATAGTTCCCTTATGAATTACTACAGACCAAATTAAATAAGGAAGGGGAAGGGAATACCTCAACAAACTCACTGATTGGGCGGAGGGGGTAGTCTCTCCATCATCAAATGCATCATCCGCATTTGCTCCTCCCTGAATGCCTGAGCTTGCCCAATCTCGTTGTCCATCTTTCCTTCCAATCTTTCTCTCCACATCTGGTTAGTCTCACCTCCGCTCCACTCGTTCAGAATCGCCCAAACTCCATCCTCAATCCTCTCACATTCTCTTCAATCAATTCTACTTGCCCCGCCAAGTAATATGCTGCCTCTGTAGGATCCATGTCGTGCATCTCCCTCTCATCTTCATCATCAACTCTATGGCCTATTTGTGGTCCTATCCTCGCTCGATTGAAGCTGGTGAGCATGAACTTATCAATCTTCGACCCCGGCTTCAGATTACGTATATTCCCTCGCATATTAAGCCCTGCCATCTCTGCCAACTCCATGATAAGAATAGGAAAGTTGTAGTTCGACCTTCCCATGTTGTTGGCCAATCTGATGATCTCATGTCTCATAATCAATTCGGTGTTTATTCTGTTTCTCGAAACCACAACATGCATCAGTGCCGCCCTTCTCCAGCTAACATCCCCATAGTGTGATGAGGGCATAATCCGCTCACAAATAAATCGGTGTAAAATGGCTAACTCCTCACTCAGATCCCTCGTCTTCATTATGTTTCCCTTTTTGTACCATGTAGGGTCAATGTTCACCCCAAGTGTGATCGAGAATGCTGGGAGGTGCCCCAATATATCCTCCTTTGTCTTCATCTCCCTTATCAACTTCTTATACGCACAATTCTCCTCTGACACATTAGCGGGCATACTGTAATACCTATTGATCACCGTGCTGGTATACGGGACCTCCAACCCACGCACATAAGAATTGGGTGTATCACCTCTAGCACACACATTGGCATAAAACTCCTGAACAATTCTATTCAATCCCCAAGTGCCCGGGTTCGACGCAAGCATCTTCCATTTATAAAAAGTAAAAATCTCCTTTAAATTACAACTTTCCCAATCGAATTCCCGTTCTACGTTGAATGCATTACCCAGATGATCATTAAAAAATTTATCCGCTTTGTTGGAAACGAACCTATGTTGATCAAATTGGGGTTCTTCCACAACCGGGGGATTGGGAACATTTTTATCTCTACCCCGTTTACCCATTACAATACCGAAAAATAGCTTACAAACAGATAAAAATTATCGGAACAGAGTCGCCGGATTGTCACCGGAGTTTCGCTGGAAAGTCGCCGGAATTGGAGGGGATGAACTCGAAAAGCAATCCTTGGACGTCACTACTTTCCCCACTACTTCTTCCTTCTAAAATCACCCCAAAAAGACTGCTTTCAAAATAAAAAAATCTAACCTTTTAAAGCTTCAAATTTCGTCACCAATGCCGGAATTAATGGAGGATAAGGCTTGAAATTGGGGTTTGGAAGAAGGTTAGGTAGTGGGTATATGGATTTGGTGGGTAGGGGGTGAGGATTTCAAAGGTTTATGAGAGGATTTTTAGAGAGAAGGGACGCTGCCGCCGGTGTTTACGATAGAGAAAGGGGGTAGGGGGTATGGTTATTAGGGATTTGTAAAATCACTTCCTATTTGAGTCTCCAAACCCGGCAAGGAATAGGCATACTGACCATTGGGAGCGGACGCTCCCCTTGGCCAGAAACTGGGTCTGAAATTGGCAAAGTTGGGAGCAGGCGCTCCCCTCGTTTTGGAGCGTGCGCTCCATAATTCCAGCAACTTTTATTGCTTTGTGCAAATTTGGGAGCAGGTGCTCCCCTACTTTTTGGAGCCAACGCTCCCACTTTCCAGTGGCTTTTTTTTTTTTAATTTTTTTTATAGCAGATTCACTATGTAACCACCTCCGTTCCAACTAAGGAAATTTTTTTACAAAGTTGATTTTTATGCACTATCAAGAGCATATGAATGAATAGGCACCGTAAAGATCTAACCTATGCTATCGTAATTGCATGTGCAAATTACAAAATGATGAATAACGATGGAAGTTTTAATAGCTCCATAAGGAATTCCACAAACAACTAAATGTTCTAATATTGCCGAAAAATTTATTTATGTTTCATTTTAGAAAAACATCCTAATAAATCATAACAAACTACTAAACCTAAATATAATCTTCAAAAAAATCATATAATCAAATGGAATTATTAAACCTAAAAAGAATAATAAAATCATTCACATCCCTTAAACAACTCATAGATTTCAAGGTCAAATATGCAATTAGCAGATCCAGTATTTTCATGTCTTGAATAATAGCACCAATTTTTGTCCTTGTAATGAGCTTCAACCTTGCAAAATATTGGCCATGTGGAAAAGTAATAATCATCACTCTTCCATATTGATTTGATGTATGCCTTCAAATTCAAACGATATTTAATGGACTGAATCTTGGTGAAGTCGGATTTTTGGAAAGTCATGATGATTTGTTTTCCCATATCTATATTCGATTCCTCTTCATTGAAAAGTAGTACTATCCCTAGAGTATACAATGCCTCCGTATGACCTTTATCTGCAGCTTGTTTTAAATAGGTAATACCAGAATGAAAACTCCCTTTATCACATGAACCAATCTGAAAAAGAGAGAAATTAATTAATATTACTTTAAATAATGAAAAAAAAATACTTATAAGATTGTTAGTACCAAAAATATTAAGAAAAATATGTAATTATTTACATACCAACCCGTGACGGAATAGAGCATCAGGATTTCCAAATTCAAGGCACCTATCCATAAATCTGGTTGCTACATTACTCCGACGCCACCATGGGCTAATTGGAAAATCACGAAGTGAACCTTTCTGATATATATATTCATCCTTCCCTGCCTCCTAAAAGATTCTAGAAGTTGATTTAAGATTAAGGAAATCGAAAAAAGAATTTGCGAGAACGCGAAGAAAAATTTCAATGATAAGTTTCATAGGAAGACTATCAATGGAAGCCATTGTAATTGAATACAAAAAAGAAATTTGAAGAGTTTACAGTGAATAATAAAAAATCAGTGATATGCGAAATATAGATGAATGACTTAGTATTTATAGGATACAGGTGATTTAATTGGATTGTTATGAAATTATTTTTCACTAATAATCTAACTAAAATATATAACTGTTTAAAAATACTTCAAATCTTGGGGATAAATATGAATCTATTGTAAATTATATCACTTTACAAAAGATTTTTATGTAAATTATATCACTTTACAAAATAATTCTCCATATAAATAATAGAAAATATATAACTACCGAAAATTCTTAAAATAAATTTGGAAATTTTTTATTTTTTTGAATATATGATTGCAAAAAAATTTAGGAGTTGATTAGTTGAAAATCTATGATTGCCGAAAATTTAGGAATTGATTACTTTAAATTGATCCGAAAATTTATGAATAAATCAAACTTTGAAATGGTTGAACGCAGTTTTCATTTGTGATTTAGAAAATATATAACTGTTTTATTTTGATACATTATAACTTTATGTTTTTTTTATCTATGATCTCTGAAAATATATAACTGTTTTAATTTAGGTTTGTAGTTTCGGACTATAATGATCCTTAATTTGGAAAATGTATTTATAATTTTCGGATTATAATGATCCTTAATTTTGAATTTAAAATTAACACTTTAAAAATATGTTGAATTATCTATTATCTATTAAAATAAAGATAATCAATTAAGATAAAAAATTGAATTATACTAAATGGTAGGAATTAGGCTTTTATTTTTATTTTATTTTTTATTTTCGTTGATTACATGAAATAATGGCTTACCATTTAAAAATTAAATTTTTGGAAAATCAATTCTATATTTCTTATTTTCGGGAATTGCATGAAAAAATTCCAAATTTTAAAAATTCGATCAAATCTTTAGATTAGGTGATTCAAAATGGTTTGAATTTTAAATTGATTGATTCAGTTATAAAAGGTAATTTTAAACTGAATAATATTTTTGGAGTTTTTCCAAATAAATAATTCCTAAAATAAACTTTTTATTTTTTATTTATTTGGAAAATGATTTGAATTTTAAATTGATAGACTAAGTTATCTGAAATCAAAGGAATTAGGCTTTTATTTTTTTTTATTTTTTTTAGGCTTTGGAAGAATTAAAGGATGACCAAACTCATTACAATTTAAAAAAATAAATTAAAAAAAACTGAATAATTATTGCAGTCACAATGCCTAAATGACAACAAATGCAAATGGTATAAAAAATTCATCGTTGCATAAATCAAAAAAAGAAAAGAAAAATAAACTAAAAACTTAAAGATAACATGACATCAATTCGAATGATTAAAAAAATAAATAAATTAAAATAAACTAAATTCGTGAGTAACATTATTCCTACTGATGAACTTGATTGTTGTCGACATGATTAAGGCGCACTTGATCTATATAGTTAACATCAATTCGAATGTGACCATGAGGTAGTCCGCGTTTGAAAAACTCCACGGAGATGATAGAGACGAAAACTGCATAGATGAACAGATATATAATTAAAATAGAGATTGTTAAAAAAAAAAACTGCATTCATAAAATTGAACTTAAACTACTAAATTAAAAGAATTACTTACATGAATTGAGGTTGCTAAAACAACATTCATCTTTCAAATCTCTCACAAGTTTATTGAATTTAGTTTTAAAATTGTCGTACAATAAATCAGTGATTTTTTCTTGTTCAATGCCAGAACTATTTAAAAATTTTGAGACTTCTGCCAAAAAAAGAGTAGATCCAAAGCTGATGAAATGTGAGAGAATCAACCGACTGTTTGTTTAATTGATCTGTGAAATTAATAAACAATAGATTCAGCCTAAATTTTAATCATAAAACATTTTAGAGTGAATAAAAAAAATAGGATTACCTTCACGACGAATTCTATCACAGTGAACAATGGAACGGATGACTCTGATTTTCTGGCTCTTGTGAAGGACCTGTCGCGTGTGAGAAGAAAAAACAGATGGAGATATGTAAGTGCGAAAATTGAAGATTCCAATATGAGTTGAAACGAAAAACTGAGTATTCAAAAAAAACTGGTGGAAGCTGAAAATATGTATTTCCTTCGTAATTCACTCTAGGTTTGAATTTATAATTTTCATGGAAACTGAAAACATGTATTTATAATGTTAGGATTATAACTGAATAATATTTTTGGAGTTTTTTCAAGTAAATAATTCCTAAAATAAACTTTTTTTAGGAGTTTATTTGGAAAATGGTTTGAATTTTAAATTGATTGATTAAGTTATCCGAAATCAAAGGAATTGAGCTTTGAATTTTTTTTGTTTTTTTAATTTTAGGTTTGTATTTTCGGACTATAATGATCCTTAATTTGGAAAATGTATTTATAATATTCGGATTATAATGATCCTTAATTTTGAATTTAAAATTAACACTTTAAAAATATGTTGAATTATCTATTATCTATTAAAATAAAGATAATCAATTAAGATTAAAAAATTTAATTATCCTAAATGGTAGGAATTAGGCTTTTATTTTTATTTTATTTTTTATTTTCGTAGATTACATGAAATAATGGCTTACCATTTAAAAATAAAATTTTTGGAAAATCAATTCTATATTTCTTATTTTCGGGGATTACATGAAAAAATTTCAAATTTTAAAAATCCGATCAAATCTTTAGATTAGGAGATTCAAAATGGTTTGAATTTTAAATTGATTGATTCAGTTATAAAAGGTAATTTTAAACTGAATAATATTTTTGGAGTTTTTCCAAATAAATAATTCCTAAAATAAACTTTTTATTAGGATTTTAATGGGGCAAATGATTTGAATTTTAAATTGATAGATTAAGTTATCCGAAATCAAATGAATTAGGCTTCTAATTTTTTATTTTTTTTTATAGGCTTTGAAAGAATGAAAGGATGACCAATTGAGAATTGCCACGTGGCTTTCCACGTCATAATGCCACGTGGCGCTGTGTGAAGCCTGAAAATTCTTCTGCTTTCATATAGTATATAGATGAGCATAATGTCACTGACTTAAGAAAATTACAAGTTTTTTCAACATTAATGGATACTTTTTTTTAATAAGTTAGATTCAAATTTTTTAAATCAAATTTCAGTCATATTTTAGAAGGAGTTTAGAACTGTTAGCGAAATTGGATATGTTCATATATAACATTTGCTCTTTCACCTATTACCTGTGATTTATAATTGGTCATGTCCCATGTTAATTGGTGGATAATCAAAATTAATTTGATATTACTTGGGACATATCCCAAATCAAATTGATATCAACCAATGGTTTTAAAGAGGTTATACATGGTATAATCAAATTGGCTCACATGAGGGGAAAAACAAATATTGATATAAGCGATTCCAGCTAATATTACAGGCTCATCATCGTTGCTCCGTTGCAGTGTATGAGTGTAAATTTACCCCCATCTCTTTAACGAGATAAATGATCGAAATTAATAGGATACATTTTTTAAATCAAATCAATATCTACTATATATAATAGTAAAAGTTTTTCAAGCTCCTAGAAAACTCCAAGTGGCATAATATCATTGACCAATCTTTCCATCATTCACCAATCACAATCATCCATTTGAAATTCAATTAGTAACTTTTAAAATTTATAGGAGTTGATTTTTAAAATTAACCCCATTAGTCTACAAAGTGAATTATAAAAAAATTGTTCTTAAACAGTAGCAAAAATAAAAAAAAACTTGATTATTTATTTTAAATCGTACCATTTAATTATGCAATACTACTTTTATTTTTTATTTTTAATCTTTAAAAGAATAAAGATTTATAGTATTGTATACAGTATATAACTAAGTAGATCACATATTATCAAACATAAATTAAAGTCGTATATGTATAATCACCATTTAGATTTGATTTATGATTTATTTGTGAAATTCTTAAATTTGCATTTATTAATTGTTAATTCGAAAATTAATAAATGTAAAATTGGAAATTTAATTTTCAAACTTCAAATTTTTGTTTCAAATCTACTATATATAATAGCAAAAGTTTTTCAAGCTCCTAGAAAACTCCAAGTGGCACAATATCATTGACCAATATTTCCATCATCACCCAATCACAATCATCCATTTGAAATTCAATTAGTAACTTTTAAAATTTATAGGGGTTGATTTTTAAAATTAACCCTATTAGTTTCAAAAGTGAATTATAAAAAAAATTGCTCTTAAACAGTAGCAAAAATAAAAAAAAACTTGATTATTTATTTTAAATCGTACCATTTAATTATGTAATACAACTTTTATTTTTTATTTTTAATCTTTAAGAGAATAAAGATTTATAGTATTGTATATATAACTAAGTAGATCACATATTATCAAACATAAATTAAATTCGTATATGTATAATCACCATTTAGATTTGATTTATGATTTATTTGTGAATTTGCATTCATTAATTGTTAATTCGAAAATTAATAAATTTAAAGTTGGAATTATAATTTTTAAATTTCAAATTTTTGTTTCAAATCTACTATATATATTAGCAAAAGTTTTTCAAGCTCCAAGAAAACTCCAAGTGGCACAATATCGTTGACCAATTTTTCCATCATCCACCAATCACAATCATTCATTTGAAATTCAATTAGTAACTTTTAAAATTTATAGGGGTTGATTTTTAAAATTAACCCCATTAGTCTCCAAAGTGAATTATAAAAAAAAATGCTCTTAAACAGTAGCAAAAAAAAACTTGATTATTTATTTTAAATCGTACCATTTAATTATGCAATACTACTTTTATTTTTTATTTTTAATCTTTAAAAGAATAAAGATTTATAGTATTGTATATATAATTAAGTAGATCACATATTATCAAACATAAATTAAATTCGTTTATGTATAATCACCATTTAAATTTGATTTATGATTTATTTGTGAAATTCTTAAATTTGCATTTATTAATTGTTAATTCGAAAATTAATAAATGTAAAATTGGAAATTTAATTTTCAAACTTCAAATTTTTGTTTCAAATCTACTATATATAATAGCAAAAGTTTTTGAAACTTCTAGAAAACTCCAAGTGGCACAATATCATTGACCAATCTTTCCATCATCCACCAATCACAATCATTCATTTGAAATTCAATTAGTAACTTTTAAAATTTATAGGGGTTAATTTTTAAAATTAACCCCATTAGTCTCCAAAGTGAATTATAAAAAAATTGCTCTTAAACAGTAGAAAAAAAAACTGAATTATTTATTTTAAATAGTACCATTTAATTATGCAATACTACTTTTTTTTTTAATCTTTAAGAGAATAAAGATTTATAGTATTGTATATATAACTAAGTAGATCACATATTATCAAACATAAATTAAAGTTGTATATGTATAATCACCATTTAGATTTGATTTATGATTTATTTGTGAAATTCTTAAATTTGCATTTATTAATTGTTAATTCGAAAATTAATAAATGTAAAGTTAGAAATGTAATTTTTAAACTTCAATTTTTTTTTTCAAATCTACTATATATAATAGCAAAAGTTTGTCAAGCTCCTAGAAAACTCCAAGTGGCACAATATCATTGGTCAATCTTTTCATCATCCACCAATCACAATCATCCATTTGAAATTCAATTATTAACTTTTAAAATTTATAGGGGTTGATTTTAAAATTAACCCCATTAGTCTTCGAAGTGAATTATAAAAAAATTGCTCTTAAACAGTAGCAAAAATAAAAAATTCTTGATTATTTATTTTAAATCGTACCATTTAATTATGCAATACTACTTTTATTTTTTATTTTTAACCTTTAAAAGAATAAAGATTTATAGTATTGTATATATAACTAAGTAGCATGGTTCTAAAAATCGCTAGGCGGCTCCTAGGCGGCGAGGCCGGGCCTAGCGCCTAGAGCGCCTAGGCGGGGCCAAGGCGGGGCCGCGAATTTACACACATTTTTATATATATTCCATAGTTTCTGTCCATACATAATACATAGTGACAAATTCAAATATATATTTCATAGGCGGGGCCGAGAATTTTGACACAAGGTTATAGAGCATATGAAAATTATAAATGTATTCCATCATCCACAACATAAACTAAGGTTAAGTCAAATTCAACCATGTGTTATTTGTTTTCATTTTCAATCCTTATAAAACGACGTCATTTAAGAGTAAAAAAAATTAAAAAAATTAAAAAAATAAAATAAAAAAATATTACTTAGACCGCCTAGGCCCGCCTAAATTCGCCTAGGCCCGCCTAAATCCGCCCAGACCGCCTGGTCCGCCTAGACCGCCTAGAACGCCTAGGACCGCCTAGACCGCCTAACGCCTAATTGACCGCCTAGAGAAAAGTCGCGGCGCCTGGGCCCCGCCTAGCGCCTAGGCCCCGCCTAGGCGGCCGCCTAACCCGATTTTTAGAACACTGCTAAGTAGATCACATATTATCAAACATAAATTAAAGTCATATACGTATAATCACCATTTAGATTTGATTTATGATTTATTTGGGAAATTTTTAAATTTGCATTTATTAATTGTTAATTCGAAAATTAATAAATGTAAAATTAGAAATTTAATTTTCAAATTTCAAATTTTTGTTTCAAATCTACTATATATAATAGCAAAAGTTTTTCAAGCTCCTAGAAAACTCCAAGTGGCACAATACCATTGACCAATCATTCTATCATCCACCAATCACAATCATCCATTTGAAATTCAATTAATAACTTTTAAAATTTATAGGGGTTGATTTTTAAAATTAACCCCATTAGTCTCCAAAGTGAATTATAAAAAAATTGCTCTTAAACAGTAGCAAAAATAATTAAAAAAAAAAACTTGATTATTTATTTTAAATCGTACCATTTAATTATGCAATACTACTTTTATTTTTTATTTTTAATCTTTAAAGGAATAAAGATTTATAGTATTGTATATATAACTAAGTAGATCACATATTATCAAACATAAATTAAAGTCGTATACGCATAATCACCATTTAAATTTGATTTATGATTTATTTGTGAAATTCTTAAATTTGCATTTATTAATTGTTAATTCGAAAATTAATAAATGTAAAATTAGAAATTTAATTTTCAATTTTCAAATTTTTGTTTCAAATTTTAGTTAAAAATGAAAATGGATTGAAGCACAAATAATTTTTTTTATTTTACTATAAAAATTTAAATTAAATGTTCGATTAATGTTAATTGTTACATTAATTTAATTAATTTTACTATGCCACGTCGAGTATCGACGAGGCATACTGCTAATTTTTACTGTTCCTTTTGCTGATTTGTGAATATTGTTCTGTTATGTATATTACTACCTCCTTCCTAAAATGAATGTCAAAAAAATTTCAATTAGATTCGTCACCACCAGCCTAAACTACGAGCTGAATCATACACGAAACTAGAAGTTGCAGCCAACAACGGAGTTAGCGGTTCAGATGCGGGGAGAAGAATCATACTGCCTTTAGCGTACACTGTGGGGGAAAAGGTGGACCATCCAAAATTATCAGGACTCCCTTGAAATATGTAAATGAATGCAAAGTACTTAGGTTAACACAAAATATGAGATTACAAGTGATTTTCAAATACATTTTGTTTAACATTATGTATACGTATCTTTATTTTAAAACTTATAATAAGACTAAAATATAATATTTTATGTAGGGTGGTTCGTCTTCTTCTGATGTTGAGGATATCAGGTCGTTTGCAAATTGGTTATTATCCGTTGGTGATGGGACTGCAGGTGATAAGCAACAACTGCTTTTAAGATATAGATACGTATTTTATCTGTTGGTTATTACTACCTCTATCTCAAAAGCCTTACTACCTTTGTTGCAATTTATGTATTATATCCGTCTTAATATTAGTAAAACTGCTTCATAATTTTCCGGTCTTCCCCCAATTTTAATATTGATTTTTACTTCCGTTTAAGTTCATATTTTTACTAATATTTATTTATTATATGTTGGTTATTACTGCAGGTGATAAGAACCATGGTGAAGTTGAAATCAAAATACCAGATGACATATTGATAAGAGATTCTGTGAATACCATCTCAGCTATCGTGGATTGCATATACCCGAACTTAATGCAGAATAAAGATGTTGATGAATTTTTTCAGAATCGGGCTATACTTGCACCAACAAATGAGATTGTTGACAGTATTAGTGAGTATGTTTTGTCGCTCTTTCCTGAAAAAGAAGTGGAATACATGAGTTCTGACGCCATATGCAAAGACGAGGAATTTAACTAATCAGTCGAAGATATATTTTCAACGAAATTCCTAAACACTGTCAAGTGCTCTGGAATACCTAATCACATATTGAAGCTAAAGATTGGATGTATCGTCATGTTGTTACGAAATATAGATCAAGCTTCAGAATTGTGTAACGGTACAAGATTGATTGTTACAAATCTAGGTACGCAAATCAATTTTGTTAGTATATAATTATACATTTATACATTTAACTATTTGATTATTTGACCTAAAACATATTGTTATTTTAATATATACTCCCTCCGTCCCGCCCGAAACTTTACCTTTTACCCAAATGGGTGTTCCGGTAGAAGCTTCACCTTTTCTAAAATGGAAAAGGTTTATTAATATTCTATTATACCCACTAACTTTTCTCTCTCACATATTTAAATTATGAGTCTCACTTGTCATATCCACTCACTTCTCCCCTCTCACAACCCTTCTCCCACTCCCATTATTTTTTAATATATATATTGCTTTCTTACTTTGCGTGCTTCACCAAAATGGTGAAGCATGGGCTGGAACAGAGGGAGTATATAGGTAAGCACGTTGTCGAGGCGGTAATGTTGTCCGGAAAGAATTTTGGTAAGAAGGTGTTGATACCGAGGATGATTATGTCACCTTCTGATACAACAAAATTCCCAGTTAGGTTTCAACGGAGACAATTTTCACTGACCGTTTCTTTTACAATGACGATAAATAAAAGTCAGGGTCACTCGCTCGCTCATTTCGGCCTTTTTCTTCCAAAATCAGTATTTAGTCATGGACAATTATATGTTACTTTTTCTAGAGTAACTACAAGGAAAAAACTTAAAGTGCTTATATGTAATAGTCATGAACAGTCAGATGACACGACTACAAATGTTGTGTACAAAGAAATTTTTGACAAGTTGTAATATATTACATAAAATTATCTCATTAATTTTTTGAATTGTATTTACATTTAACTTTTACCTCAATGTTTTATCTCCTGTCGGGGACCGACGGGTTACTCACTAGTTGTTATATAAACACAAAAGTACAACAATAGGATACTTAATTTTAGCAAACAACGCAAAGTTTTATTAATAAATTTGAAGAAAACGGCGCGGCACAAAAATTAGATACTCATTCCAAAGTAGAATATTCATATGAACACGTATAATCATTGACAAATAGCCCGCTGCAATGAAAAATCCTAGCTCATATCGAGTATCGAATAGTGAAGCTCAAACTTGAATCAGATCTCCATCGGATGTACTTGCGAACAATGATCTTAAATCAAATCTCCATCAGATTCACTTGCGAACAATGACATGTGATGCCCAAAAATTTCTCCAAGGATAACTTGGATATGGCTCAACTCTAATCTTTAAAAAATCTCCACTTGAAAAATGTTTGGCGTTGAAGACATTACAAAGTAACTCCTTTGGGTTGAAAGTAAATGTACAACAAAGCATCCAAAATATTGCAACAAAAAGAAGGCTCTCAACAAATTGTAGAAAAGTCAAAGACTCTAGATAAAGGAGATAATACAGAGGCTCTCGAATAAGGAGAGAAAACAAATGCTCTCATCTCAACGGGAACACATTAGTGAACTTTATATTTGACTAATTAATCTTAGAGCAAAATTAAAATATTTGGGGGATACAGCAAAGTCCATACTCCAACTTTTTATACGAAAATAAGATGATGATTTTAGTTTAATTTTATCGAATCATAAGCAATACAAAGTACAGCACATTTTTTATAAATGTTGACAAGTCAAATACGATTTTCATCATTATTATGATACAGAGGGAGCACGAAGTTACATATATACACAAAAAGCCTTGTCCTTGGCACCAAAACCATGCACAAGCAGATTATGTAACAAAATTTCCAAAATACTTGCGATCAGATAGTTTTTTTCCTACTTATTCTCTAAATATTCCAGCGAGCTGATATATTTTCAATGGGAAATGAAACTAGTAAACATATCCAAACTCGAGAACCGAGTGTTACAAGTAAACAAGCGCTTATATTTTCAACCCGGAATGGATCGCGACCACTCCTCCAACAAGGTTTTCATATTCAACCTTCTGAAACCCAGCATCTGCAATCATCGAGGCAAACTTCTCCTGTATAACAACAATGAACCTTAGTTATCAAGTAGCAATGTGCAAATCTTATAGATATGGATGCCAGTGGATCAAAAAGTTTGTCTAGTTCAGTGGTAAATTGCGATTTTGAACCTTGAGGATGTGGGTTCAACTCCCAGAACAAACATTTTTTCTTCACAATTTATATTTTAATTTTTTATAGGGTAATTTGTGCACCTGCTTACAAAAGATCTTGGATCCGCCACCGGTTGTGTCATTTTGCAAGCTAGATTGTGATATTGTGTGGGGAAATACAGAAACATTATACCTGAGGGGGGAAACGTCGAATGCTCTCCACCAAGTACTGATAAGAATCTCTATCTCCTGCAACTAGCTCGCCTAAAGCTGGAATGACTGAGAATGAGTAGAAATCATACCTAAAGAAGACGAACAAAAATCAAACCATATGTTCAAGTTGAGAGTCAGTCAAGGATCGGATATTTCAAGGTAATTTCCAGATCTTTATTCTTGTTTAAAAATCAATCTCTAAAGTTGACTCCAAAGGGAACCAGTACAACAACAACAAGGCCTTAGTCCCAAAATGATATGGGGCCAGCTAACATGAAACGTCGTATGGGCTCGTCAATGAGAATCAAGAGGTAAGAAAACAATGGAGAAGTGGAGGGATGGTAAAACACGATAATTAAAAAATAAAAATAAAAACGAAAGATTATAGTA
The DNA here is from genome assembly GCA_022495995.1 of Adenophora triphylla var. japonica. Classification (NCBI taxonomy): domain Eukaryota; kingdom Viridiplantae; phylum Streptophyta; class Magnoliopsida; order Asterales; family Campanulaceae; genus Adenophora; species Adenophora triphylla. Next base: position 419,141 of record JAFEMH010001463.1, on the reverse strand, counting down.
TTAATAAAAAATGCAGCTGCTTTGAACTATATGGATGATTTGTTTCTTTACCACCTTTCACTTAAAGAGTTAATGTTCAGGATACTTACAGCTCCTTGAAAACTGGAAGTTCTACATGGCTCAGTTCAAGGCAAAGGAATCTTCCTCCCCTTTTAAGTACCCTGATCAGCAATTAAACCACTTTGTGAAGCATTTCAAAGTATAGGGTCAAAGACATTCATAGAGTAACGATAGAAAATTGACAAATGAACAACCGTATGAATAAACAAAACATTACAACTATAGACGGTTTGTTCGTACAAACCTAGGTCTAAATGATGATGTATCTTTCCAGTCTTTCCCTTTTTTTTTCCTTTTAGCTTTCGACATTGAGTGTGCTTTAATCATGAAAAATTGAAAATATTTGAGGGGTCTTCCTCTACAAATTCATCCCTCACTCAGCATTTTTGAGAGAGCCTTTTGACTAGAAATCATTATCAGACATACACTCAAGAAAAGAACCAAATGTTCTTTCCATTCTTCCTCTTGAACTTGCTACGTCGCATTATATAGAAAAGAAGTACTCCGTAGTAGTTACAAATTGAAATGTCATCAACACAATAAAGGCGTTTATTTACACTAACTTGCCATGGAATATCCAACAACCCCAGGTACCAGTAATGAGTACAAGTATTGTCGTCTTCATGAGTCATTAAACCCTATCATAGAAAACTAGTAGTCCCCTATTTTTAAAAACCATAACAAGAAGCATAGCAATACCTGTGAGCTTCGGAAAGGGCTTTTTCGATATGTGTAACATTCCTTATCCCAAATGCAATTGTGTAACCATCCATTGTGCCATCTTCAAAATCCAGTTTTTCCGCATCTCCCTCCACCCATATCAGAGATCCATCTCCTTTGAGTCCTAAGTAAGTCAAGAAAACAGCTCATTCCATGAAAAGTTTTCATAAGAAAATAGTTACTATAATTTTCAAATACATTTGCCTGAAGCGTCCATGTCAGATTCATGCCTTCCACATTACCTCTCTCTTGAGCCCGCTTTTTACCAACGTTCAACATATTGGGATTGATGTCACAGACATAAATTTGAGTTTCTTCCTGCAAATTATCTTCAATAGCATCTGACAAGGCTCTCCGACTTACACTATTGATAGTGTCTAAGATCCTGAAAGCAACATCTCCTGTAAACTAGAGAAATGTTAACAAAAGAAATAATGTGCTCAGTTATCCACTTAAAAAGTACTCCCTCCGTCCCATAGAGAGAGTCCACTTTTTTAGGGGTTGATTTGATTGAAATTTGACTAAAGATTTAGAAGAGACTAATTATCCAAATAAAAATCTAAAAATTGTTATTGGTATTACTTTTAATGGTGTATCAATAACAATTTCAAGAAATTCATTTGGATGATTAGTCTTTCCTAAGTCTTTTGGCAAAATTTAATCAAATCAACCACTAAAAAGTGGGACTATCTTTATGGAACAGAGGGAGTATATTTCAACCAACAGGATATTTCAAGATGAACAGCATCTTTTGTCAATGGTGGCAACAGGCGTTTGCCATAGCTTTCAGGAGACTGGGTAAATCATTTTCCTATATAGAATCTTTACCACTCACCGTTTGCTCTTTGATAGGATCTAGCAATCAGAATTGTATCACATCGTATACAAGCTTACTCAACAACCAAATTAAAATCAACAAGAAGAATAATCCATTTCCGTGCTCATGCTTGGACTCTTTGATTTACCCTGCCGTACCCGTGTCGGACACTCGTATTTTAGTGTTGTCGACACGAGTCCGACGGGGTAAACCAAAGAGTCCGAGCACCTTAGCGGCGTGCTGCACTACCTACTTTGCTTCTACTCGCACCTTATTTAAGTTGAGGAAGCTGACAAGAACGGGACGTTTGGAGGAGTAAGTAATGTATCTTGTCGTGCTCCAACAACAGAAGAGAGTACGCAAAAGAAGGACGCTAAACCAAGTTTGTGATTTGACTATCTGACCTTAGACAATTAAAAAGTCTTACTTCCCCTTCCCAAAATGAATCTGTTTTTTGTTTTTTTTTTGAGAAGTTACTGAATCCTCACTCATCAAACAACAAGTTTTATTTACACTTACACACATGAATCATGATGCAATATGGTGAGATCAATAAGGATATTTATGTACTTATGCTATAAAAATGCTTAAACTTTGAACTTTCTTAAATGTTGGACAAAGTGAAAATTGGACATTCATTCTTGGACGGAGAAAGTAATAAATACCCGCACAGTATCAAGACATTATAGAACAAATCAGGACAATGAATATTGCATGTCTCATGATGAGCACCCTAAAGAGAAGAAACATAGTTATCGATAAATAAAGCTAACCTGTTCCACCAGCGACATCGAGATGCTTAATCCCAGGAAATGGATTCAACTTCGAAACTAATCTGGATACATTGAGCAGAAACAGAATTGTCATGACATGGAGAAGATGGTACATTTCAAAAATGGAAAGACCATAACCTTTATATGTCACCTCTCTTTCCACAATCTATGCAGTCCAGCACTCATCACGTCATTCATCACGTCATAGCTTGAAGCAACACTGGTGAAGACATTACCAACCATTTGACTCTTTTCTTCTTCCGGTACTTCTTTAAACCCTGAACATGTAACCTTCAGGTGTTAGCATATAAAGTTTCAGTCTATGAATATGGAGTAGGATCAGGACAGATTGGAAGGGAGGAGGGAAGAAAACTAAACTTTACATAGATAACTTCCAGGAAACAATATTAAGATTCCTAAGGCAAGGGGGAAAGGTACATCGCTAATGATACCAGCCAAATAAACCACTCTTCAACAATAGAGTAGGTCCATTGACCACAACATAAATCACCCCTTACAATTGATTGAGTTGGCAAAATTTTATGTCAAATTATGCTCATTTAGTCACTTACATCACACTTAATTACCACTATACATGTTATGTGGGGTCTTTGCTTACTAAAAGCATTGCCAACTCTTCCAAAATGGTGCATTTCTTTCTCTATGCTGTGGAACAACCTAACATGTTTCTTCTCCAATTTTATCTTATATCGAAGGTCATGTTACTACTTGTGGATATACACATCGAACAGATCTTCTCTATTTTTACTAAAGATCCATGTGGGTGAAGGGGGTTGATGTTTTTTTTTATCTATTACTCCCTCCGTCCACTTACTTCACACTTTCTATTTTGGGCGTCCAAATACATACTTCACACTTTGTTTTTTTACCTAAAATGGAAAGTTTTTATTATTAAAATATTAACCCTACCCCACTCATTCTCTCTCCTACATTATTTTAATACTCACAACACCATTATAATTTACTATTCCCTCCACTCATTCTCTCTCCTATTTTACTTTTACACTCACAACATTTATATCATTATTTTTTTCCTTAATCCACGCGTGAACGGTAACTGTGAAGCAACAAAGTGGACGGAGGGAGTATATATTTACTCTTTTATTATCACTATTTTTTATTTTTTTTTACATTTTTTTCTTTCACGATGACATATGAGGATTCATGTTAGCCGACCCCAAATTATTTTGGGACTAAGGCTTTGTTGTTGTTGTTGTTGTTGTTGTTGTATCCATCTTAACATTCTCATTTCGATTACCCACATTTGACATTTTATGAAGATGTTACTTCTTTAGCCTAATATCCCACACCATCAACTAGAGCACATGTAATAGTTGTCCTCTATGAAGGCAACCTACTATAATAGAAAAAATCTTGATTTGCTGGAAATTTGAAACAAAGATGATACAATCAAATGCATATTCATAAAGATGATACGACTGAATCGAATAGAACTTTCTGGTATGAATAATGTGCACAATCACATGCTTAGTGGACCCTAGACATAGAGAATCATGGAATGATTTGTAGATTTAACAATCATGTTTGTACAGAAAATATGCATTTTGCTCGGTAGTAAACCCACTATAGAGCTATTTTTGCTATAACTTGCATGCCAAAAGCCAGACGAACTGGAGGAAGCCTTAATAACCCAAAGGAAAATAGAAGGAACGAGACTAGGTACTTAACAATTGATATACCACTGTTTCTTGTAGTTGCACAATAAAAAAAAAAAACATAACCTATTTTAAATAGATTCTGGACTTCCGCTAACCGATTCAAATTTAAACATCATCATACCAACAAGAAAGCACAAAAAATCAGCATCGAGGCAAATTCATTTTGAAAGAACAAAAATATCAAGTTGCCGAAAATGAAATAAAGAATGGAAAAATGGCAGAGAAATTACAACTCTTTAGAAGATATTAATGTCTCAGGTTTACCAATAAACAATCAAATTCCATTCAGTTTCTAAGACAACCATTAGGACTTACCAAAGCTAGTAGCATGAGAATGTAAGGTAGAAGCTGGAGTGAACATAGGTAATAGCCTGCTTCCTAATCTCCGGGATATCATTTTCAAAGCCATAGTTGTGTGGTCTGGATTCAATGATTGAAGCCTAAATAAAATACATTTTAGAACACATATAGATTGTTTAAAGAAATCTTTCATAATAAAATACGGGTATATATTATAAGACAAAGCAATCAAATAGCGCAAGGCATTGAAAATAGTAGTAAGATCACTGAGACACACAATAGGGGAATTCATATCCCGATGCATTATTTTTCAACTTAGAGTCTAACTATTACACTTGAGTTTAAACAAGCATCATTAAACCATTACACCCAATATGTTTTGTGATGGTCATGTTTGGTTATGAGTCAAGAGATATACTCCCTCCGTCCCACACCAATAGATACCAAAAAAATGGGCACACAGATTAAGGAAAAGTAAGAGAGAGAAAAAGTGGAGAGAGAATGTTGTGAGTGTAAAAGTAAAATAGGAGAGAGAATGAGTGGAATGAATAGTTAGGAGAGAGAATGTTGTGAGTGTAAAAGTAAAATAGGAGAGAGAATGAGTGGGATAAATAGTGAAGATTTCCTTCCATTTTGGGCAGTATCAATTGGTGTGGGACGGACCAAAAAGGAAATAAGTATCAATTGGTGTGGGACGGAACCTTTCACACGATGACATATGATGATTCATGTTAGCCGACCCCAAATTATTTTGGGACTAAGGCTTTGTTGTTGTTGTTGTTGTTGTTGTTGGTGTGGGACGGAGGGAGTATTAGATAATGTGTGATTAGTGCTGCAAAGAAGGTTCCTTGTGTGGAGTATTATAGAGATGTCGGTTGGGGAAAGCATAAAGTTAATTTGGTGGGTATATGTCTGCATTAGATTGCAATCGGAACTGTGTAGATTATGGCACTATATAGCTGGATTTAGTGAAAAACAAAAACAGTTCATAATCGCTAATCCTCTCAAATTAGTTCTACCACACTGCTTATAACAATTATTAGACGGGTCAGAAAAGATTGCTTTGAACACCTTCAAGTGGTAATGAAGTCATTTATGAAAAAAAGATGGATAATAGCCCATTATAGAAGATAATACACGATATGGAAGAAAGGAAAAGTGCGACCACTGCACCAAATGAATAGTCACCCAATATAAGGAGACAAACTTGAAGCTTGAGTGTTAACCAGAAAATTTAGCTAGGAAAAGGGGGATAAAGCAAAGTTAAGAGAACAGTAGCATTGTTAGCAAAATGCATTATCACCCACCTTCTAAAAAAGAAATTGGTGGCTAATAATTAGAAATTCCCTGATACTTCATGGTTCTGTGAGGCTAGATTAGGTTCTAGGATCATGGAGCAATTACTTTTGGTGACAATTCTTTTGATGTCCTCTCACTTCAGGATATGATCATGGAACAATTACTTTTGTCTGGCTCTACTATTTAGATTCTAGGATGCTACAGTTGCTTTATTCCACTATTCTCTTGTTTATGGGGTAGGGATGACCAAACCGGAACCGGAACCGGCCGGGAACCGTTGAATCGCCTTGAACCGAACCGGTCGGAACCGGAACCGTTTGAAACCGTAACCGGCGGTTTGGCGGTCCGGTTCCGGTTTCTACTTTTGAAAAACCGTGAACCGGCGGTTTCGAACCGCCTGAACCGGAACCGTTGAACCGTTGTCAAAATCGGCAAATTCGTCAGAAATTTCGTTAGATTTGATAGAATATAGCCGTTAGAGTATGGGGTATGTGGTTAAATACAAAATATTTTTGTTTCCTAATATATTTTCTCAACTATAAATACCACCCCCTCCCCTCACAATTTTTTCACACAACCCCCTTAACTCTCTCTTAACTTCTCTAATGTATTTTGTTAATTTCTTTGATTCTCAAGCTCAAATCATAAACTAACTCTTATTTGTTCAAATTTTATGGTAAAATGTATATGAGGGGTATAGGTATAAGATTGAGTGGTTCGGTTTATAGGTATATATGTGGTTTAGTTATATGATTTAGGGGGTTAGAGTATGGGGTATATGGTTAAGGTATATGAATTAGGATTTAGGGTATGAAGTATATAGTTGTGATTTAGGGGCCGTTTGGTAGGTCGATAAATGACCGGATAGGATTATTAGTCCAATAAAAATATGTTTGGTAGATTAAATGCAACCGTAGTAATTATCCAAAGTACAACCCAGATAAGCATCTGAACACCTCTTATCCCCTTCTTATTTATCCTAAAAAAATGGTGGTATTATTAATCCCTGGATTAATAACCTCCTCCCTATTAATACGAGATAATCCTAACGGGCTACCAAACGAGCCCTTAAGGTTTAGGACATAGGATATATATGAGAATAATATAGATGAATTAGGGTTTAGAGTATATATTATATGATTTAAATTTAAGTATTAAGTATTAAGGTTAGGGGATTCGGGACGGGTTCTTCATTTCCCAAACCCGCCCTTATAGTGATCTACCATAACCCGAACCCGCCCCACCCCGCGTTATGCTTTACCCGAGCCCGCCCCGTTTAACCCGCCCCGATAGTTATTTAAGTTATTTCCTATAAAAACACTCAAGACCCCTCTAGTAATTTTCTATATATTCGGGGCATTTAAGTAATTTCCTATAAGGCTTATAAGGGCATTTAAGCAATTTCCTATATATTCGGGGCGGGTCCGGGGCAGGGTGGGTTAAAACCCGAACCCTCCAAAACCCGACGGGTTTTCAAATTTGCATCCCAAACCCGGCCTATTAGGGGCGGGTTCGGATTTTTTGTCATCCCTAATTAAGGTATTGGTATATGTAGTGTTCTAAAAGACCCCGCCTAAGGGCGCCTAGGCCCCGCCTAGGCCCTAGGCCCCTCTCCAACGCCTAGGTCCCGACTAATCCCGACTAGTCCCCGCCTAGGCGCTAGGCCCGGCTCTGCCGCCTAGCGCTTTTTAGAACATTGGGTATATGTGAGATTGATGTAGATGAATTAGGGTTTAGGGTATGAAATATATGATTTAGATTTAAGGTTTAGAATATAGGGTATATATGAGATTTAGGCAGAGAAATTAAGATTTGGGTATGGAGTATGTAGTATATGATTTAGATTTAAGATTTAAGGTTTAAGGTATATGATTAAGGTAGATCAATTAGGGTTTAGGGTATGAAGTATATCATTTAGATTTAAGGTTTAGGGTATAAGGTATACATGAGATATAGGTAGATGCATTAGGATATGGGGTATGGAGTATATAATTTAGATTTAAGGTTAAGGGTATTGGGTATATACGAGATTTAGGTATATGGTTTAGGTTTAATGTATGAGATTTATGATTTAGTTTTTCTTTTATATACTTTTATTTGCTTAAATTTTCTAAAATTTTTATATACATTTTTGTAAAAAAATCAGCAATAAAAAAAGTCTAAAATATTATTCTCTAGTCAATAAAAAATATATAAAAAAAATAAAGGGTGGTTCTTCCCTCTTTTCTTTTATATACTTTCATTTGTTTAGTTTTTTTCTATCTTTCTTTATATGCCTTTTTGTAAAAAAAAATACTAATAAAAAAAAGTCTAAAATATTATTTCCTAGTCAATAAAAAATTAAATAATAAATTAAAAAATAAATAAAGGGTAGTCCGTCCCTCTTTTCTTTTATATACTTTCATTTGTTTTTGTTTTTTTATTTTATCTTTTTTTATATACCTTTTTGTAAAACAAATTAGTAATAAAAAAAATCTAAAATATTATTCCTAGTCAATAAAAAATTAAAAATAAATAAAGGATAGTCCGTCTCTTTTTTTTTATATACTTTCATTTGTTTAGTTTTTCTTGTATCTTTATTTATACACCTTTTTGTAAAAATATCAGTAATAAAAAAAGTCTAAAATATTATTTCCTCATCAATAAAAAATTTAAAAAAATAAAGGGTAGTCTGTCCCCCTTTTCTTTAATATACTTTCATTTGTTTAGTTTTTTCTATCTTTTTTATATAATTTTTTGCAAATATTTTCAGTAATAAAAAAATTCTAAACAGTTTTTTCTATTAAAAAAAATGGTGAACCGCCGGTTCAGAACCGGAACCGTGAACCGTCAGTTCACGGTTCGGTTCCGGTTTTCCCTTTTTCGGAACCGGCGGTTTCGAACCGGAACCATAATTGGTCATCCCTATTATGGGGGTACATAGTGGAATACTTTGATAAGCATGTTGCTCCGTGCTCAAACCATTAGAAGGATAAGAAGCCTTTTTAGCGGAAGTCAGTGGTTGCAGCATTTACATAGGTACATAACAGAAACCATGTAGTTTTAACTACAATTTCTTACTCCCTCTGTCCCAATACAAACTACACACTTTCAAAAATGGAAATGTTATAATATTTTTTATTCAATGTGACCCACTTGTCATACTCACAACAACTATCCAATTACTATTCCCCCCCCTCACTTTCTCTCTCCTACCTCACTTTTCATACTCACAACACCTACTCCACTAACACTTTTTCTATATCCTTGTGCCCAATAGTAAGCGTGTAGTTTGTAGTGGGACGGAGAGTATTGTATAATTACGCTGCTGCCTTCTTTACATGGGTGATAAGCAGAAAATTAGTAAATCGGTAGAGCTTCACCGTAGATAACTAATGATGCAATACAGGTTTTATTGAGATTTATGCTTTGAGCATTCATTTAAAATATTTTTCTCTCATGTAATACTTCATTGATCCCCTGTGCCTCCAATTTTTAACTCCTCCAACAAGGTCCTAGAATTAGAGTGACCAAGAGAGCATGCAACAATATGCCATTGCAATATCTTTGTTGGGTGGCATCTGTAATGAGTAACAGTTTAATTGGGTACTAGGGTTAGGGTTGATAATCTAGACAAGTCGATGGGTGAGGGACCAATAAGACTAATCACTTCTTCTTACTTCAAGTACATATATAGATGATTGTATATGTGTGCAGTCGTTTATTGGATATTTGTCAGCATGCCGCAATTGCTGCATTCTAATAATCCTCATTGTTAGACCAATTTGTTGATCTATGTATATACTCCCTCCGTCCCGGCCCAAGCTTCACCATTTTGGGAGTGACACAAAATTTAAGGAAAGTGTTGAGTGGAAAATGGTTGTGAGAGAGAATAAGTGAACGGGTATGACAAGTGGGACCCACAATTTAAATATGTGAGGGGAAAAAGTTAGTGGATATGACAAGTGGGCCCCACAATTTATGAATGTGAGTATGAGAAGCGGGGTATGTATAATAGAATATTAATAAACCTTTTCCATTTTAGAAATGGTGAAGCTTCTACCGGGACACCCATTTGGGTAAAAGGTGAAGCTTCGGGCGGGGCGGAGAGAGCATTGTAGTAATGGTTCCCATAAGTATACAACATTCAACCCAGAAGCAACAAAACTACTGCAGAATATGCAGAGCAGAAGGTCAATCATGGCCAGATTCAAGCGGTTAAATGTCATCAGGTTTGAACCTTTTCTACTTGATGGTCAACTAGGTTTGGTAAAGGAGGTTCAGCATTTTTGCTGCATTTCATGGGGCTGATGGTGGTTTGCAGTTGAGAGATTAAGGTGGAAGGCAAACGTTTAAGATATACTCCCTCCGTACCTAAATGAATGTCGAAAAAAGTTTCAAATTTGCTCTTGATCAAGAGCAAATTTGAAACTTTTTCAACATTCATTTAGGGACAATAGAGTAAGAAAAATGTGTCTGGATAAAAGAACAGACAATTAGTGATGTTTCTAACAAATTGCCTATTCAGGACATCTACAATTCATAGTTATCTTCATGAATGTGTGCTACTATGAACAGTTACACAAACTTATTATGATCATATTATGCTTTCATGTATTTTGTTTTATTACTTGAAAATGACACCATTTAGATCTTTCAATCAGTATCAGTGATTGTTATTGTTGGTACACACGCTTGACTATGTATCAAACTGTGTTGTTGGTCTCTGCAAATGGGGATACCTACCTGCATGACTTTCCATTTCCCTCAAGATATGTTATTTCTGTGCTTCAACCACTGCAATACACTTGTCATGGCTTAAACCAAATGAACCTAGGAAACGTGGTGTCATAGTTTCATTGGGGCAATATAACAAACAGTTGTTGAACATTGAATCATTAAGCAGAGTAACAATTGTAAACACCCAAAAACTAATCATGAAAATAATTGATCCAAAATTCACACACATATACGACATAGCATTGCACAATTCTAACAACCAAAGACATAAATCATTCAACAGATAAACAAGTCAATTTAAATAATGAGAAGAAAAGCATTCTGGAATTCAAGAAACAATGAGGGCAAATCAGAAATAAAGTCCATAAAGATTAGAGATTTACGTGTGTGGGAAAAAGGGTTTGATACCGACCTGGATGCGCGAGCAGGAAGATGAATATCGGAGTATGGTGGGCAGAAATTTGTTAATTCCAATCTCAAAAACAACAAAATAGACTAGTTTGAAAGCCGGGACTGACGTTAAGCGCAGGAAGGGGGTTCTTGAGCGTGGCCGCTTCTTAGGCGCAATCGCAACTAAAGGGGCAAATTTACAAATAAGGGTTCAAAGTTTGTAGGGTATTTGCATTTTAGGGTTCAATGTTTCGCTTTTGATAAAAGGGTACAAAGTCGTTAAAAGTTGACATTTAATTGGTTTTGGACGAAAAAGTTAGTTTGTTTCGTTAAATCGTCATGTGTTGTCCACGTGACTCTTGACATATGACATTTTGAAAATAAACATTAGTATATAAGGGATATAATAAAATTCTAAAAATTTAAATGGCTAAAATTAAATTTTTTATAAACAAAACACATTCCTTTCTCTCCCCTCCTTCCTCTCCGACCACCCCTTCTCTTCCATCTTCCTCCGCCTCACTCCACCTTCCTTTGCCACCGTCTCCCTAGTCTACAAACGGTGGCTCCGCCCCTCCTCCACCTTAGCTTCCTTCTCCCTCTGTTTCCCCATCCCTTCTTTCCTCCCTTTCCCTCTCCCTCTCCAACACCTCCACCACCGTCTTCGATGACCTATTGCTCGCTATCTTCGATTCCTGTCCGAACCTCTGCCACCTTTGCTTCCTCACCGGCCTAGTCTTTCTCATTTCTGTTATTTCTCTCTCTACTGTTTCCTCTTCTCTCTCTCTCTCTCTCTCTCTCTCTCTCTCTCTCTCTCTCTCTCTCTCTCTAAAACACCTTTATGCAATCTACAAAAATGTCGGCGAAGTCAATTTCAGTAACCACGCTTTACAGGAAAAAGAATTCAATTATGATTCCCCCATAATTAGTGACTGGAATCACACGGTAGTGATGGTATGGCCATGGTGAAAATATGATTTGTTTGAAAATATCATATTGAGTAATGTGGTTTTAAGTTGTAGTTAAAATAAGAAGGGCTAATGTTAAAGATCAAACTAAAAAAATGCGATTGAAATGACCAAAATATCCTTCGCTGAGTGTCATGTATATGAAACGTGATGATTTAACGAAAAAAATTAACTTTTCTGTCCAAAAGCACTAAATTGCCAACTTTTAACGAATTTGGATCCTTAATAATCAAAAGTGAAAAATCAGACCCTAAAGTGCAAATACCCCTCAAACTTTGCACCTTTATTTGTAATTTTCCCTCAAAATAAATAAACAAAAAATTGTAATATTATCTCATTGTTAATTGTTAAGATTAAAAACAATTGTATTGTTGATATTTCTAGTAATTGTTTATCATATACTAAATTTCATTCATTAGTTGAGAGTCATTGCTTTGTCTTCATTGTTGTAAGTCTTTGACTGTTTGTTTGTTGTATTTTTCATTTCGCAGTTGCGAATAATCTCGCATTACCTCTCAATGAAAATGAAGCTACTGTTCCTACCGCACAAGAATATTTTGTGATTTTTAGGATGTATTATTGGCATTTCCTCGTCAACTCGGATTCTTTAGCATATCGAGTGGTCAAATAAAAATATTATACGAGAGAGGATTTCTAAAATGCATGATCATTAAAGTAATGTTTAAGTATTATTTGAAGTGGAATTCGAACGTATCAACATTTAAAAAGAGTCGTTGTTGTATGTTAATAAATAAAAATATTGTCGATATTTGAGGTGAGATTTCGGACAGTTGCGGAATAACATCTATTTTTTTAGTTCAACCTTAATTAAAGTTTGAGTCGGTCTGCTGAGAAACGCGTTTCTCCGTCGCGTATGGAGAAACGGGGCTATGTTTGTCGCGCGACATACTTAGCCAGTTTCTGGATATCCTTTTCAAAGCTTCTGGATATCCAGAAGCTTTAATATGGATATCCAGAAGCTTTGGAAAGGATATCCAGAAACCAAATATTTTTTCTGGATATCCTTTTCAAAGCTTCTGGATATTCAGAAGCTTGAATATGGATATCCAGAAGCTTTGGAAAGAATATCCAGAAAAAATATTTGATTTCTGGATATCCTTTCCAAAGCTTCTGGATATCCATATTCAAGCTACAGATATCCATATTCAAGCTACGGATATCCAGAAGCTTTGGAAAGGATATCCAGTTGTTGTGGCTAAGTATGTCGCGCGACAAACTAAGCCCCGTTTCTCCATACGCGACGGAGAAACGCGTTTCTCCCCAGATTTTGTGTTAAAGTTTTATGAAGATTTAACTATACCAACAATTTTTTTAAGTATTGCTTTGTTATTAAGATCACGGTAGTAACAATTTTAATATTTACATAATTAAAATAAAATGGGATTTCTAAAAGTAGGGCTTGTGACCCTAGAGTCTTTTAAGCAATATTTAAATCTAATGAAGGACACTAGATTTTGAAAATAAAAAGACATCCCTCATCTCTTATAATTGAATTATAAAACTACCTCATCTCTTATATTTGAATTATAAGAGTCTTTCGATTATTCACATTATTAAAATCTAGTAAAATCACTTATTTACGTAAATACCACCAGTTAAGTTACATATTTATACAACTACAATCTCACTACTCGTGCAACTCTTATAACTCAAGTAAAAGACCATTTCAGTTCTTATAATTCAGCTATAGGACAATTATTTCAACAATAACAGAAATAAATAAATAAATTATAATAATAACCACAAATTAATTTTATAATTTACATATTATAAATCTTGTAGCTGAAGTATAAGACCAATTCATCTTTTATAATTCAACTATAAGACAATTTTACAACAAAAAAATAAATCAATGATATCAATTAAATAATCTGATGATTTACACACCACAGCTCTTATAGATGAAGTATAAGACCAATTTACCTATTATAGTTAATTTATAACACCAATTTTTCAACTAATAGCATGCTTTTTGAAATATCTATCAAAAGATAATATTTCAATGAACCTAAGATTCAACTTGAAGTGCCATTTCCCAAGAAAGCAATTAAGGAGATCATAGCCTAATTAATTCAAACTTAACCAAATCTCACAAGTTTTTTCTGGCCAAACACTTAAATAACCCTTCAAAATGGTTCACTTCCAAAATAGATTTCCATGAAGTCTCAAAAAACACATAGTAGAAGATGATCATTCTAATTTCTCCAAATACATTTACATTTATCAAGCCAATTCTCGATCAGAAAGTGTCGCGCGAAGCTCACCTAACCATCTCAACCATCTTTCCTTTCTCTTTCTTTTCGTACTTTACTCTCATACATGGATCTAACACACACGCGCACAGATCTAAAAACACGCGCACATATCTGAATAACCGGGCGAAGGACGAAGGTCACAAGACTTGGCGTCGACCGGTGCGGGGGACGCTTATGCGCCAGAGAAGATGGGGCACCAGTGGGCTGGAGAAGGCGATGTGGAATACAAAAGATGGGGCAGTGAACAGCTAGATCTAGAAACATATCTTTTCAGATCCGAGAAAGCCAGTGTTAAATAGGCGTCGAAGAAGAAAGGAGATGGTCCGCCGAAGGCGTAGAAAGGATGTGGGATGAGGCTCCATCGCCGGAGAATGAAAAGAGGATCTGCAGAGAGACGAAGGAAGGGGGAGGAGAAACGTCGCCGTCGCCGACGAAAGATAGTTTAGGGAGAAAAAGGATTTTTGGGGTTAGGGTTAGGTTTTGGAAAGAAAATGGTTTTATGTGTGTGTGTGTGTGTGTGTTTAGAAGGAGAAATAAAGAGGAGATAAAATGACATGAGGGGACGGAGGAGGTCAGAAGATGGAGAGCTTAGGGGTGTTTAAGGAATAACAATTTCTAGAGAACTCTGTTTTTGGGATATAGAAAAGGATGTTTCTTAAAAGGAAAACATTTGAGCGAAAGGGCTCTTGGATAATTTTCTCTAAAATTATAGACGAATCTTCGTTAAGTTTTAAACACTGATTATCAAATTCGTAAACAATAACCCCTTCATCAAACAAAATTTTTGGACATAGTGAATAATATAAAATAAAATAGGAGAGACATTCTGTAAGTAAAAAAAAGGGCAAATCCCGGTGCGCCAAGCGCTCCCCGCCAAGCGGGGGTTGGGAGAGGGAACCATTTGCTAGAGCCTTTCCCTGACAATTGCCAAGAGGCTATTCACCAAGGTTCGAACCCGTGACCTTATGGTCACCAAAGGAGCAATTTAACCGTTGCACCAAAAGTAAATTGAGTTAGAAGAATATTAAGTTGATTTGTATTGTTAGTATAAAAGTAAGTAGAAGAGAGAATGAGTGAAATGATTAGTAAATATTCTTTGTTATTTTTGAGAAATTCGGTTTAAGGTGGGATGGACAAAAATGGCCAAAAGTCTGGTTTGGGATGGGATTGAGGAGTACATCTATTATACAATACAAGGGGCAAATAACTGCCTCTTATCCCCCCATAAAGAGCGGCTGAGATTAAAAGTTGGAGAGTTGATCCAACGGCTGAAATTAAATCCAACTCCTAAAAACCTATCCACTAGCGCCTTAAGCGCCCAACTCTAATTAAATACTCTTCCCTTCCCACATTGCGAGAGACTTTTTCTTTATTACAGTATATGAATTCACACACAAAATAAAAAGTAAACTGCCATGAAAATGGTAGCTATAGTTTGAGCGGAGTGGTCGAGGGAAAGATCGAAAATTGAGAGGCGGATGGTGAAGGTGGGGAAGGGGAGGAAAGAGATGAAGGGCGAGAGAAGGCGAGGTAAGAGAGGACAGAAGCGATGGTGAAGAAGAGAGATGGGTCACGGAGACGAGGAGGGAGAAAGGGGTGGAGGAAGAGGTGGTGGCGGCGTGACTGTCGGAAAGATTTACAAAATCGCCATGGCTGCAATCAAAACCACGTTTGAAACTTAGAAATTGAATTTCTTGGGTTAGGGAGTATATAATTTTGATTATTTCTTGGAATGGAGGAAGAGAAATGGAGGTGGCCTTGATAGAAATCACACACAGAGAGAGAGAGAGAGAGAGAGAGAGAGAGAGAGAGAGAGAGGAGGGTGTAGGGAAAGGGGTGGCGGTGGGTGGTGGTGGGGGAGACACATAAGAAGGGAGAAGAAGGGAGACGAAGGACGGTTTTTTGTTTTACATTTTTTGTGCGATGAAGAGAGAGAGAAGGTAGAAAATGGAACGGCTGCGGCGATATGGAGAGAGACAAAACGTTTTGTTATTTTAGGATTAGGTTTAGGTTTAATGTAATTTATTTATTTGAGCTTCTTTTTTATCAAAATTTGATTAGGGTTGTATTTATCTGGACTTGAATTTTTATATGGGCCTTATTAGCCTTATGGGTCCAGTTGATTAGGTTTTATTATATTTTAGATTGGGTTCATGTAATGTAAATGAATATAAAATATTTGGCCAACAATTGTTCAAGTTATCAAATCTGACCCAATTTTAAAGATATAATCAGGCATATTAATAATATTATGACCCAAATTATCAAATCAGGACTAATTCACGTATTTGACCCAGACACAAACCCTAAGTCAGTAAAAAATAAATATTATAAAAATAAAGTATAAAAATTAAATATTATAAATTAAATTTTAAAAAGTATTATGTTTTGAAAATAAAAATTTACCAAAATAAAAAAATATAATCATGGACATTTCTAATAGTATGATCCAAATTAAAAAATGCTGAAAAAAATTGGCCACCAAAATGACCAAATTGATCAAATCGGGCCAAAATTTAATAATATTGCCAAAATAAAAAATGCTTAAAAAATTGGTCAACAAGTGGCCCAATTTATCTAATCTTGCCCAAATCTAATATTAAATTTATTCTTACAAAAATAATTTATTTGTTCTCATCAATATTTAGTTAAATAATACTAATAATTTTTGTATTAGTTTTTACTTTCTGGCCAAGCTAATTGTTATTTTTTTTTTTTTTGCTTTTTCACGAGTTAAAAAAAAAGTATATTTTAATTTTCAAGTATCGTAGTTTATTACAACTTGAAGAAAATACAACTATATTATTGTTATTTTTTCACAAAAACTACAATACTTCCTTATATTCTCTACGACAGTTACACAAACAAATCACCCTCCAGCAAATGTTGATTATGACACAAAGTAATCATCAGGATATTGGGTATATATTTTTATTTTTATTTTTTTATGTGAGGAATGCGATTTAATCATTTATTTAATTTGTGTATTGTCACCGTGCCAATGTAATCATACTAAGTCAAAAGAATAGTGGGTTGCTTAAAGAGGGTGAGGGGCTGAGGGGAAAGAGACAGACGTAGAGAGGGGATAAAAGTTAGGGTTTGAAGAGTACGGCGGCGTCGGTGTGGTCGTTAATCATGGTGGTGCGGTGGGGAGGGGTAGTTGGGGTGGGGCAGTTTAGCTAAGAAGATGAAGAAGAAAAAAACAGAGGCTGTGTGAAGCGGTGATTAGGAGGAGGAGGCGGTGGGGATGGGGGGATGAGTAATTGGTGTGTGAGGAGAAAAATGAGAAGAGGGAAACGGGGGCTTGAGATATTCCCACTGTACAAAAACAATGGTTTATTACATTGACGTGTGTTGGGAAGATGGGGAAATATACTTGATTGGGCTGCAGTGACATCGCTCAAATGGGATCAAATGTTTTCATGGACGGATTATGCGGGTGCAATGACATCCCCTGAATGAAATACGGATTGGGCTATGACAAAATCTGGTGGGTTCACTAATCTTTTCTACAATTTATATCATTTTCCAGTTAACCCCTTTTGTTGTTCTTTGTAATTACATCATTTATTACCTAATTTTATTTGGTGAGGGGATGTATTAGATTGTACTGTGGTTTACCCATTTTAAAGTTTAGTTAATCTCATTACAATACCTAGATTGCATTTATGGTTAAATATGTTTTTTATTTAAATGTCACTATTCGTGATTGCAGCTACCTTAAAATATTAAGTTCAAAAGGAGAATGTTTAAGTTTGATAAGGAAATATAAATTACCCTTTTAATATATCGTCTCATATATTGTTGATTTTTAGGGTCTAAATTATTATTTTTGTTTCCGAGACTGGTGGATTTAGTTGATGACAAGGAAAGATGAATAAAGCTAATGTTTTGACATCAATTTTGTCAGTTTTTTTTAATTGATTAATTATTTCTATGTTCTTTAATTTTATGTAAATTTAAACTTTTTCCTTTCAGTGATGAATATAAGATGATTTGCTACTTAAATTTATACCCCCTCTGTCCCAATAGTAGCTGTCCAATTTTTGGGTTGCACGCAAATTAAGAAAATGAGGGGGAAGTAAAAATGTTGTGAGTGTAATTTAAAAATAGGAGAGAGAATGAGTGGAGGGAATAGTAAATTATAATAGTGTTGTGAGTATTAAAATAATGTAGGAGAGAGAATGAGTGGAGAGAATAGTAAAGATTCCTTTGCCAAAAAAGGAAAGTGAAAGCTTTTAACGCGACACCCAAAATGGTAAAATGGGAAGCTTCTATTGGGAGGAGGGAGTATGTGGCAACATAGAAGTGGAGAGAGAGAGAGGAATAGATACAAAGTATGTAGCAAGTCAATGTGATTAAGATTTTGAAGTGCTTAACTAAGTAAGAAAATAGCTAAAAGAAGAAAATGTTGAATTATATCTTGCAATGCAAAGGATCATCAATATTGTTGTTCTTGCAATCAAATCAAAATTCTAAGAATTTAGTAGAGTAATATCATGAGTATGAAAAGTGAGGTAGGAGAGAGAAATTAGGATTGAGAAAAGTAAGTGAATAGATGATGTGAGTACGTCGATATTTTGTAGGACCAAATCGTTTTAAATGCTGTAAATCATTCATCTTGACCGTGCCAATGGCGCGGACTTTTTAATCTTAGTCATGTCTGATAGAGGTCAAAAATAGCCGTCACACAATGAGTGGCTATGATTGTGTTTCAGGAAAAATAAAGAATGGTCAGGATTGAATTAAAAAAAAATGTCTACTACATCGGTTACTACTTCTCCCCCAAAAATCGACAGCTCAGAAAACCCATCTATTATACAATACAAAGAGGGAATAACTGTCTCTTATCCCCCATAAAGAGAGGCTAGGTTTCAAAGTTGAGAAATTGATCGAACGGCTGAGATTTCTCATTCTCCCCCCCCTCCCCCCTCACTGTGTTTCAACTGCCCCACTCCTCTCATCCACAAACCACCGCAAGCCTCCCCCTCTTTCTTAACGCCATTCAGCCTCTCCTCACCACCATTCCCTTCGATATCACCCCTCTTCCCTGCCCACAATCCCGCCCTCTTTTTGAAGCATCCTATGTCTGAAGTGAAGCCAGCATCCCCTCCAAGATTTGGATTTCATCACCCACAAATGCATAACAAATCTCCCATGGGCAGATCTGAAGAAAAAGAACAAGGGCACTCTCTCTCTCTCTCTCTCTCTCTCTCTCATCTGGGTTTTGTTTCGAAATTCTGAATATGGGTTTCCCTCTTTCTCTCTCAATCGAATTGCTTTCATACATTCATTAAATTGAAATTTAGAATTTGGGAATGAAGTAATTGAGTTTGTTGATTTTCTTATGAATATTGTGTGGCCCGCTTTTATGTGTGTTGCATTGAAACTCAAATGGATGGTGTGGAGTTCAAAATTGATAGTGTTACTTTTGATTGAATTAATTTATGTGAATAGGTGGTGTTGGGTTTGAAATTGAGGATTTTCAGAAATTGGGGGTTTCAAAGTTCAAGAGGCTTCCGCTGCTGAGGCTGAGGCTATGACTGCCGTTTGGCATACAGTGCAGTCACAACCCGGAACTCCTGAAGAAACATCAATTTCAGGTGACGACTCACAAGCTTCAGAGGGTAGTGATACCGAGGGAAATGTTCGTCTCCACCCAAGAGCTGTATGTGTTTTCTCACTTGAGATATTCTTTTGCCTTTTTTTGGAACATATGAGGCCTACATTCATAATGATACATTGATTTTACACAGTTGTTGAAAGTTCCTAAAATATGGAAGAGGGACATGCTGACAACTAAAGCTAACCTCAAATGGATACAATTTATTGTGTAAAATCATCGCTTTGTCTTTCAATATAATCCTCTCTCTCTCTCTCTCTCTCTCTCTCTCTCTCTCTCTCTAAAGTGCCCATCCATTTCTCTTTACGGTTTCTGTGGATGTGTGTATTTAGTACATTTTGAAGTTCTGCAGATGGAGGAACAAATCCCCTGGCTTTCCAGCTGTGGAAATCGAACGATTTCAGGTAGATTTATTCTGATCTTTAACTTTATGTATTGTGATTTCTATAGATTTCATGTTTCAGTTTAAAATTTAATGCTCTATTAGTAAACTTGACTGTGACTAAATTTTGTAAACATGGAAACAAAGAAAATCGGGTCTTTTTTTTAATCAATGGGGGCAATTGCCCCCTTTTCCCCATGGTAGATCCGCCACTGCTTTAGCCCTAATTATATATTTGAATTATTCACAAAATTAGGGGCATTTTTTGTCCTAAAACAATGGACACTTGCTAGGATGCCCTTGAAACGGAAACGGGTATCCTAGCAACTGCCATATATAAAAGAAAACTATGAAAATTTTGTTTGAAAATCGTAGAAGACTCTGATTTAGAGTGAATTGTGTTATTAGTAGCTGTCTTGAGTATGTTATATATTGAGCAAGTTTAATGTTTTTCATTATCTTCAATTGTAGATGTCTCATCCATTTATTTTTATGGCTTTATTAATAGGTTGCTGGAATCACCCTGAAAAATTGTGAATCAGATCATTGACCAACTTGCAATTGGTATGGTTTCAATCCCTCAAATTCAAAAGATTAACAAGAAATCTTTCTATTGTATAATACCTATTTATGTAAAGCCATAATACTATAATGATACTCTGAAGTTCTCCATTTGTAATGCAATTCTGCTTTTCTTCAAGTCTGCTTCATAATAGATTTCATAGCTTAGAGACTTTGAGTTATATCCCCAATGGAAAATATGGAAGTGGGATATAGTAGTGGTTATTCTTTATCTTGATTTTCAGTTTCAATTTTCTTTAAAGTTTTAATGTTCTTTACAGTCTCTAATGAAATGCTCATTTTTAATATTTAGGTAATTTTATTATATGATTAGATAAATGTCAATAAAGTAGGATGACATTGCTTTTAATCCTTGAAACTGATTTTGAGAAAAGTGATTATAGCAAAGAGCAATGAAAATTTTCATTACAAATTTAGTTGGCATTGATTGATAGATGAATATTCTTTCTGCGTTTCACTCGAAAAGGTATAAAATAAGTTTTACATGAAAAGTAAGGTATGAGAGAGAATGTGATTTAGCAAATAGTAAGCGAATAATTATTATGATTATTACAAGTAGGTCTCATTAATAAATAAGTATTAAAAAGTTTTATACTCACAATATTTACTTCTCTATATATTTTATGTTTTTTAATCAATGGTGTTAGTTATCTTTTTTCTCACTTAATTAATGGTCTTAAACTATTATTTTAGATGGGTAAATAATTTAAAAAGAGAGAAATTGTGTGCGAGAAAAAAATGTGAGGGAGAAATAAAAGGGAAAGGGGGTTAGGGAAACATTTTTTAAGGCTTAATTTTGGGTTAATTGTTATTGAATATTTAAATTTTATTTTTATCAATGTTAACTAAAATGAACATCAAAAATTTAAATTATTGAAAGCCTAAATGAGGTGAAAGAAATGGATGGTAGATTTGCCTTTGTTATTTGATAATTTACAGTGTGATGATAGATACTAGACTTACTGCATTTTGAGGGTCCTGATCTCAAATATACTATATTTATGTCGTACTGTTACCGTGACATTGACACGGGTAGAAAGTACTAGATTTCTACGTAATTTATAATTTATGATTGTTTGTCTTCGAATAATTGAAGCATGTTTTTAGTTTCAGTGCCTCTTTTGAGAATGTCCTTTGTCATTTTCGTTTATTTTCCAAATTTTTAAACTGTCATAGATTTCTACGTAAAGGGTAACCAAGGATGTAATGCATAATTGATGTACATTGATAGTCAGACATAAGACAACTCACGAAGAAGCTGTTTTATTCTACTTATCATTTTTTTCACTGCTTATCATTTTGTACTGACCCGTGCCATTGGCACGGGCTTTGAGTACTAGTTACGTTCAACATTACTGAAACGCCAACCGCCTCCATTATCTCAACAACAACAATTTGATATGGGGTTAGACTGAAGGTCGAAGCTTCTCTTCCTCTTTCGATTTAATCAATGTCTTCTTCTCTTTCGATGGCATCAGCTCTGAAATCTCTGAGTCTGTCAACCAGGTGAATTTCTTATGCCTCATTGTATGATTATAATTATTTGCTGGGTTTTTGTATACGCACGCCAAGTGTTTGTGTTTATGATTGATTTTTTTGTTTTTGTGTTAGTTTTGAATTTTGATGGTAGCTAATTTATCTCTAGCGCATGTATTGTTCTTCCACCCCACCTAAGACTGCCAAATGTCCATTTTTGTTTGACATTCATCTTAGTTATATTATACTAAGAAAATCATTTGGTGGTTTTTTCTGCATGGGAAAATCGTTCAAGGATTTGCTTCAGACTGCCAATACTTTGTAACTATTTCTCCCCTTGTTTCTTAATTTATCATTTGTGAATACTTTTTTATTTGATTGAGATTGAAGCTTCCATAAAAATACTGATTTGGATTTTGGGTAAGGGGTAGTTAACTAATCCTCGATCGCTTACGTAAAAATGTTGATTTGGATTTTGGGTGAGGGGTAATTAACCCGTCCTCGGTCTGTTAAGAGGGGAATTCATAAGTGGATTTTGGGGGACTGAAATGGAAATTTTGATCGTAGCTGGTGGGGAATTCACAAGTGGATTTTGGGGAGATTGAAATGAAAATTTTGATCGGGGTTGGTGACTTTTACGATTGAATTTGAGATTTGAATCTATCAAGCAATTGAGTGTTCTAAGGCTCTAATGGGATCTCATTTGGGAGTGAAGAGATGTTTTAATTTTGGGAGTGAGGAAGTCTGCTAAATGCAGGTGGTGCCTAAAGATGTTACAACATTTCTATGTTAATATTTCAATGATGTTTTTATGCGAAAATTGCAATGTCCATCTTCATGATAGAATTATGTTTGAATTGGTCCGATTAGTCGTTTAGTTTCAGCTTTGGTTGTGAGTTCAATTAAGTTTCAGATGCTGAGATTTCGAAGAACGATATTCTTGCGGTGTTTGATTGATTGAATGTTTGCCATTAGTCAAAATTTTGAGTTAGTTTAAGGTTTGTGTTAGTTTTTATTCATAGTGTTAGTTTAAGCTTTATCTTCAATGAACATATGTGTATGAGTATTTGTTAGTGTGAATCATTTTTTTTTGGGGGGGGGGGGCAACAGAGGTAGAAACGTGGTTAGCGGTGATTGTTAGCCTTTTCATAGACATTGATTTTTTTAGGATTTTGATTGTTTGCTTGCTACATGACGTTCTTGAGCAAGGGATAAACTCTGGGTATGTTAAGTTGATCATTTGTTAGCTTTGGTTTGCAAATCCTTATTTATTTGGGGCTTCCATGAAGATGTGAAATCGATATTGTTTAGTGAACTCCCCTCTAAGCCCTCTCCAGTAATACTCCCAAATGGAAAGACAAGGTTTGGATTCACATTTTTTTGATAAAATTATCTTCATGTCTGAAATAAAAATTGCAATTTATTACCGTTCTAATTTTTATTTGAAAACTGGTGAAATTTGATATGGGCACCCTCCATCTCTAAAATATGTAATTAACTGGATTTTGTGAATTTTATGTTCTTTTTGTTTAAATTGATTATGCTTAATGAGAGAATTGTTTGAAGAGGGTCCAACAAGATAAAAAACGTTTACTATGGAAGATGAGATTATTTGAATTTAAAAAACATTGTCTCAACCATAAGGTTCTATACCCCACTCCATAATATTGTACAGAGAAATTAAAATGCTGATTTGAGAAGTTGACATATGTATATGTTGAAGCATAAGGTTCTAAAAAAACATTGTCTCAACCATAAGGTTCCATACATACTATGTGAAAGAAAGTAAGAGTACGGTGCCAAGTAGAAGATTGAACTGCAGTTATTAAGAAAGATCCATAAAGGGCAATGGGCAAACCCGGTGCGCCAAGCGCTCCCCGCCAAGCGGGGGTTGGGAGAGGGAACCATTTGCTAGAGTCTTCCCCTGACAATTGCCAAGAGGCTGTTCGCCAAGGTTTGAGCCCGTGACCTTATGGTCACTAAAGGAGCAACTTAACCGTTGCGTCAAGGCTCGCCCTCTTAAGAAAGATTCATAACAGAGTTAAAATATGTTTGCATGAACATTTGTGGCAATACCATCTATATATGTATGTGTAACCTCTTGATACACATTTAGGAATAAAAAAGTACTTTGTCCCAAATTAAATAACCATTTTTGTCCCTTTTTGAAACTTTTCCTTCAAAAAACCATCTCTAAATGATAAATTTTTTCATAGTTCGTTATACTTTTGGAAAATTAAAAGTTTGAAAGTGAATAGCAAGAATATTATTTATTTGTTTCTATTAAAAATCAACATTTTCAAAATAATTCTTAAATTCAAAATAGTCATTCATTTTGGTATGATTTGATAAGGAGGGAGTATGAGATTTTCTTGAAATGAGTAGTCTATTATTCTATAAATGATTTCTTCAGCTCCCAATAGCCTCATCAAAGCCTACTTGGTAATTTTACTTTCTTGCAACCCGAAAAAAAAAAAGAAAAAAAAAGAAGAATAACAAAAACTTAACGTGTAGCATGGCAGTAATTACTATTCAGTATATTATCTTGCATATAAAAAATTAATTACTATTCAGTATATTATCTTGCAGATGAAAAACCTTGTACATAGATTTTACAAATCTTACAAAAGTACCATAGATCTGCAAACAAAATAACCATATGAGTTATTTTTCTATTTCCATTATGGATTTTATAAGTTGATGGCCAGTTATTTGAATTCTCTGTTATTATTATTATTATTATTATTTATGTCGGCCAAATATAGAAACTGAGCATTAGGTTTTGAGGAGCAAAAAGACAATTATATAATGTTGTTGTCACCTTCCCATTTTTTTCCTTGGATGATGCAGTTGCTTTTTGCTGAACATCACATGAAACAATTTTCTATATGTGACCACCAAGTTGTTTCCACTAAATCTCCTGCGATAGAAGCCTTAGTTCTTTTTTTTTTTATGCTTTTATTGGCTTCATTTAATTTCTATAACCCCAAATTGTACATTTGTTCTTCTGGCATGCAGTGGACACTGTGGTTAATAAAAGAGCCCTTCTTCTGCCTGATGCAATCTATCTTTCAAGTTCTCTAGAGGTTCAAGTGAGGTAAAACAATTGCATGTTGTAGCGAGAAAATGTTGTCTCAGTTTGGGCTAAGAAAAAAGGAAAGGGGAGTGCATGAAGAATGCGGTTATTGTCAAGGTTCAACAATCACACGTTTGAGCAGGAGAATACTCTATAGAAACAACAAAAGAAGTCATTTTTCAGCTTTAGTTATGTTTTGCTTGAATAAACAATGCTAAAACTAAAAGGGAAGGTAAGGTGCAATTTATATGGAGTGTAAAACTTTGACTATACATTTATCTTTAATCATGAGTATGAGAAAATCAGTTTGTATGCACACATTTGTTTTGATTTTTTTGATTGTACGTGCAATGATTTCTTACTATCACCATTTTAGAACAGAGTACTTGATCTGTCCAAATTTGTATTATTTTCTTTAATTGTACTTATACGAGTACACAAATGCTCGTGCCAATGGTACGGGAGGGTATACATGGTGGTCACGCGAAAAAAATATAAAGAACTCCTTTCAGTTTTGTCATTCTCACGTAAATCCACACCCCAATCATTTTCCTCTTCCCCCCTTTAACCCCGAACCATACATCCATACTCATTACCAAACTAAAAATATATACTTATACCAAACTAAAAATATATACTTATTGTCTATGGTCAGCAGGAGAAAATCAGTTCTAACATAAGTTGATGATTTCAGTTTTTACTAACCAAAAGATAATAAATAAAATATAAAAGAATAATAAAATTATTAGTCTTAGGGACACCAATCAGTCAAAACCAAGTACATAGATCAATAAAAATTAGTACCATGTAGCTCTATTATTAATGTATATTAGTAACAAATTCAAAACAAAAACTAAATAAAAAATGAACTGACAAAACAATAAACACATTTGTTTTGGTTTCCATGATTGTACGTGCAATGATTTTTTAATGTCAAAGGGTGAGTTATGATAAAAAGAGTACTTGATGTGCTCAAATTTGTATTTTTATTATTTTATTTAATTGTACTTATATAAATGGTATACTGTCATCGTGTCATTTGCACGGGTAAATGTACTGGTTAAAATTACAATAGTGTCAAGTTGATAATCACCGATTAATACAAGTACATGTTGGAATTTGTAGTCAATAAGGTAAGGGTAAAAAATTAAAATTAAGAGACAAGGAAAGTAAATGTAACGAATGATAATTGAGGGGCTCTTTTGAATAAATCATTCTTTGGGTAAACCGCCAGAAGTAAACGACGACGACCCTTCACACCTTGACGAATTCAGACTTTGCCCCTTTGAATTCACACACACAGAAAAACGGAAAACTAAAGAGAGCGACTTGTGTGGTGTACTGAGGATTTTTAGGTTTCGACTGAGCGGTGTTCGGGCAAAGCTATTGACGGAGGTGAAGGAACAAGTCCGGTGAGAAATTCCGGTTGTTTATGGTTCGGAGAGAGTGAGCAACGAGTTGAAAAGCAGTTGATTATAGATATGGCGAAGCGACATCCAGTTGCCTCCGCTGGATTTCTTCAGAAGATCAAGGTTTCCTCATCCTATCTCTAGTTCTATCTCTCAATTTGATCGACTTGTTTGTACTTTGATCAATTTTCATCTTAGTAATTGTAGTTAATTATCAGTTATGGTATTAGAATTCTGTTGAATCAGTTCTGTTATCGTGATTTCGATTTTCAGTTTGGCTAATAGATGTGATCATCGTTTGAATCTGGGTTCCTTATGGTTGTCCGAATTGACTTATTGCTTTGTGCGTGCTTGTTTTTGGATTATATTTAATTTCTTTAGTGGAATTTAGGATGTTTGATGACGATCTGTCAGTAATAATAGATTGGGAAATAAATGAGTCTGAATCTTTTTAGGGAAATGGAGATTACAGAAAGCCATGTAAAAGTGCTGAACACCGGAGAACTTGTATGCGAGGTGTTGAGTTAGTGTGATGACAAAAAAGGGCTGTGGCAGACTGGCAGTTAGTTCGGAAAAATGTACTGAGGAAGTTTATGATGTTGGGATTATTTTTGAATTTGGGTTCCTTAAGGTTTTCCGACTTAGTATTTTTTGCTTTGTGTGTGCTTGTGTTGGGATTATATTTGACTTCTCTTGTGGAATTTAGTAAATTTGATGATGATCTGTCAGTAATAATAGAGATAGAAATGAGTGAGCCTGAAATGTTTATAGGGAGAGGATGAAGCTAGTGCAAGATGTTGAGCTAGTTGGATGACAAAAAGGATTACGACAGTTTAAAAAAATGTGGTGACGTAGTTTCAGGGTGGCTGGATTGCACATGTCTGTCTAATTGAATACTTTAGTGCAGTTGCACATTTTTTAGCATGCCGCATGAGATGTGGTGTATGTGCTTGAGAAGGAGTGCAACCATGAGAAACAGAGTGCATTTATCATCCGTAAGAAGAATGATTTACATATTTATCTATTACACACACCCACAGATGGATCAGCTAACCTCACTAATATTTCACTTGGTGGAGCTTTTGTACATATTATCGTTTGTTCATATGCTTGCTTTAATGAGTGGCCTAAATCTTGTTAAGAATCCAAAAACAGACAAATTTGGTATTCGGAAGCAACAATAATGTAAGTCTGAATGTTTTCAGTGTATTCATGTCAATTTCTTATGCCAAATATTTTCTTCTTGGATTTTTAATGAGTGCTGGTAGCACTTTTGCTTGAAAAATCCCTGTTTATCTATATTCTTCTTTCTAATCTTCAATGTGGCAGTAGTTTCAACTTAGCATCCTCTTGTCTGATTGGATTGCAGCGAATTGCTTGCCTTGATTCATCCACACCCGACTCTGGAAAGGGGAGAAGCAAATCATCTAGTAACAAAGTCTCGCATGGATTTCACTTGGTAGAAGGGAAATCTGGTCATGACATGGAAGACTACCATTTTGCTGAGTATAGAAACATAAATGGTCATGTGCTTGGATTGTTTGCAATATTTGATGGTCACCTTGGGGATAAAGTCCCCAGTTATTTGAAAGATAATCTTTTCGACAACATACTCAAGGAGGTGCACCTTCAACATCCTATACTCCTTTTCTTTCTCTTTTCTTTGTTAATCTGATTTTCTAATCCATTTCACCTGCATCATGATAAGTTTGTATCTTTATTTATGCTAGACTGAGGTGTTTCCACCGTGTTCATAGATGATTGAAATAACCCTTGTAATGATCCTGAAAATGAGGACCAAAATTTGATAGGGAAAGTTAGAGGTGAAATCTACCTATTATGTATGTATGTATGTTTGCATTATGGCAATAACAAGGGTAGACTACAATCCTCAAATTTATGAGCATGTGATCGGAGAGCGTTCGATATGGGCTCAAAGTATGAATATACAACATTTGCATAAATAATAACTAAGAAGCACAAACACCGACACTGCAACACCAAAACATCTGACACATCCTTTTTTTTAAACCTAAGTGTTGACAGTGATATGGTGGGATACATTTGCATATATATATATACGAGAAGACGCCAACCAAGCTTCCCTGTGTAATAGAGAAGAGTTGAAAATAATAAAATTCTAGGTCACCTAGCCCCTTTAGAACACACATACTATATGATATTCGATAAACACCTATGTTATCACCCTATCTCATCTGATGATCAACCTTTGTCTGATTACACTTATCGCCACTAAGAGATAACCCACACTTGTCGAGTACATGCAACCACGGTCCTTATTCTTTGGCGACATTAACACCACCTGAATCGAATACCACATAAAAAAAACTCATGTAATCGAGTTGTTATAGACAATGTAGAAAGCAATCGGAGTCTACAAGAATATTGAGTAACAATGTACAATAACTCTCGACAAAGTATAGAGAAAACAATGACTCTCGATTAAGGAGAGATAACAATGACTCTCGACAAAGGAGATATAACAATGACTCTCGATATCGGATAAAAAAAAAAGACTCTAAACAAAGGAGAGAGAACAAAAGAAAAAACCATGATAAACAATTCCATGAAAACGAATATAAGGGGTATGATTTCAACAATAACAACATAATAAAAACAAATCTAAGCAGAAAGTACAAATTGTCTCAACAACATTCAACAATAAAAATGAATTAAAACTCAAATCTAAGAAAGATAGAGTGGAGAAGCAATCAACGCTAACCAAGGAATTGCATATCCCAACGCAAGCAAATCCGAGGTTTGCCAATTTCATTTCATTTGGTTAATCGATTGTTCCTTCGTTTCGGCCTTTTTGTTTTTGTTGTTCCGTACTATTTGTTCCGAATCTAATATAAACAAATGAAATCAATAGAGCTGTAAAATGAGTCGAATCGAGTCGAGTATTGCCGGATTCGAGTCGAGCCCTTTAAAATTTTAAACGAGTCGGGTTAAAGTCGAGTCGGGCCGAGTATCAAAAAGTTGGGCCTAGACGTGGCCGGTTCCAAAAACCGCCGGTTAGCCGGTTTTCAACCGGCGGTTACAAACCTTGAAAACCCCAACCGGAACCGAACCGCCTAACCGGCTAGACCGGTTACGGTTTAGGCGGTTTCCGGTTTTAACGGTTATCCGGTTAACCTCCGGTTTGACGGTTTGGATATGCTCGTAGAGTCCTTGGTGTTGCTCGGCAACCCTTTTAGGGTTTAGGGTTTTGAGGGTTGCTCGGCCGAGTCTTTGGTCTTGCTCGGCCAACCCTTTTAGGGTTTAGGGGTTGAGGTTGCTCGGCCGAGTCTTTGGTGTTGCTCGTAGAGCATATCATTTTCGATTAATTTTTTTTAACGGTTTTTGAAAAAGTTAACTTTTATTTTTTTTTTCAATTTTTTTTTGGATAGATAAGACTATTTTAAACTTCAGTTTACTACATACATTTTTTACAAAAAGGTTTATAAAAAAGTTATGAATTTTTAAAGAAATGAAAGTTAACGGTTTTTTGAAAAAGTTAACTTTTAATTTTTTCAATTTTTTTTTGGATAAATAAGACTATTTTAAACTTAAGTTATCTACATACATTTTTTGAAAAAAGGTTTATAAAAAAAGTTATGAATTTTGAAAGAAAGAAAACTTAACTTTTTTTAAAAGAAACAAGTATATAAAAGAAAAAAAGGGACGGTACCCTTAAATTTTATTAATCAAAATAAAATTACAAAGAGGGGACAACCAACCTTACCCTTTTATAAATAAGGGGGGACATTTAGGAGCCTTTACCTCAACCTAACTATTACAATTAATTAAAAATAAATCTAATCTAAAGTCTAAACTAATCTAATTAAAATAAAAATTAATCTAAAACATCATTCATTCATCACTACTTTCCGTGGAGTCCTCGACATCGTATTGATATCTTGGATCCAATAGATCCTCATCATAAGGCATGTCTTGTTGCCTTTTCCGCTCTAACCCAATCGCCAAGTAAAAGTTGATGTTCCAAGTTTTCACTTGTTAGTTGAGAACGTCTTTCATCCAAAACATTTCCACCAACGCTAAATGCCAATTCAACCGCCACCGTTGAAGCGGGAGAGGCTAATACTTCTTTAGCAACTATGGAAAGTATAGGATAAATGTCTTTCCTTCTTGACCACCATTGTAAAACATCAAATTCATTTGAATTTGGATCTTGATTTAATTCAAAGTTTGTAGTGAAATACGTTTCTAACTCCACGGGAAGGTTTGATGATGATGAAGATGAACCTCGAGAAGGACCATATTTTTTACTATACAAATTTGCAATAAAACTATATGGATCCCCACTAGTAAAACTTGGTTGAGAAGTAGAGGAATCATATTCATGTTGTTGGCTTTGAGAAGTGTTTCCATATAAGGCATTATACTCATTAAAAAGGTTAATCAAATCATTTTTTGTGTCATTAACAATAATTGACGGAAGTTCATAACTACCGTCACCATCGGGATATAATTTCATATAATAATAAGTTATAATGGACTCTAAATCATCTAATTTAACTCGAGGATCTAATAACTTTGCAACCAAGAAAAGAGACGGAATAGTGTCAAAATATTTAAGCCACTTTTGTCTCATGTTAAAAATGCGTTGGTTTAAAATAGGGCAATCTTTTAAATTGTCAAAAATAGTAACAATTGCAATACAATGCTCTAGCACCAAAACGGAAGTTGGATAATAAACTCCCGAAAAAGCCAAAGTAGCGGTATTAAAAATCTTTAACAATTCACATAAATTAATGCATGCATTCCAATGATGAGTAAATAGAGGTTCATGATAGCCAACTGACATAAAAAATTGCGTTAGGAAATCTTTATAAGCAAAACCATCGCTTAACATTTTATAGGTGGAATTCCACCTAGTTGGAACATCGTAAGTAAAATATTTGTCCGGCACACTTTTACTTCTTAAAAACTTTATCCACTTTTTTGTATTAGAATTTTTTTTTGAAATAAATTGAAGAGCTCGTCTAATTGGCTTAACATAAGTTTCTAATGCATCTAAACCATCTCTAACACATAAATTAATTATATGACATAAACATCTAAGAAAAATCTCAAGCAATTAAATCGGGCAAACTAGCCGTATTAGCACTTGCGTTGTCAAATGAAATAGTAAATATTTTATTTAAAATACCATATTCAAGAAAAATCTCAAGCAATTTCGCACAAATATTTTCCGCGGAATGCGGTGGCTCAAAATCTTTGTAAGCAATTAATCTTTTTTGGATTTTCCATGAATTATCTATCCAATGGCAAGTAACGCCCAAATAAGTATTTCTTTGCCAATGATCACTCCAACCATCGGCACAAATTGAAACTTTATTTTCTAATTTTGATAAAACGCCAATTAAATCTTTTTTATATCTTTCAACCACTCTAGTAATATCACGTACGAGATTCGTACGTGGTACTCTCGTGGCGGCGGGGTTCAAAGAAAGGCGAGCAAAATTTTCATAAAAATCACAATCCGCAAAATTAAAAGGAAGGCCTTTAACGCAAATAAATTTGGCTAGTTCATCCCTATAAACCCACTTGTCAAATTTAAAAGGACGGAAGAAGGGGAAGACGAACCTTGTGCACCGAACCCGAACTACGTTGAAATTGTAATTGAGTTTGCGAAGCGGAAATGCCAAGTTTCTCGGGATGTTTTGACGCCAAATGCCCGTTGAGCGTCCCATGCCCTCCGCCTCTTTTGAATGCGTAAGTCGCATTACAATAGTTGCAACATGCTCGAAAATTATAATCATCCTCGGCGGTAATTTTTCTTTTGGTGAAATGGATGGCGAAGGTATCGGATTGCGGCTCTCTTTCTCTAGGGGTTGTCGTTGTCCCAGGACCCCGACCACCTCCCTAGCTCGGCTGCCCCTACCACTCCTAGCATTACCACTTTCAATTTCAACTTGTTCTTCTTCCTCATTTTGTTGAATATTTGGATTTTGATGATCAAAATCATCGTTGGGGAGGAAGAATCAACAACGGACTTGCCTAAATTGCTTCTTCTTTGATTTGCACCATTTGTATAAGAGAAAATGAAGTTTGGAAACAAAACGGAGCTTAAAAATGGATGAAAATGGAGAAAAGCACTAATTTCGTTAGAAAACTAGCTGAAAATGAAACAATATTTAAGCGAAAATTGGATGAGGGTGAGAGTATATGTGAATATTTGAGAGTAGAAGAGAAAGAGTAGAGAGAAATAAGGTGGAAATAAAATGGGAGGAGGAGGGTGATATTTATAGTTAGTAAATTAGGCAAAAAAACATTTTTTTTTAATTTTTGACGCCCATTAACAAAATTAACGGCTACTTTTTTAAAAATAACGGCTAGTTTTTGAAAAAGTAGCCGTTGAACATGTTACGGCGTTCGCTCGGCCGAGCACCTCATATGACTCGGCGAGCGAGAACCTTCGGTGTTAATAATAACCGGAAGGTTACGCTCGGCCGAGCAACTCATATGACTCGGCCGAGCAAGTCAAAACCGCGGTTAACCGGCGGTTGACCGGTTTTTCAAAAATTTCAACCTTAACCGAACCGGCCAATAACCGGTTACGGTTAGCCGGTTCCGGTTAACCGCCGTTGACCGGTTTTGACCGGTTTTGGCCGGTTTTCAACCTCCCGGTTGACCGGTTCGGTTTATAAAATGGACACGTCTAGTTGGGCCGAACTCGACCCGGATGAAACTCGCGGGTGTCCTCGGGTAATGTCGGATTTGCACTTGTGAAAATTTTGAAATTTGGGTCGTTTGCTTTTTAGGCCCACTACCCATTAAATGAATCAAACTTCTCCATCCCTATCTCTCGCTCACATCCCTATCTCTTCTCCAAAAAGCGCCTCCCACACCTTCTTACTAATCACATTCATCTTCATCTTCATCTTTTTTTATTTTTGTTGCTCTTTAAATTACATCAAATTTGATTTCTTATTTCATTCGTTCTATCACTTCTTATTCTTCAATTTTTGTTCATTAAAATCGATTAAGGGTCCAAATACTCAAAAAAGATTTTTAAATCAAACTATTTCTCTAGATTTAAAGAACTTGTATGTAGATCTGGGATGCAAGTATATGAAATCGAGTCAAAAGCGAGTACTCGATCGAGTTGCGAGTACACTCGGCCCGACTCGGTCAATCTTGACGAACTCAGTATAGCTACCGAGCTCGACTCGCTAAATGTTATCGAGCTCAAGTCGGGTTACTTTTTTCGGGTCGAGCTCGAGTCGGGTCACGGGTAACCCGCCCGAGATTACACCCCTAGAAATCAATAACACAATTTTTGTTATCTCAGGTTGAGATTACAAATAATTGTGTTATTGGAGAATTGATCTTTGACAAAAAAAAAAATGATGCGATTTGCAAATTTTTAGAGAAACGGTACAATTATGTTAAGCGGTTGGACTTTAATGATAGTGGAGATTATTATGAATCTTCCACGATTAATGAGAGTCTAGAAATTATTATTTACGCTATCTTAGTCCCAAAATGAATACTATCTTTTTCCTTAAAATAAAATCGATAATGAATTTATATTCTCTAATAATTTTTCTACGAATGATTTTTTATATTATTATTTCTTCAAATTGCAGTAGTTGGAAAAATTAATTACTTTCACCAAAGTTGATTATATAATCAAAAGTTCATTATATAGTTACTTATGTAATCAAATCTATAATATAGTATTTTAAAGTCGGTCAAAATCCTCCGGGTGTGCCATATCGTGGGTAATAGGAATTCTTTGAATTTTTTTGATTACAAGTGGGATGATCTTTCAAATTCTTGCAACACTTCGAATTCTACGTATTGGTTGATACATTTCATCGATAAGTTTAGATAAGTATAGGTATTTAAATGAATAAATATAATATACTAATGTTACATATAATATAGAATTCTAAAAGTTCTAGTTAATGTACTAATACTAACAACATAAAGACTAATTATTTATAATAGAAAAACTTCTATCTTTTTTTATATATAATATTAGATTAGAATTATAGAAAAGAGTTTATAAATAATAGCGGCCTACGTACGAAGTGCAAGAGACTCGGAAGTTGAAAATTCACATATGATAGAAATTTGTGTTTTTTGGGTGATCAATAAGTGGATTAATCACAATTGCTAGAGTTTCCTCTCTCTCCAATAAAGCTCCGTCTTTTCTCCTTCATGATTTTGTTATCTATTTTGCTTTTTCATCAAATCAACACGAATAAATTGCCCCCTCCCCCGACCTAGGCAAGGTGAAGTTTTCTAAATTTCTTAGCTGTGAAAATATCTTCGACTTGATTTTTAGTGGTGACTATATGTTGTTTGAATTGTATTTTAATATGCTTTTTGCAATTTATTTTGATATGAGTTTTTGTTTATTTAGATAGTTTCATGTAATCTAATTTATGACACGTTACTTCACAATATCGAATTCACATGGATCCTACATGTGAGGTCTTCTTCCTTTACTGTTTTTATATCATGAATTTTTTTATGATTTTAATCATGTTTGGAGATGGTGTTTATTTTGTTATAAGGTGATTGCAAAATTGGCATAATGTTTGACTATTTACATGGAAATGGTCTTCATATTATCTGGTTTGCATTTGTTACTTTATGAAAATATGTTTAAACTGTTTTGCAGAATATCTTTGGTGATAAAAGAGAAATTTCAAGAGTTTTGTGATGAAAGGTAAATTATGTTAATTTATCTTCTACATTTTTACATTTTTTTTTGGAAACACTGTATGTATACTATTAGAAAACATTTTAAATAGATTGATAAGTGTATATTATGACTATGAGAAAATTATGAGTTAATTTTGGATTTGCTATTAGTTTTAGTGGTTCTAATATAAATTCCTACTACATCCGTCCCAAATATCATTTTTAAGAGGTATTTTTTATTTTGAATGATGCTTTCGTCCTTTTTTGTTTTCTTTTTCTTAGAAAATTATCTTCATTTTTTATATGTTTGATTGTATATTTATTTGTTTATTTAATTTTGATCTTTTGGTATTTTCAAATTGACTTTGTTTTTTATCCAATTTTGATTCAGAGTTTTATGATCATTAATCGTTAAAGCAATGTCAAAATCAAAACAATCAAGCATTGAATGAAAGCTAAAGGGAAAGAGAAAACGAACAATGAAGAATTAGAATTATAGTTTGAAATAATTTAAATAATGATGTACATAGGCATGATTAGGCATGGCAAAAATTGTTTATTACCCGCCAATCCGCCAGACTCAACTTAATAATTACCCAACTCAACTCAATTAATTTTGCGGGTTAAGATAGTTAACCCGCTCTAACTCATTTAATTTTGCGAGTTGGGACGGGTTGGACACGCTTCATCCCATTGCATTGTGTTGCTACATGCTTTGCTCTAATATGTTCGCCATCAATTTGTCCGACTACCATGTTATTCGAGAATCTTAGAAACGAATGACAAACAACTTTTCAAATTTGTTTTCTATTAGCAGCGCAAATTAAAAAGAAAATGATCATTTATTTTGGATTTTGGGACGTAATGAGTATTTTTTTTATATTTTTTGAAATAGAAAGAATTACTACATTAACCGTTATACCATACTAGTATCCATGCCCGTGCCAATGGCACGGTGACGATATGCATGGTGATCAAGTAAAGAAAATTGAAAGATGAATACCATTAAAAACTATTCAATGTCTTAGAATTCATCAAAATAGTAAATTAAATAATGAGACACTATATACAAAATAAAGAAATACTAAATATGATAATTTTGAAAATGCTTTTGTTAATGCATTTACAATTTCAGGGAATCTATTTTCAATTCATTTCAAAATACTCATTAACCAATTTGGTTAAAGGACAAACATTTACTGCCCATGGAAATGGACTTCACAAGCACCTTCATCAATCCATTCTGATTCCTAGTGCATACTGTAAAACCATCATCCAGTCCTCCTCCACTACTTCATGCATCAAAAACAATGTGATACACCTGATGGGACCTGTATGGCCACACAGGACGGTTACACATACATGTTGGCCGCCACCTAATTCTTCCATAAACCAATAAGCTGGTGGCATGAAATCTAAGACATTGTGGTGTGAACTTTGCTTGAAAATTTTACAAAGATCTTTAATTAATTTGTTTTTAACAAAAATATGTGTCTTTACTTCAGTGTGTTGTGCTCCAGAGTCCAGCCACGCCCCCATAACCTAGGCCCCCATACCTAGGTTGTGAAAGGCACCTTTTGCTCATTGATAAGCCTTCAACCTATAATAAACACAATAGCATGTGTTGGTTAAAAGCAAAGAAATACACCCTCTTTTCCAAAAACAATATTCAAAAAATTCTAAATTTGCTCAAGATCATTCATTTTGGAATGAATGGAGTAAAATTCTACGCACAAAATTCAAAGGAACTAAAGAATAAAAGGTCAAGATATAAAAGGCAAGAGTATGCATAAGGAAAAATTAAGCACTAACAAAACAATTTAGTAAAACAATGCATACAGGAAGAGTGCCTACTAAGAGGAGAGGTGGATAAATTGTTTGGGGATCGGAAAAGAAAAGAGATAGGCAACAATTTTAGGTCAATCGGTTTTTCATGGGGTGGGAAGTTAAAAACAATTTTTTTCAGAGATAATTTAGGCCATTGGATCAATTTTATGAGATTCAATCTTAGCCGTTCTTTGTCTCGGCGGTTACCACAATTCCCTATTGTAATATAGATACTCGCTCCGTCCCACCTCAGACCGGACCAACTTTTTGGGCACGATGATGAAGAAAAAGTAAAATAGGAGAGGCTTTGTGAGTATGAAAAAATAAAATAAGAGAGAATATGAGTGGGAGGAATAGTAAGTTGATTAATGTTGTGAGCATAAAAGTAAAATAGGAGAGAGAATGAGTGGGAGGAATAGTAAAGATTCTTTGCCTTTTTGGGAAGTCCGGTTTGAGGTGGGACGGACGAAAATGGCAAAATGGTCGGGTTTGAGGTGGGATGGAGGGAGTATATATGTATATATGTAAATATATCATGTATGTTGCAAGTAAAATACATCATAAGATAAAAAAGCATATTACATTAAGATTTTACACCCAATTCATTGTGGTCATGAACTTTGGTCACATGATCCCACAAGGGCATGGAGGGACCATCACCAACTCCACTAGCCCCACTACATGCCATTGATGAAGACATCCTAGAAAAAAGAGAAGAAGAATGAAAATCACTAAAATCAGCCCTAAATCTCAAAATTTTACACAGAAACAAACAAGAGGAGAAAAACACTAAATAGAGAAGTGAAAAAAGAATACATACCTTGGGTTGGAGTAGAAGTTAGAATCGAAAGAGAGACTCGCCGCGCACTCGCCGCAAGTCGAGCTCTCTCTCTCTTCCTCTGAATTGTCTAGTTCATAATGGCTAATGCAATTTAGGTTAGTTTTAGTAAATATTTACTTTTATCCCTTTCAGTTTCAACCATTCAATTTTGTCCTTCTAAGTGTTTGGAAGTGTTACAAAACGTGTCGGAGCATGTCCGGATATGTCAAAATGTGTTGGAAATAAAAAAGAATGTAAAAAGTCGGATACATATTTTGCCATGTCCTAGATGTGTCGGAGGCATGTCTGAGCATGCCAGGTGTCTGGCAGTTTCGAAACGTGAAACCCCAACCCAGGAGAGGTGTCTGTGCTTCCTAGTTATTTCTGAGTGACACTGGATCAGTACCTCAGTAACAGCATTATTAATGTCCAGGTCTGTGAGCGGGGGCAGATCTACCCTACCCACACGGGGTGCAAGTGCACCCATGATCTCCCACATTTATCAGAAAAGACATTTATATATGCATATTCACATTTTTTAGATATTTATACATAAAGTGCACCCATTGACTAAGTAGTTTGCTTAGATTAGTGGGTAAATGTGAGTTTTTTAACCTTTAGGTCTTGGGTTCGAGTCCCATAATTAACAATTTTTTATAGTGTGCATCCATTGTTTATTACTCCTGGATCCGCCACTGTCTGTGGGTTGGGTTTTGGCATGCCTTTCACCTTTGTTGCATATAACTTTTTGTTATGTATCTTCAATATTCTTTTCCCCAACACTTTTACACAGCCAAATTTTTGGAAAGACCCGGAGAGAGCAATAAAGAATGCATATCGCTCTACCGATAAATTTATTCTAGAGAACGCTGTGCAATTAGGGCCTGGTGGCTCAACGGCAGTGACAGCAATTGTTATTGATGGAAAAGATTTGTGGGTGGCAAATGTTGGAGACTCTAGAGCTGTCTTGTGTGAGAGGGGCTCTGCCAATCAACTTACTGTGGACCATGAACCCCAGACTGAAAGAAGAAGGATTGAGAAGCAGGGTGGTTTTGTAACTAGTCTCCCTGGTAATTGCTTCGCATGCCTAGCTCGATAAATCTTATTTATAGAGATATAGCATTTGCTAACCACAAAAAATAACACTCAAATCACTATTATACGCTTGTTTTAGTCTTATTGATGTCAGATGCCAGATGCAGAGGAAGATTTTAATCTGTAGTTATCTTATAGCGAAGTAAATTATTTCAGGAGATGTTCCTAGAGTCAATGGCCAGCTTGCAGTTGCACGTGCGTTTGGAGACCAAAGCCTTAAGGCACATTTAAGCTCAGAGCCTGATATACGGCATGTCCAGATCAATTCAACTTTTGAACGTGTTATATTGGCAAGTGATGGCTTATGGAAGGTTAGCTCTTTATCCAGTCTGGGACTTTCCTCCTTTGGCCATATGAGGTCATCCATGTTTCTCTTTTCAAGTCCGTCAATGTTTATATTATATATAAAGGAGAGGGGGTTAGTGGACTTTTTAAGTCTTTTCTGCCCACTTCCTCTCCATAAAATTACTATTTTATTTTTGTCTTATAACTACAAATCAACTAAAAGTAACTGGAAATAATATCTCTAAGAAATTAAATATTAAGAAAACTAGATATAAATAACTTTAACACAATAATCTGTAACATGCAATGTAACGCCCCGAGCCCGAAGACCGGGTCGGAACGCTATCAGATTTGACGGACTATCCCCACAAACCACCACAAGTCTTTCCAGCACGTGTTGTCCTCACTTACGTGCTCACTGAGAAACTTCCCAGTGGGTCACCCATCCCAGAATTTCCCCAGGTCAAGCACGCTTAACCTTGGAGTTCTTATAGGATGAGCTTCCGAAAAGAAGATGGTATCAGAGCAGAACCCCGGCCTTAAGGCTTGCGAGCTAGCCCGGTGGTACGATCTGCGGAAATATGTGGAAGTTTAATGTGATATATAGAAGCCCATACACTACTATTAAGCATCAAATCATCCATTGGACTTTTGGAGGCCTGTGATGGGCTGTGGTTGACCCAAATGAGGAGATTCTTAGTGGGCCAGTGTGTGGTGCCTACGTAGCGGGTCGAGCTTCGGGCTCGGGTCGTTACAAATGGTATCAGAGCGGGACCCGGTCGGAAGTGTGGAGCAAAGTGCTGTGCGGAACAAAGTGCACATCGCGGAGTCGGTGGGAGTCACCTCTTGAATCCGTATGAGCCCCTCTTGGATCCACACTGCCCGGGGTTTCCAAGTAGGCCTTGCCGGGGACGGCAAGGATCCTAAGTGGGGGAGATTGTAGCGCCCCCAAAAATGTGTGTGCCTGATATGTTTGATATGATTTGATTAGTGCTACTCATATCACCAAGATGCATCTTATTTTCGGAAGCTCATCCTATAAGAACTCCAAGGTTAAGCGTGCTTGACCTGGGGAAATTTTAGGATGGGTGACCCACTGGGAAGTTTCTCAGTGAGCACGTAAGTGAGGACAACACGTGCTGGAAAGACTTGTGGTGGTTTGTGGGGATAGTCCGTCAAATCTGATAGCGTTCCGACCCGGTCTTCGGGCTCGGGGCGTTACATGCAATTACAATATGTCTACTGATGCTTGTGTTCCATTTGTGTTTGTAATCCCGAATCCATTTGTCAGTATGCCTGCCTTATAATTACGCGGCGTATTCTTGGATGAATATATATATTTATATATAAACTTCTGTCTTCAAGTGACTCTCCCTTTTCCCTGCATTGCCATTCCAAAATGGGATCCATTTTCGCTTTTATGGTCATCCCATAATGATTGTCAATGTCACGAATAGAACAAAGAAAACATTTGATCCAGTTAGTAGATTCAATTCATGGGTGCGCAAGTTTAATGTCACTTGTCATATAGTTTCTCAAATACACTTTTCATATATGTTTATGCATATATGTGTCTGGGCGTGTGTTACATGTAAAAGCTCCTTGATGCGTCAGTTCCTTGTCTTCATAGTAAAGGAAGAGCATTTTGCAGTAAAAAAAAAAGCTGAAGACAATGAGAACTAGAACAGAAACAACTTTTTGTTGGTAAAGTTGGGTTGTTATGAGGATCTGCTGGCCTAGTGATTGGGTAAGCCAACTGGAAGTACGGGTTTGCATATATATATATATTGCATCAGTTTGAATCCAATTTTATAGATATCAGGTTCAGTTAGCAACCTTTAAAGTGCAGTCTATATCGGAGGTAATCAATATCAGTCTGACACGAATCTGGCTCAATACCCTATCCAGGCGATCAATTTAATCCGACATGAATCCGACTACGACATTTCTTTGGGATCTGTGTAGTATAGAGTAACCCATAGTTTACTATCCTCTGTTAGTTTACACACCAAGATATTGGGATACATTTGGGTTGGACTTCTCCTTTATCTTTTTCATTGAATTAAAAGAACTAGCTTGTTTTTTTATTATAGGCTTATAGCTGTATTAAAGTTGTCTTAAAAGATTTATGGACAAGTATAGGAAATTAGTTTTACCCTATAAGCATTATATGGAAGAGTGTGATGCAATCATGCAACAGGAGAATAGAGGCGGATTAACCAAAGAAACTATAAATTTTGTCGATCCACAGTGAAAGGTAGAGAATCTAGTATGAGTTGTGGTTGCACTTTGCTTGTTTGATAATTTACCGGAACTGTCCCAGAACATGTAGCCATAAGCAAATGAAGCATCCTTTTTACTCGTGCTTCTTCTATTTTACTTTTGCTTCATATATTGCCACACTGTATAAATTCCAATCTTGAAGCACTTGTACGCTTATACCTTTCTGTTTCCAGGTGATTGCTCCTTTGAAATTAGTTACTGGAAACTAATTGCTTAAAGTGTTATATTGGTATTTTTCCATGATTACTAGGGTTTTGACAATAGCAAGGTGTAACGGTAAAGATTAATATATTTTTAAAAAAATTGTTTGAGCATGATACACTGTTGCTCACTTGCTCCCTCCCCCAACCCCTAACCATGCCCTGGGGGCATGTGTGAATTTTCTTCTTGCTTAACCTCTTCGATGAAATAGCCCCTCTGTATGATATTAAAGCTCTTTTTAAGGGTTGTCTTTGGTTCAAGTCATATCACTTCTTTCCTCCAATATTCTGAACCCGTAAGCTGTGGTCTGTTTTGTTTGCACATATTGGTGCCTGTTGGTTTGTCTCTCTATGTGCTAGTTGCAAGTACCGTGAGGGGGAGTCATAAGGCTTGTCGTATCCCTCTTTAACGACTTACATTAATATTTTAGATGAGTAGGATCAGAGCGCTGTTTTGTCAAGCTGTCGGGTTCGAGTATCCCTCTTACATCTATTTTCCCCAAATAACTGCAGTGTTAGCAATATCTTTATTGGTCATCAACCAAGTGATGCAGGTTTGTTTATAGCTCCAATGGCGAACACCATTCAAACACGAGAAAAAGCATTTAAAGTATTTTTGACCCATGTTGGTTCTCTCTAATTGCTAAAACTTTTAAATGAGTAGGTAATTGGGCAATAATGTTACTGATTAAGAGTTTGACTTATTCTGGTATCTCATTGCGTGCTAAATATTTTTAGTACACTCCACCATTTAAACTCTGCCAGTCTAAGTGGTTGCCATTTACAACTGCATTCCCCTTCTGTCAAATGTACGAGGATATAACTTGTAGACAAACAAATGGCATGAAGTTTTAACATGTTTTAACAGGTGATGGACAACCAAGAGGCAGTTGAGATGGTGAAATCCATTAAAGACCCTCAGGCAGCCGCAAAGCGTTTGACAACAGAGGCACTAGCAAGAAAGAGTAAAGATGATATCTCATGCATTGTGATCCGCTTTGGATAATCCTATGCTCACACCACCATTCCCACGTAACCACTGCTGTATTTCCTTGTTAACATCCCTCTTGTTCGAGTTTTGATTAGTTGTTCCACGGCTATACAGAGAGGCTAGTGTATATAGTTGCTTGCAGCAATGTTCTTGTTGTCGCGAGTTGATATAGAAGTGTGATTCATTTTCATTGTAGGAATTATAAAGAATATGTGTTGAAGTCTTTGGCGCCACTCTTTGATTTGCTACAGGCTGACTTATTCCTCTAGTGAATGGTATTTAATTTCACTCTTCTGCAGGACTTTGTGAATTGGAGATTTTTGTGGTTTGTTTGTAAATGTATTCCTAAATATAGGCCATTGATGTAAAGGTTTAGGTTGATATCTACCTTTTATTATCCTTTGAATTTCTTGGAAGAAATCAATTTTTATTTTATTTTTTAATTACAAGTTGTTAAAGATGAAATGTGTGGTTCAGATTTAATCTTTTTTAAATGGGCGGCTCCTACCGGTGATAGTAGTAAAAGGACAGTCAAGCCCTTTGAAATGCAGTGCAGTTCTATGTCATTGGTCTCTGACCCATTTTTTTTTGTGAAATTATAACATTTTAAATATAACGCGAGGAAAGGATTCGAACGCTTGACTTTTAGGAAAGAAGAGAGAAAAGAAGGAAAGGGCTATATCATTGAGTCAAACCCATTTTTGTTTGCTTTAATTACCATATACAATGATGGGTTTTACCATGAGTTGGTTTTAGGAGAAACTAGTTTCTTCCAAATATTATAAAAAGTTCTGTTTTATTATAAAAATCGGTTCAATGACCGATTCAAAAAGCCGAGTTAGTTTGGTTTAAAATTCATGTACCAATTTTTTAAAGTTAAAAACAAGACTTTTTATAATATTTGGAAAAACTAGTTTCCCTCAAATTTTTTTGTTTTACCATGTCTTATTATTTCTCTGTCAAATTGGGACTGAGGTGAGGGGTAACTCACTCCCGAGATTTGTGAGTGCCAGACACCTTTTGAAACAATACCTTATTGGTGTCTTTCTCTTTGTAAAAATTGTCATGGGGAACATGCATTTTAAATTATTCTATTTCATACAAGTTGCAGATTACATATAAACCTTTATTATAAAAACCCTTGTTTTTTTAAACGAATGTACAAATTTCATTATAGGGTCATTCTGAAAATGCATGTTTGTTTTTTTGTATATTTTGAAAATATGTGTTTTTCTTGTATATTTTAATGGTTAAAACACATAAATATTAATTTTATCCACTTTCAAAATATTTAATTTTACAATAATAAAAAATGTATTGAATTTTGGACATTTATTTAGGGAGAGAGGGGTAGAACATTTCAGAGAAATCATAACTATAAACCATAGCAACAAGTTAGAAATTCGAATTTCAGCTGAAATCCATACTTATAGTATATGAAAGAAAACGCCTAGGGTTGTGACATTTGGCATTGCTTTGGATTTCTCCGGACTCTCAACCTTCCACGTCATCCACCCTTTGATTTCTATGTGATGATTCATATCCGTCCTAATAGCTAATAATATTCATAGTCTTTAAAAGGTATGTGAATGACTATTATATTAAGGTGATTAGTAATAATTAATTTAAAGAAGTCTAATAGTTTTAATGGATTAATACTATGTAAAGGTCATTAGGTATTAACTTTAAGTATTTACCAAAAAAAAATATGGTGATTTTCATTTGATCATCATTACATATAAAAAGAAGAAGTATATAATCTAGATAATTACATATGAAAAGAAGAAGTATATAATCTAGATAGAAATCATTTAATCCCTCCGTTCCGCTACAACCTGCACATTTTTTTTATTGGGCGTCCCATTACAAACTTCAAACTTCCTAAAATGGCAAAGAATCTCTACTATTTCACCCACTAATTCTCTCTCCTACTTTACTTTTATACTCGCAACACCAATCAAATCACTATTTCCTACCCCACTTTCTCTCTCCAACTTCACTTTTCATACTCACAACATTTTTTCCACTAATTTTATCCTTAATTTACGCGTAAACAGTAAGTGTGAAGTTACTACCGGGACGGAGGGAGTATATACTAGAGGTTGACACTAGATAAGTCTCACAATTAAATTCAAC
This sequence comes from Adenophora triphylla var. japonica, assembly GCA_022495995.1. Taxonomy (NCBI): domain Eukaryota; kingdom Viridiplantae; phylum Streptophyta; class Magnoliopsida; order Asterales; family Campanulaceae; genus Adenophora; species Adenophora triphylla. Next base: position 374,252 of record JAFEMH010001463.1, on the reverse strand, counting down.
ATTAACTACATATCATGAAGAGAGACTTTACAAATTCATGAACGAAAGATTGTTCATATCTTAATCGTTTAGTATACTTCAACCGTTAAGAACATGAAGAATCATTGCATTAGTTTCACATTATGTTCATTAGTAACATGCATATGAAAATTCAAAAGACACACCAACGTAATTTAATCTTGCTATCTATTACTAAACATATAGAAGAATATAATTTTATTTTGTTATAATCAACGGGAATATGAAACAAGTTGAAGTTTAAAGGTTGTAATACTAACTAATACAATAATTAAAAAAAAATTAGACTATTCATAAAAGATCAATAGTTGAAGAGTCATTCATTTTCTTCATTCAAGTATATAAACATAAATTTTCTTTTGACAAATGTTTGTTTTTTGCTCTCCATCACTTTTGTAGAGACGGATTCATGAAGAAAGAAAATGTGTGTAGGTTCTAGGGAATGCTATTGTAAAATGTTATTGTAAGTATTCACAAAATCTTTTTTTTTTCGAATTTGTGAGTGACTTCTTTATAATCTCTTTTGGCTTATTTTGATTATGATTTGTTTTTTATATTTATGTTTGTGTTTATTATTTTAATTTTGATTTTAATTTTAATTTTAACTTTTATTTTATAAAATTTCGTCTTTATTTTGATTTTATTTCTTGTTTTTTTCTATTTCTTTTATGTTTGTGAACGTTTCTTTCACTTTTTAATTATTAGAATTTTAATTTTCATTTTTTATTTGCATTTTATTTTTTTGTATGTTTTTATATTGATATTGATTTTCTTTTATGCATTAGATTTTTTTCTTTCTTAATTGTTAAAGTTTTTTTCATTTCGCATTTGCTATTTTTGTAAGATAATTTACAATTTGGCTTTAAATAAGAACTTTTTTTGGATTTTTTTTTAAATTTTTTTTTCTTTCGATTATGATTTGATTTTTTTTACTTATTTGTAAAGTTGATTGTAGTTTTATTTCTTATTTCTTTTTTTTTTTCATATTTGCTTTACTTTCGTTTTTTAATATTATCTTCTTTTTTTTTCAGTTTGTGATAAAAAATATTTCTTTTATTTCGATTAAAGTTTGATTTTTGGTATATTTATTTATATTTGGTTTTGATATTGATTTTCATTGATGAATTTTTCAAAATAGATTTTTTATTTTTTCATATATTTTGATTGTGTTCGTGAATGCTTCATTTTTATTATTTTTATTAAGATTCGATTTCCATATTTCATTCAATTGTTTCATCTTTTTTTTTTTTTTGATATTTTTTCTACTTTGACTTTGTATTATTTTTAAAAATATTCAAATTTATTATTTACATGTTTCTACTCTTTATTTTTATTATATTTTTGAACTCTTATTTTTTATTGTTTTTCCTTTATTAATATTTGACTTTCATATTTCTGTTTTGATATTGAATTCATTTTTAGTTATTATTCATTTAGTAAGTTTTTGAATATTTTTATTTGTTGTTGTGTTTTCTTTCTTCTATTTTATTCATGCTTACGAATGAATTCTATCAAATTGCTAAGATTACAAAAATTAACTACTGGAGTATGATATTTGTTAATCTTACTTTTATCTTTTATATTGATTTATATATTTATTTTTTCATATTGTACAAACATTAATGATCTAGAAGTCTTGAGGGAATAATGAGAAAACAAACAACAAAAATATTAACAGATTATGAAAAAAAATATTGTGTCATAACCCTAACTCTAAATACCTCTTTCAAAACTCCATCTATCCCATCATCACATAATATAGCATATGAATTTCATATTAATATATTAATTTTAAACTGAAGTACATTTTTTTTTTTTTTAATGGACACACCCTAGTCATAAGAATAGTTGGCCTACAGACTCATTTCATGGTACTTATTTGGGCAACTAAAGATTTGCAGTATAATAAGAAACCAGAAAAAACACAACTTTTCCCTTGAATTTCACACATACCATGCGCCAATGGGCCCCAAGAAAGGGCCATTTTCTAGTAAATGGGAAACACATCATTATAATTATGAGCTTTGATTTGATCATTTATGTATCTAAAAATATGATTTGATAAGTTATACACGATAAATATATATTTCAAATTATGATGAAAAATTACAAAAAAAGTGAAAATGAAAAACAAATTTAATTAGCACATCAAAAAATTACAGTCTTTCTTCCAAATTGAGCAACTTTGATTGTTGGATTGGATCAGTAGTAGGGAATAACTGGGGGAGGTGGAGAGGCATAGGATACTCCTATGATTGGTGGTAGGGGTATGTTCTCTACTGGTGGTGGTGGTGGGCTAGGGGACGGTGGCGGAGGTGGTGGTGATGAATATACGTATGGGGTGGGTGGTGGCGGAGATTTGTAATGTGGTGGTGGCGGGGATTGGTAATGTGGTGGTGGGGGTGATGAATATATGTATGTGGCGGGTGGTGGAGGAGATTGGTAATGTGGTGGTGGAGGTGATGAATATACATATGTGATGGGTGGTGGAGGAGATTGGTAATGTGGCGGTGGTGGTGGCGGTGATACTGGTGTTTCACAGCCGGGAGATGGTAAAGGAGGGAGGGGAAGGGATGGTGGGGATTGTGCTTTTGGTGGTGGTGGGGATTTAATGGTGGGTGGATAGTATTCTGCAGGTGGTGGTGGTGGCGGCGGAGGGGATCCGTAGTGTCCAGAAGGTGGTGGTGTATGACCATGATGAGTTGGTGGTGGAGCTTGGAATTCCGGAGGTGGTGGTGATTTGTATTGGTAAGTAGGAGGTGAATAGTACTCTGGTGGAGGAGGGGGTGATGTATATTTGGGAGGAGGTGGCGGTGATGGTGTGTGACTATGATGATGGGTAGGTGGCGGAGGTGGTGGTGATTTATATACGTAAGTAGGTGGCGAGCTCTCAACTGGTGGCGGAGGTGATGCTACATGCTTTGGTGGAACATAGGAAACTGGCGGCGGCGGTGATTTATGCTTATAAACAGGTGGTGGAGGCAATGCTACTGGCAGTGGCGGTGGTGGTGCAACATGGGTTACCGGAGACACTTTCTTAGTAGGTGGTGGAGGTGAAGCATAATGGCTTACATGAGGTGGTGGAGCAAAATGAGGTGGCGGCGGAAAATGCACAACCGGTGGTGGTGGTGGAAGCTTAGTTCCCGGAGAAACCTTATGTGTAGGTGGTGGTGGAGGGTGCGATTTAGTGGAAGGCGAAGACTTAGAAGTAGGCGGTGGCGGAGGCGGCTTAACAATCGGCCTAACCGGTCTAGGAGCAGGATTCGAAACAGGCGTTGGCGGCGGTGGAAACCTCCTCCTCCTCGAGCCGCCGCTACTACCACTACCCAAGCCAGCACCAACACCACCACATTTAAACTTACTACAACTAACTGGCCGGGCAGCTTCTGATGAACACTGCCTACTAGACCGCTGACCAACCTTTCCGGCGACACAATTCTGCTGCCCATCAACAACCTTACCACCACCGGACACACAGCTGGGCGCCTCTCCGGTGAAGTAATTAAATGAATAAGTGAAATTCAACAAGCTAGGCAACTTGCAAACAACTGCCGGCACCACCCCTGTCAGCCGATTATGCGCCACATCTAGCTGCTCGACACTCCTCAAACCACCAATGGCCGCCGGCAACGGTCCGCTCAGGCTATTGAAGCTGACGTCAAACACCGTAACCTTCTTCAACATCCCGATCTCGTTCGGTATACATCCAGTAAGATTATCATTCATTAATATAATCTCATTCAGCGTCTTCTTCATCTTACCGATACTTCCCGGAATGCACCCGCCCAAATTGTTGTTAGCCAAAACCAGTACCGAAACCGGTGAATTTCCCAAATTCGCCGGAATTCCCATCTGAAATCGATTATCATTGAGAAAAATAGCGTCGAGATCCTTGTCAAATAGCTTCGAAGGAACAGATCCTTCGAACTCGTTAAACCGGAGGTCGAGAAACTTCAACTTCGGCAACGACAATACGACGGTCGGAAACGGACCGACGAATCGGTTATTACTCAAATCGAGCTCGAAGAGCAGCTTAAGGTTTTTGAAACTGTGAGGAACAGTGCCGCAGAACCGATTGGAGTTAATGTGAAATAGAGCTAGGTCAGTGAGGTAGCCGAGCTCCGGAGGGAGATAACCGGCAATGTCGGCGTGGTTAAGGTCAATACCGGCGACGACAGTGAGTGAGGAGTTGGAGATGGAGGGGACGCAGAAGACGCCGCCGTAGGAGCACACATTGGGTCCAGTCCAGTTGACGGTAAAGTTAAATGGATCGGAGAAGATGGCGGATTTCCAGGCTTGGAGAGCAATGTAGGCACGACGGAGGTTGGGGTTAGGGAAGGTGAGAGTAGAAATGTCAGGCTCGGCGGCGGAGCAGATCTGGAGGAAGAGGGAGGAGGAGAGAGTGAAGGTGAGGATAAGGAGGAGGGAGGGTAAGCGTGGCGGCGGCGGAGACGGCGCCATTGTTGAGAAGAAAAAATGGAGGTTTGATTTTAGGTTATGTGATAATGGAGGTGACAGAGGTTTTCTGGTTTTGTATATATAGAGAGAGAGAGAGAGAGAGAGAAGACTGAGGCCAGTCTGTTTTTCAATTTTTCCTCATGGCTGGTTTGTCTTTATAAACTCTTTTGGTTTGATTATTTTATTTTTTTTAATTAGTGTAGACTTTATAAAGTGTGATTAATGTATTTGATTTATTGCCCTTTGGGAGAATTGCCTTTTTTTTTTTTATTATTACCAGGTTTTCAGCTTCGTCGGCATCCCTTATACTCCAGAGCCCCAAGGGAGCCCTCCTACAAGACAATTACTTGGCTGCTTCACATCACCAAAAAACTGTCAAGATTTGAACTCCCCACACCGGCGCATGCCCTCAAAGAATGCCGCTTTCCTTAACCGCACTGGATGCGCCCTGCCAAGAAAATAAATGCTGCTTCCTTAACTGCACGGATGTGCCCCCAAGAAAATAATTAAACCACAGGGTGGGGAAAATCGAACTGGTGACCTCCCCTACGAAAAGTCACCCAAAATACCATTAGACCAGGAGACCATTGGTGGAGAATTGCCTTTAATAGTACATTTACATGATGATCCGGAAGTGAAACGTGAAACACAACTTTTATACATTTCCTATTACAATTTTTACATTTTGATTATTACACAACAATAAACAGGAGCAACTTATCACAAGACCACCGGTCTCGGGTTCGTGATACTGCTCTTACGAAGTAACAGTTGTTGCGAACCGTAAAATTCAATAGAGGATATATTTTGATTTGAGTCGTTATCAAAAACTCTATACTATGTAACATTTCATTAGTTTGGCAGGAGCGGTTCCAAATTCACGTGATACGACTCTTATTTGCGGTCAAATTGCTGGACATTTGGGCATTGCATCTCTTTATTATGATCTTGGCAATCGATATTGTTATTGTTTTGGAAAGAATTGTTTTGAACTAATTGACTTTTGATAAACTTTGGCCATGAAATCACAATGAACATTTGAAATGGCTTGCCTACTGAACAGCCATACAATCATATGTTTGTTAGGCGCCCTTTATCTTTTCAGGCCAAATTAGGTCCTTTCTCCCCTCAAACATCTCACGTGTGTTTGGATTTAAAGGCTGAGCTACATGAATACAAACAGAGGTATCTGCCCCTTTAATTTTGAAAAATGCCAATTTCCTATATTATAAATTTAGAATATGTGATTTTATATCTGATTATGTCACGACTATTGGGTCTCACTAAATATAGATATCTGGCTTGTATTAGATGATTGTACCTATAACACAACAAATACAAAAAACACCGTTATAGACCAAGCCGGAGTTTAATCCATCTTAGGTCTTCGGGTGTGAGAGTAAAATCTCTGAGAGTTTATAACTGAGAATAAGACTTGAAATGTCATAGTGTGTTGTGTGCTATGGTTTAGACAATTTGGCTTATAATGATGATTTTACACTTACCTTGTCCATGGGGACAAGGGATATTATCTATATTATGAGGGAGCGGTTGATGACGGCAACCCTGAATGAGATATTTGTCCTCTTACCTAGGACACATGTCCGCACCTGGTTGACTCGTACAATAAAGTGAGGATTACTGTAAAGGGATGTCTTTGATTGGACCAGTACAGGAAAGCAGGCGACAGTTGGTGTGGCGCCTTACGCGCATGATAGGCGTCTGAGCCACCATTTAATGTGATGGAGATAGGTCTGTCCTTGGTGTCAGAGTAGGTACGACCCCTTGTCTAACTATCTTTGACTTTAACCGGGAGTCTAGTGAAAAAATCGGGAGTCTGATATGAGACCGCGATTAACATGGTAAACGCGGTATTGGATAAAGGCGATCATAGATGGCCCGGTCATCTTGCTGACGGTCTTTGTGATCACGGTCTTGATGCCCGCGGTCTTGGATATGTCACGTCATACTTGACCTTTGTAGCAGATCGAACTTAGGCCCGGTCTGAAAGGTCCGAGCTCATCAGTGGCCCCTAGCTTCGAGCGAGAAGTCATTCATGATTTGAGCGAGGAGCTATATATGTGAAGCTCGGTCTGCGGTCAGATCACTTTCGCGATCACCATTGTCGTGCATTTTCATTGGTCTTGCTTAGACTCCCTTACTGTGCCGCACGTGAGGGGAGTTTGATAGAAGTTGGTGGAAGCTTTGCGTTGCTTCCCGAATAAGCTTTGCGTGGGCCCCTTTGCCTGTTGAAGCGCCAGCACGTGTCAGGTACGGAGGTGACGTTTTCCGAATTACAAAGGGCACCATAAATGCCAACCACAACTAATTCAAAATTTAAAGTTTTCGCCGGTTCATAATTTGAGAGAATATGCTTTGTGGGCTCATTAATACGAGTCGACCCGTATTTGTTGGCTTATAAATATCTAACCCTTCTTCTTTCTTACTCTTTTAACATCCTCATTCATAAGTTTTTAATCCTTCCTTTCTTCTCATCTCTGTCTCTTTCTGTCTTAGTATAACTTATAGGATGGAGCCTTCGTTAGAGTTAGGTGATGGCATCACTTCTGATACCTTCGCCGTTGACAAGAAGTCCGGTGGTATTATAGAAAGGTTGCTACCTCTTGGGTTAAGTTATCCCTTGACGTTTTTAAATACTTCTCGGTCAGGTATGACTGGGGATATTTATAAAGTATAAATAGCCCCCTTTTGATTTGGATTAGGGTATTTCTTCCTAATTGTTAGGGATATTTATAAAGTAAAAATAGCCCCCTTTTGCTCAGCCAAGACACACGAATTTTAGGGTTTGAGAAACGCAAATCTCTTGATTTTGATTACGAATCAAAGATCAAAACACCCTAGATTCAATTCCATATTAGCCATAGATTGTTGAAAGGAGTTTCAACAATCGAGGATCATCTAGCAATCCAACAAGATTCGATCTTGGTTCGTTCGCGTGTGGATTATCGATAGAGGGTGAATGCTTTATCACCTAAAGCTTGAAGGCCTAGCATTGTTGATTCATCACAAGGAAGAACAAGGAAGAAGAGTAAAGTTTCGTCCATGACTCAAGGTGAATTACGATTCGTGTACGAAAGACAAACTCGCAACAAAGGTTAGTAACTCTATATTCATGTTTTAATCTATTCATATTGGACGGATTCATGGCTAGGGTTTTGTGATTTATTCCAAGTCTTTCGCTGCATATGTAACCCCAAAACCCAACAACCGAGTATGGCGTTGTACTGGGATTGTAGATCTATGAACATGAAGGTGACCTTGGCAGTTTTTTCTGTTGGGGCTTTTTCCCTATGGTCACTTCAAAGTCTATTGTCCCCTTTACGCAAGCATTATGGTTAGTGAATCCCTCAAGTAGACCGGCGTAGGGAGTGAGATGAGCTTCAGACATTTTCATTTCTACCAAAGTATGGTAGTAGAGAATGTCTCTGGCCGCATAGATGTTAATGAGGACTCTACTAATGTTTGCACGCGAAATCCTCATTTTGATGGTTAGAGGTTAGGTGGAATGGAAGAGAATGGAGGCTATCTCGCTTCTCTTGAATCCTATCTCTTGCTCTTATTCTGAAGCTAAGGTAGGAATCAAGAATACCTTCTCGTCTTAATTTGATGGGAGAGTTGAGTGTTGGAGGGAGCCTCTACCCTAATGAAGTTTATATCGTAGGTTCCTTTCTCATCCTCATCAGTATTATCTCTCTCTTTTCTTTTCGGGCCACATTGAGGTCGAGCCCTGTTGGTGTTAACATTGTTATTGTTGTTATCACCCACTTGGCTAGCTCGCCGTTATTGATTTTCTGCTGAATGATCTTTTTCAGCTGGAAGCAATCTTAGTATTGTGACCGTGATCATTGTGGTAGTCACAAAACATAGCCCTGTTCCTCTCACTTGGCCTTCGACCCATTGGGGGAGGAGGAGGAACTTCCATAGCTTTTAAGATCGCTGCCCGCGACGCGGTCAGGGGAGTATACACTGTTGTTTCGCCTTGACCTTCGATTTTGTCGAGTTGCGGTTTCTTTTTTTTTTTCCACTGGCGTGGCCGTGCGGATCATGGCCGGCCTCTTTCACATGCTCAATTCTATCTTTGGCCGGCTTGCGGGCAGCCAATTCATTGGGCTCTTCTACGGAGGCGATAGCAGAGGCTCTCTCATACATTTCTTCCACATTCTTGGGCCTGTCCGAGGAAAAGTTCACTTTTAAGAAACTGGAGGACATACCGCCCTCAAAGCAGGGATGAATATCGCTCTCGGACAGGTCTACAATCTGCTTGCACATATTTTTGAACCGAGTGATGTAGGATTTTGTGGTTTAATTGGTGCCTTACTTAACCCTTATTAAGTCAGTTTTTGGCCTCGCGGGCTCGCCGCCTGCCTCAACAAAAGAGTTTAAAAAGCTATTTCGAAATTGATTACAACTTTTGATGGACTTCGGCTTAAGGGCCAACAACCAAGATAAGGCCTTGCCCGTGAAGGAGGCAGCTAAGGCTTTGCACATTATAGCATCATTCGAGGAGAATAGGGCCATCTGTCCTTCGAATCTCCCCATATGGCATTTTGCATTGGTGGAGCCATCATAGGTCTCTATTTGAGGAGGTTTCCCCCTCTGGATTGGCGCGTTGGCAATCTTGTACGCAAAGGTATACATGGTGCGACCACATTTCGTGTAGCCTTACTGCCTGCTGGTGGGTTTCTCATATTTGGTGCATGAACTTGATGAGATCAGGGTTTGAGCTATTCATTTTTAACTTTTTGGAGGGAGAAACCACGACATTCCCCTCGGCTTTAGCTGCATGTTGTGCTTTGGATTTCTCGGGGAGAGGAGTAGATTCTGCTCCCTCTCCTATCTCCTCATCCTCCCCTTCCTCATGATCGTGGTCAGCAAGGGTTGATTCCACCCTTTTTGTCCCCCTAGCTAGATATTTTGTACGGACTCCGTAGGTGAACCTTTGAGAGCCTTCCTCTAGGGGAACACCACCATTGGCCTCCAGCTCTAGCTGGGAATCATTTATGGCCATGGCTTCAGCCACGAGCCTAGCCCTCTCAGCCAGAGTTTGGTTTCTCTTGAGTATCAACTCAGAAGTAATATGAGAGGTGGGGTATTTTGGAACTGGATTTTGGTGGGCTTTTTCTCTACGGGCAGCCTCAAGCTTCTCCCTAAGGTCTCTTTGAGAAAGAGTAAGAGATCCTTGACTGACAGAACGACCACCCAACCTATTAAAGGCTGAGTCCTTGGTCTGACAGAATTTAGTTGGGAGGGAGAAGTTTGATTATTACCTTGAGGAGTGAGGTAACCATCATTTTGAATAGCAGTGCCAGTCATTTTCAAAGGAGAAAAAACTATAAAGTTGTTTTTTGGACGTACGTGTTTGGAAAAGTGTTTGTTTCGAAAAGACACAAGATTACACGAGAAAAATTAAAGCGTTTCCCGGCAATTGAACCACTGATGACGCCACGAATTTTGGGGTGTCACTAAATATGGATATCTGGCTTGTATGAGATGATTGTACCTAGAACATAACAAAGACAAGAAGCACCGTTAGAGACCAAACGGGAGTTTAATCCAGCTCAGAACCTCGGGTGTAAGAATAAGATCTCTGAGGATTTATAACTGAGAATAAGACTTGAAATGTCTTAGTGTGTTGTGTGCTAGGGTTTAGACAATGTGGCTTATAATGGAGTGCTTCCTCCTCCACCTCAGATCGAAGGTCCACTTTCCCTCGGCATGACTCTCCGATCTCGAAATCAGTCAGCTGCCGAGGTGGCTGTTACCAACCCTCCTCGACGTCGTCCACGAGGAAAGCGAGCTACGAGCAGACAGACGACGAGGAATGCTGACACAGGAAGAGCTGAGAATTCGACCCAGCCTATTGATCGTCGTACGCTTTTGCACCAATAGATGGAGACTTTGCAACGTATTTATGAAACTCAAAATGCTCTGTTGCAATTGGATCCTGAAAATTCAATGGCCGAGTTCATCAGGCCTTCGAGGACAGGAAATTCTCTAAAATCATGGTTTTTATTAATTTTGCAAGGTATTGAATATGTCACGTCATATTTGGCGTTTGGAGCAGATCGAGCTTAGTACCGGTCTAAAAGGTACGGGCTAATCAATCTCTAAAATCATGGTTTTTTATTAATTTTGCAAGGTATTGAATATGTCACTGTCATATTTGGCGTTTGGAGCAGATCGAGCTTAGTACCGGTCTAAAAGGTACGGGCTAATCAATCTCTAAAATTATGGTTCTTATTAATTTTGCTCCGTTTCTATACAAAAAAAATTACATTACGTAATATTTTTGCCCCCATTTATGTCAAATTTATACTCCACCATATAATATTACTAGTACATATGCCCGTGTCCAAGGACACGGGTGTGTTTTTTTTTTTCAAATTAATTTTTTTTAATTTAAAAATAAAAATAAAAAAATCAGTTACTTAATTAATTTAAGTAAACCCTCCTAAAGCCCACTCTTAGCCCAAACCCAAAGTCTTAGCCCAAATCCAAAGTCTTAGCACAAATTAAGGGCAAAATAGGAAACAAACTAAATAGTGAGGGCAAAATAGGGAAAAACCCCTCCGAAACTGTTCATAGAACTGTTTACGGATGGGTTTAATTTATACTATAGATGTCACGTCATATTTGGCGTTTGGAGCAGATCGAGCTTAGTACCGATCTAAAAGGTACGGGCTAATCAATCTCTAAAATCATGGTTTTTATTAATTTTGCAAGGTATTGAATATGTCACTGTCATATTTTTGGCATTTGAAGCAGATCGAGCTTAGTACCGGTCTAAAAGGTACGGGCTAATCAATCTCTAAAATTATGGTTTTTATTAATTTTGCTCGTTTTCTATACAAAAAAAATTACATTACATTACGTAATATTTTTGCCCCCATTTATGTCAAATTTATACTCCACCATATAATATTACTAGTACATATGCCCGTGTCCAAGGACACGGGTGTGTTTTTTTTTTTTTTTAATTTAAAAATAAAAATAAAAAAATCAGTTACTTAATTAATTTAAGTAAATCCTCCTAAAGCCCACTCTTAGCCCAAACTCAAAGTCTTAGTCCAAACCCAAAGTCTTAGCACAAATTAAGGGCAAAATAGGAAACAGACTAAATAGTGAGGGCAAAATAGGGAAAAACCCCTCCAAAACTGTTCATAGAACTGTTCACGGAGGGATTTAATTTATACTATAGATACTGTTATAATTTTTTTTTGCCCTTTTTATCCAAAAATCTAGCTCCCCCACTTGGTTTGATTTAGTTTGGTGAGATTGTTATTGGCTTCTTAAGCTAAAGTAAGTATCTATAATACAATAGAGGTCAAATCTAACCGCCACACAAAGAGTGGCTCAGATTTGATCTCGCAAAAGATAAAGAGCGGCCTAGATTTAAAGTTGGAAAAAATAAAAAAAAACTCTCCTACACCGGTTACTAACTGATGTATATAATTAATAATTTTTATTAACAAAATTGAATTTTACTATGTTGACACTGTAAAAATAATTATTAATTTTAAGTATTAAGCTAAATGGTGAATTTACTAACAATTTTTTTTTTTTATTAGAGTAGATTAAATATATTAAAACTTATTCTGAAAAATTTATAATATATAGGGTAAAGAAAAATTTTCATTTTCTTTTCTAATAAAACTAAATTATTGTATTTGATTTTTTTTTAGATTTTCATTTTTCATAAAAAAAAAATACAATTATTTGTGATCCATTGCCTCCCTTCATTATATTTTCTATAAGAAGGAAGAAACCAGAACATATTGACGTCATATTTATATTATAAATTTTTCAGAATAAGTTTTAATATAGTTAATCTACTCTAATAAAAAAATATTTGTTAGTAAATTCACCATTTAGCTTGATACTTAAAATTAATAATTATTTTTACACTGTCAACATAGTAAAATTCAATTTTGTTAATAAAAATTATTAATTATTTATTTAAAAGTTAAAAATATTTAATAGGAGAGAGAATGAGTGGGAGGAATAGTAAGTTAATGATTGGTTTTTTTGTAAATATGTTAAAATTATAAGGGTATAATGAATGGTTTATTTGTAAATATATAAACATTATGAGGGTATAAATGTCCGAAACACTGTTCACTCCTTTCCATTTATGGAATGGCTCATTTGAAGTGGGACGTCCCAAAAAAGGAAAGTGGCTCAATTGAAGTGGGACGGAGGGAGTAATTATTTTTTAACTGTCAACATAGTAAAATTCAATTTTGTTAATAAAAATTATTAATTATTTATATTAGTTAGTAACCGGTGTAGGGGAGCTTTTTTTTTGTTTTTTTCCAACTTTAAATTTAGGCCGCTCTTTGTCTTTTGAGAGATTAAATCTGAGTCACTATTTGTGTGGCGGTTGGAGAGGTAGTAACCGTTGTAGCAGAGTGGAAAGTTAAAAATAAATTTATTTTTCATATTCAATCCTAGCCACCAGTTATGTTTTCTCAAACTCAATCTTGATCATCGATTGTGTGGCGGTTAAGAATTGAAAGTGGGTAGAAGATTAGAGGAGAGAGAATGTAAAAGTTAAAAATATTTAATAGGAGAGAGAATGAGTGGGAAAAATAGTAAGTTAATGATTGGTTTTTTTGTAAATATGTTAAAATTATAAGGGTATAATGAAATATTTTTTTGTAAATATATAAACATTATGAGGGTATAAATGTCTGAAACATTGTTCACTTCTTTCCATTTATAGAATGGCTCATTTGAAGTGAGACGTCCCAAAAAGAAAAGTGGCTAAATTGAAGTGGGACGGAGGGAGTAATTATTTTTTAACTGTCAACATAGTAAAATTCAATTTTGTTAATAAAAATTATTAATTATTTATATTAGTTAGTAACCGGTGTAGGGGAGTTTTTTTTTTTGTTTTTTCCAACTTTAAATCTAGGCCGCTCTTTGTCTTTTAAGAGATTAAATCTGAGTCACAATTTGTGTGGCGGTTAGAGAGGTAGTAACCGTTGTAGCAGAGTGAGAAGTTAAAAACAAATTTATTTTTCATATTCAACCCTAGCCACCAGTTATATTTTCTCAAACTCAATCTTGGCCATCGATTGTGTGGCGAGTGGCTCAGATTTGATCTCGCAAAAGATAAAGAGCGGCCTAGATTTAAAGTTGGAAAAAATAAAAAAAAAACTCTCCTACACCGGTTACTAACTGATGTATATAATTAATAATTTTTATTAACAAAATTGAATTTTACTATGTTGACACTGTAAAAATAATTATTAATTTTAAGTATTAAGCTAAATGGTGAATTTACTAACAATTTTTTTTTTTTTATTAGAGTAGATTAAATATATTAAAACTTATTCTGAAAAATTTATAATATATAGGGTAAAGAAAAATTTTCATTTTCTTTTCTAATAAAACTAAATTATTGTATTTGATTTTTTTTTAGATTTTCATTTTTCATAAAAAAAAATACAATTATTTGTGATCCACTGCCTCCCTTCATTATATTTTCTATAAGAAGGAAGAAACCAGAACATATTGACGTCATATTTATATTATAAATTTTTCAGAATAAGTTTTAATATAGTTAATCTACTCTAATAAAAAAATATTTGTTAGTAAATTCACCATTTAGCTTGATACTTAAAATTAATAATTATTTTTACACTGTCAACATAGTAAAATTCAATTTTGTTAATAAAAATTATTAATTATTTATTTAAAAGTTAAAAATATTTAATAGGAGAGAGAATGAGTGAGAGGAATAGTAAGTTAATGATTGGTTTTTTTGTAAATATGTTAAAATTATAAGGGTATAATGAATGGTTTATTTGTAAATATATAAACATTATGAGGGTATAAATGTCCGAAACACTGTTCACTCCTTTCCATTTATGGAATGGCTCATTTGAAGTGGGACGTCCCAAAAAGGAAAGTGGCTCAATTGAAGTGGGACGGAGGGAGTAATTATTTTTTAACTGTCAACATAGTAAAATTCAATTTTGTTAATAAAAATTATTAATTATTTATATTAGTTAGTAACCGGTGTAGGGGAGCTTTTTTTTTTGTTTTTTTCCAACTTTAAATTTAGGCCGCTCTTTGTCTTTTGAGAGATTAAATCTGAGTCACTATTTGTGTGGCGGTTGGAGAGGTAGTAACCGTTGTAGCAGAGTGGAAAGTTAAAAATAAATTTATTTTTCATATTCAATCCTAGCCACCAGTTATGTTTTCTCAAACTCAATCTTGATCATCGATTGTGTGGCGGTTAAGAATTGAAAGTGGGTAGAAGATTAGAGGAGAGAGAATGTAAAAGTTAAAAATATTTAATAGGAGAGAGAATGAGTGGGAAAAATAGTAAGTTAATGATTGGTTTTTTTGTAAATATGTTAAAATTATAAGGGTATAATGAAATATTTTTTTGTAAATATATAAACATTATGAGGGTATAAATGTCTGAAACATTGTTCACTTCTTTCCATTTATAGAATGGCTCATTTGAAGTGAGACGTCCCAAAAAGAAAAGTGGCTAAATTGAAGTGGGACGGAGGGAGTAATTATTTTTTAACTGTCAACATAGTAAAATTCAATTTTGTTAATAAAAATTATTAATTATTTATATTAGTTAGTAACCGGTGTAGGGGAGTTTTTTTTTTTGTTTTTTCCAACTTTAAATCTAGGCCGCTCTTTGTCTTTTAAGAGATTAAATCTGAGTCACAATTTGTGTGGCGGTTAGAGAGGTAGTAACCGTTGTAGCAGAGTGAGAAGTTAAAAACAAATTTATTTTTCATATTCAACCCTAGCCACCAGTTATATTTTCTCAAACTCAATCTTGGCCATCGATTGTGTGGCGAGTGGCTCAGATTTGATCTCGCAAAAGATAAAGAGCGGCCTAGATTTAAAGTTGGAAAAAATAAAAAAAAAACTCTCCTACACCTAAGCATTAATCGATGTATATAATTAATAATTTTTATTAACAAAATTGAATTTTACTATGTTGACACTGTAAAAATAATTATTAATTTTAAGTATTAAGCTAAATGGTGAATTTACTAACAATTTTTTTTTTTTTATTAGAGTAGATTAAATATATTAAAACTTATTCTGAAAAATTTATAATATATAGGGTAAAGAAAAATTTTCATTTTCTTTTCTAATAAAACTAAATTATTGTATTTGATTTTTTTTTAGATTTTCATTTTTCATAAAAAAAAATACAATTATTTGTGATCCACTGCCTCCCTTCATTATATTTTCTATAAGAAGGAAGAAACCAGAACATATTGACGTCATATTTATATTATAAATTTTTCAGAATAAGTTTTAATATAGTTAATCTACTCTAATAAAAAAATATTTGTTAGTAAATTCACCATTTAGCTTGATACTTAAAATTAATAATTATTTTTACATCAACATAGTAAAATTCAATTTTGTTAATAAAAATTATTAATTATTTATTTAAAAGTTAAAAATATTTAATAGGAGAGAGAATGAGTGAGAGGAATAGTAAGTTAATGATTGGTTTTTTTGTAAATATGTTAAAATTATAAGGGTATAATGAATGATTTATTTGTAAATATATAAACATTATGAGGGTATAAATGTCCGAAACACTGTTCACTCCTTTCCATTTATGGAATGGCTCATTTGAAGTGGGACGTCCCAAAAAAGAAAAGTGGCTCAATTGAAGTGGGACGGAGGGAGTAATTATTTTTTAACTGTCAACATAGTAAAATTCAATTTTGTTAATAAAAATTATTAATTATTTATATTAGTTAGTAACCGGTGTAGGGGAGCTTTTTTTTTTGTTTTTTTCCAACTTTAAATTTAGGCCGCTCTTTGTCTTTTGAGAGATTAAATCTGAGTCACTCTTTGTGTGGCGGTTGGAGAGGTAGTAACCGTTGTAGCAGAGTGGAAAGTTAAAAATAAATTTATTTTTCATATTCAATCCTAGCCACCAGTTATGTTTTCTCAAACTCAATCTTGATCATCGATTGTGTGGCGGTTAAGAATTGAAAGTGGGTAGAAGATTAGAGGAGAGAGAATGTAAAAGTTAAAAATATTTAATAGGAGAGAGAATGAGTGGGAGAAATAGTAAGTTAATGATTGGTTTTTTTGTAAATATGTTAAAATTATAAGGGTATAATGAAATATTTTTTTGTAAATATATAAACATTATGAGGGTATAAATGTCTGAAACATTGTTCACTTCTTTCCATTTATAGAATGGCTCATTTGAAGTGAGACGTCCCAAAAAGAAAAGTGGCTCAATTGAAGTGGGACGGAGGGAGTAATTATTTTTTAACTGTCAACATAGTAAAATTCAATTTTGTTAATAAAAATTATTAATTATTTATATTAGTTAGTAATCGGTGTAGGGGAGTTTTTTTTGTTTTTTCCAACTTTAAATCTAGGCCGCTCTTTGTCTTTTGAGAGATTAAATCTGAGTCATTTCTTTGTGTGGCGGTTAGAGGTAGTAACCGTTGTAGCGAGTGAGAAGTTAAAAACAAATTTATTTTTCATATTCAACCCTAGCCACCAGTTATATTTTCTCAAACTCAATCTTGGCCATCGATTGTGTGGCGATTAGATGTGAGCTCTAAGTCTTAAGCTAGGTAGAAAGATGGTAGTGAGTAGAATGTGTTCTTTTAGGGGGTGGTGTGGGGTTGTGGTGGGGGGGGGGCAATTCATTCTTTCTTTAATTTTTATACAGTCATTTTTGTACTGTCACCGTGCGATCCGCACGGATGGGTAATACTAGTTGTGTTGTACAAAACACATTACCCTTGGTTATTACTTATTTGGGTTTCAATGATTTAGACCCTTGCAATAGAATGGAAGAAAGGACGATATAATTTTGTTTGGGGACATAAATATTCCTTTTAAAAACAATTTAATGAATATAGCATAATTTATTGAGTTAAAAAGGTGGATTAAAATATTAATAATTGTAGGATTAATATTTAATTTTGGACGGGGAAATAGAATATGAAAATTGAAGTAAGAAGAAATATTGTTGAGAAGCAAAGAATATAGCCGTTGGAGGTAGGGAGTTGATTAATGAAAATAAAATATAACACCGGCAATTGCAAAACAATAATGAGTTTATTAAATAGCAAACATTTAGTGTTATGACCTGCCAGCACGTTCCATTATTAATTATCTTCAAAAATTAAAAATTAAAAATTAAAAATAAAAAGAAGGTAGGAGGAGGAGGAGGAGAAGGTGGAGGGAGGGCAATTATTTTTATAATTGAGAAAGAAAAACATTCAGTCATACAATTCCCTATCTATCTATCTATCTCCAGCTAAGCTAAGCTAAGCCCTTTTTTTCTTCTTCCGCGTTTTTCTAAACTTTACAACTTTCTTAATAATCATCACTAAATACTACTCCCTCTGTCCCACCTCAATTGGTCCACTTTTTTTTTTTGAAACGTCTCACCTCAATTGGTCCATTCCTTAAATGGAAAGTTTTTTCTATATAATACCCTTATCATCTCCATATATTTACAAAAAAACCATTCATTATACCCACTTTAACTTACTATTCCTCCCACCCATTCTCTTTCCTATTAAATATTTTTAACTTTTACATTCTCTCTCCTATTCCCTACCACACATTTAACTTTTACATTCTCTCTCTTCTAATTTCTACACACTTTAATAATTTTTCTTAAAAACCGTGTCCCACCTCAATGGACCAATTGAGGTGGGACGGAGGGAGTATTTGTAAAATGCTTAGACTTTATAAACTTTAGATCTCTTTCCACCATCCTTCCTTAGTCCTTACCAAGTAACTGTAAGTAAACGAAGCCAGACTTACCACTTAATAATCATAACTATCTGAGGCTAATGCAATTCCACATTTAATACTTCCTTCGTCCCAAAATGTTTGTCCCATTTGACTTTTTTTGTTGAACTTTGACCACAAATTTATGAGAGATTAATCATGTTCATGAAATTCTAAAAGTTGTTGTTGATAATATTATTAATGGTGAATCAATAGAAATTTTTAGAATTTCATGAACATAATTAAATTGTCATATATTTGTGGTCAAAGTTCAACAAAAAAGTCAAATGGGACAAACATTTTGAGACGGAGGGAGTATATAAATTTAATGTAAATCCCCTTTTAAATTAAATACTAAAATATAAATTTTACTCTCTAAATCCAATCCTCAAAATTAATTCCATTTTCATTTTTTAGGTTAATTTGATTTCAAATTTGGACAAATTTTTAAGAAAAAGATTATTATCTCAATAAAATTTATATCTTAATATTAGTATACCATTTTTTTAAAAGGAAATATTTTCCCAGGCCTACCTGTCTAGATTTTATTCCTTTTAAATAAAACATTTATGTAAATCTCATAGAAAGAGTTATCCCCAAAATTATAATTCCCCAGACACCACTACACCCCCCTCTTCCCTCACGTCATTTTATTCCTCTCTCTTTCTCCGTTTAAACACGCACACTCATTATTCGAACTATCTCCGACGACGTTCTCCTCACTCACTTCGCCTCTTTCTCTTCTCCATTTCCTCTCTTCCTTTTCCGGCTCTTGCGCCTCACCTCCTTCTCCGACGGATCCATCTTCTCCGTCACCAGCAAACACTGCTACACAACCCTAAAAGTCTCTCTCATCCCAACCTTATCTAGCGACACCTTACTTCCTCCCTTCCACCATAGCACCTGCATCTTCCGACCATCTCCCTCAAATCCCTCCACACACACACACACGCAAAAAAATAAAAATAAAAAAAGACCTTCACTCTTCCGACCGTCACCAAATCATCGACATCTCTGGCCATCCTCTGCGTGCGTTGACCAAGTCCGAAATTTCGAAGCTTCATTGCAACATCTTCGACGTCCTTCGATCTACCAAATCTGGCAATCTGACCCTTTGCTCTGTCTGGCCACATTGCAACATTCATAGTTTGTTTGACAATTTTTTTTATATAACTGTATCCAATTAATATATTTAAGAAGAAATTGGAATTTTTTGGTCAAAGGATTATTTCTGACTCTTTGCTTTGTTCGGCCACATTGCAACAAAGTACTGTCTCCTAGAGACAAATGAGGGAAAAGGGTATTATAAGAGACAAAATGGTCTTATAAGTCAATTATAAGAGACAATTTGGTCTTATAATTAAGATATAAGAGTTATTATTATATTAATTCATTGCTATTATTGAAATTTTTAATTTTTTTGGTTGAAATAAAATTGTATTATAAGTCAATTATAAGAGATAAAGTAGTTATAAAAGGCAAGTCGGTCATATAATTCAACTATAAGAGTTGTAATGTGTAAATTATGAGATTAATTCGTTGTTATTATTGTTTGACCGAATATAAAAGTCAACATTAATAAAATATTAAAATTTTTATTTTATTTTTGTGAAAAAAGTAAAAAAAAAATGACTTTTATACTTTAATTATAAAAGGTAAACTTATATTATATGTCAGTTATAAGAGCTGACTAAGGTTTTGTATAGCAAGGCATTTCAGTCTTTTACCAGCGAGGAGTGTCTTTGATATTTTGAATCTGATCGGTCCTATATTAGATTTAAATCTCGTCTGAGGGGCTATAGGGGAAATGGCCCCCTTTTTTTTTTTTTTTAATATCATTAGGGTTGTAAACTTAACCAACTTAACATAAATAATTTGTCAAAGGTCATTTAAACTGATCATTAAAAAAGTTATCTTTTCTGGGCTAATAAAATATTAGATGTATATCACACATTCCTATCGGTATATCCTACATCGATTGCAAAGATGTCGAGCCATTTATAATCTGTTTGCATAATAGTTGATTTTTTATAATTTTTTTTTATAAAAGATGAGTTACACTTTATATCAATATGGAATATTTCTTATAATACGTGTGTTATATTTTATTGAAAAAAAATAAAAATTAGTTTTTCATAACCAATTTTTCCATTTTTTTCCCCACATATCTATAATATAATATCTATATTAAAATGTAAGTTTTCTTAATTTGTGTTTCCATGGATGAATTTGCGACCAGATGACCATTTCAGACAACTGCTCCACATTTAGACTATGTACTATGTAGTGGCTGACCACTCACATATCATACAACAACGTGTGCTTATGTCAATGTTGGTGGTGTTGTTTTGTTTTTTTGTTTTTTTAAGCAAACAAATTAATTGCATTAATAAAATATCAAAAAATGATGCTTCATAACAGTCGAATGCTCATCCCAAATATATAAAAAAAATATAAGGATTTCTACGTACAGAAAATTTTGGGGGAACTCTGTTTCCCCCAAACTTATAAAAAGTCTTGTTTTTAAAAAATCCAAGGCAAAAACTCAGTGTTTTAAGACATAAACTCGATGTTTTAGTTACTAACCTTAACTCGGTGTTTTAACGCCTAAACTCGATGTTTTAACTTCTAGGTATTTTAACGCCTAAACTCAGTGTTTTAAGCTCGAAACTCAATGTTTTACGCTCGAAACTCAAAATTAGAAAGTGAACTTTTTATAAATTATGAAGAAACAAGTTTCCTCCAAAATGGACTCTTCTACGTATCCATACAATCGTGAAAAAAAATTCTCCGATACAATAAAACAACTTAATACATCTCGAATATTAATATTTGACACTAAATCATATCTTAAACAAATATTCTTACGAACAATGACCTGCGACACCCGAAATATCTTTCTAAGCAAAATTTGGACATGGCCATCGATGTTGATGTTGTTGATAACACCTATTCTTAATTTTATTTTTTTCAAAGTTCCAATACTTGGATAAGAGTAAGTTTGGATTCAAAATTTTAAATAATGGATTTTATACGTTAGAATATTAATGTGATAAGTTGGTGAGTTGGGTGAATAACCAATGTAAACTCCTTCATTTTTTTTTTCTTAATTTGAAGTGGGTATATATGAACAGACTGCAAAAGTATCAAATCCAATTGAGACCCTGATCACAATTATATTAATTTAGTTTGGTCTAATTTGCGGTAATACTCCCTCCGTTCAACTTGAAAAAGACACAAACTTTTATTTTGTATGTTTTATTTGAAAAAGCACACTATTAAAATGGAAACATTTTAATATTTTATTATTTATATGACCCACTTATTATCAGTGTTCTAAAAGATCCCGCTTAAGGGCGCCTAAGCCCCGCCTGTGCGTGCTTCTTCAACGCCTAGCTTCAAGTCCTGCCTATCAGGCCCCGACTAATCCCGACAGCCCCGCCCAAAGGCCAGGGCCAACTCCGGCCGCAGATCCGCCTCAGCCGCTTTTTAGAACCTTGCTTATTATACTTACAATAATTATTCAACAACTATTTCATACCCCACATTTTCTTTCCTAACTCATTTCTAATACTCACTACACTTATACTCTTCTTAATTCTAATTTTGTGTTTTTTCGAATAAGACGGAGGAGTATATGCTTACAAAAACAACTTTATTATCCTTACAATAAAAAAATGTCTTATAAATAAGCACAACTACAATAAGACTCCCTCCATATCAAAAGACTAGAATAAGCTCGTGTTCGAGGACACGTTAGTTTTTTAATTTTTTAATTTTTTTTTAATTTAATTTTTTTTTTAATTTTTTTTTTAGAGCAAAATGAAAAAGGGACAAATTAGTGAGGGCAAAATGGAAATTTCGACATTTGGTACTGTTCAAACAACTGTAGCACCCAGGTTTAATTTATACTATAGATATACTCCCTCCGTCCCGGCCCAAAAGGCAAAGTTTGTGCCTCGCACGCAAATTAAGGAAAGTGATGTAGGAAAGAGAAAAAGTGTAAATGTTGTGAGTATGAAAAATTAAATAGGAGAGAGAATGAGTGTGAGAAATAGTTAGGAGAGAGAATGTTGTGAGTGTAAAAGTAAAGTAGGAAAGAGAATGAGTGGGTGGAATAGTAATAAAAACTTTCCTTTTTGGGAAAGTGCCATTTTAAATGGGACACCCAAAAAAGAAATTTGTGACTTTTCGACCGGAACGGAGGGAGTAGATATAGATAGTCCATTTTTTTAGATGTTAGATATGCTAATAAAATTCAAAAACCTAAAATACCGTAGATTACATTGATTTTCATTAAGATAAATAACTTATTAATAATACTCAATCAAATCAACCTATAAAAAAATAAGATTTTTTTCAGAGGTGAAGGAGATATTTAATTATAAGTACCATATAACCTTATAACAGATAAAACTATATTGAAATCTATTTCAAATATAAAGCAGCCTAATGGAGACGATTTGGTGATGCTATCACGCCAAATGATTACACAGGACTGACCGAACAAGGGAAAAGTGGATACTCCGGCTGTTTTTTTCGTTGGTCACCTACATACATACAAGACAAGTCAACTAACCGTCTCTGGCGTTACCCCTCCGACGTGAGAGTAAGTTAACTGGTCACAATATCAAGCAAAAGCTATGGAGTTTGGAGAAAGAAAGCTTAAGATAACAAGAAAAAGACTTACGTAATGATATTTTCTAGGTTGCTTATATACTCCCATATCCCATGTGCATGGCACATGTATTGGACACATGTCAATCATCTACAAGGGGTGCTAACCACCCAAAATGTTAGTGGAGACGCCAACTTTTTGACTGACAAACTTATCATCATTTGACGGCTGTGGTGGGATCCTGATGTGACTGCCTGGATATCTCTCAGAAACCACAGTTAGTACGGATGTTGCTTAGGCGACAATCAAAAGGAGGCGGCAACTTCGGGTTGCCGCCAGCACTATCATCAATAGGCGAGATTTCTGCCTTGTGACGCTATCATTCTCCGTTATTAATAACCCGAATATACTTCTCGCATAGCCTTACTTTCGCATGCTAGACAATGGATGTTGCCTCATCTTTTTAGGCCCACTATGAGTCATATATTAAAACGCTCCGGCCTATGTTCATCATACTGGGCCTCATTTACTGTTTTAGGCCCAACCCATTTTTCACGATCACATCATTAGCCTCCAAGTTCGAGACCTGGAATGGTCCAGGCGAGAAATTCTGTTTGTCGCCGAAGATTCCCGCCATCGCCCACTAATTGGCGAGATACAAATTTCAGTTGACACCTAAGTGACCACGTGTCACTCCAGGGTTGATGGGTCAAGGCGGTGTGACATCGCCGTACTTCCCCTTGATATTCGTGCTTTTTAATAAATTGACTTCAATAATGGGGGGAATTTCAAAATTCGAACATCCTTCATGATTTTAGAAAACTCCCCAACACCCTTTCGTATTCGTAGGTTAAGGTCTGCCTTTGGTCTGTCAGTTTCCATTTTCGCTTTCACTTTCAAGCAAATCCATTTGAGCTCCTCCGGCGACCATTTTTTGCAAATCCCCTTTCCAACCGTCCGTTCGTCTGTTGGCTCCGTTCGCCCTCTCCATTTCCTCGTTTCCTTCATTTTTACGGTTACGAAACTGCAACTTGGTGCTTCTTAGGCGTGTTACTGGAAATTTTCATCGTCCCTTTGAAGTTTCCGGCCAAACTCCGGCCAAACTTTACGTCTTCATCATTCTCTTTGATTTTCAGGTAAACCTTTGGTTTCTCGCATTTTCCTTAATTTTAGTTTTTGATTCAACTTTTTCATCTCGCGCAATGGCCAGAACTAAGTCGTGCTTTAGAACAATTAGATTTGGGCAAAATTTAAAAATTGGGGGGTATTATAGGGTCGACATGGGGGTGTGGGCAAGAATCCCGCGAGAAGACCTTAATTCCATGCTTATGCGGCATGGTGCTGATGTCGCAGTCTTAGATGCCTTAGAAATCAGAGGTCCCCCCTTTTGCATAAGTCAATACCCATGAAAACCTTCTTCAATTCTTGGGAATTATGCTCGCATATCTGCGAATTTTACCGTTCTCATTTTGATTCTGATTTCTCTGACACTAACTACTGCAGCCCCCAATTTAAGTAGTCGTCGCTTTTATAAACAGGTTCTTTCCTCTTCCAGCGAGATTGGTGAGATGTCTTCTGCAAATTCATCATCTAGCCATGACGTTTTCGATACCTTAGCCGCGGAGACTTCGTCCCGGAATCAAGTTTCAACTGACACTTTCCTTTTTCCTAATGTCGCTCAGCCCAGCACCTCTTCCTCAGATTTCCAAACTCCCTTACACGTTAAATATGGGATAAACCATCATGTTTATCATATAGAACCATATACTGGCGACATGTCACTGGCCGCCATGCGGCAACGAATGGACGGGTATTGTCGCTTACCCATCTCAATTCGAAGCTGGCCTTAGGCTCCCTTTGGACCCTTTCATCTGTGCTTTCCTGCATAAAGCCCAAGCCGCAATCGTTGATATTCACCCTAATGCCTTTAGGATTTTAACTAGCTACCTCGTAATCTGTAGGGCTCTTAGACATGAATCTACAGTTTCTCTCTTTGTGCATTTGTTCGAGAGTTATACTGTTGTCTTCAAGCGAGATGATATTGTAGAAAACTGTTTGTCCATTAAGTATAGGAAACCCAAAATCCTTACTCCTCTTCCTCGCAAAGTCCATAATTGGCAGTCTAAACCCCTCTTCATCACTTCTCGCATTGGTTGGACTCATTCGGGCAACCTTAGGGAGACCAAGATAGCCCTGGTATCTGGCGATAGTCGCCTTAAGGATCGAATGCTTAAGGTCCTTGTGGATGCCGCCGATACAGGCTTGGCCTTATTTTCATGGAGGGAGATTCTTTCTAGCCCTTCCCTTCTTCGAGAGTTTGGACTTCCCGATTTCACCTGCCCTACAGATGAATCTCGTGTTACTATTTTACACACTGCGAACTAGGTTTTATGTTTTATTTTTATTTTTTGTTGGATTTTGTTTAAATAACCGATAAACTACAAGGATTTCGAAGTCTATTTCACTATTATTTTCACGATTTTTTTTTTGAAATGTGATGTGTATTTCACAGTTATTTTGGTTATAGTTTGGTGAACAACTAATATTTCTCATCAAACTTGGAAACAAGTTTTGATTTAAATAACTGTGTAATGGTTTTCACATTTATAAACTGAGAATTCTATTTTACAGTTATATAAAAATTTGAAATGGTTTTGACATGTATATGAGCTTAATAATTGTGTATTGATTTTAGAATGTGTTGTATGTTTCTTATTTATTAATAGTGATTTTGACATTTATAAACAGAGAAGTCTATTTATCAATTTTTTTGAGATATTTTACTTAAACAACTAATAAATTTCTTTTACTAACTGTATGTATGGTTTATCAATTATTTATGTTTATTTGTTAAATAATTATGTAGTGTTATTCATGATTTATTTGTGGATATAATTGTATTGTAGGCTTCTCATTTATTCATCCTTATGCATTGTTTTGTGAAATAACTGTGATGTGTATTTCACAATTATTTTGCTTAAACAACTGATAAAATTTTTAACTGTGGTGTGTATTTCACTGTTATTTTGATTATAGTTTGGTGAATAACTAATATTTCTCATGAAACTTGAACACATGTTTTGATGTAAAACTGTGAATTCTATTTTACAGTTATTTAAATAACTGTGAAATATAATTGATATATGTTATAACTGTATTGGTTTATGTTATAAACTGACAATTCTAATTCACATTAATGTTTTATAGGTTTCACAATTGTTTATGATTAGAGTTGGTTTATGCTATAACTATTTTGTAGATTTCTCGATTATTTATGTCATACTTTTATAACAACTGTAGGAAAAATTTCACGATTGTTGGTATTTTTACATTGGCATTTTATAGTCTTTTCCCCTCTCACACACAAGTAAATACAAAATCTCAACTTGTTCACTTACCAGTGATGACATAGACCGGTGATGGTACTACATATTTAGGTGTGAACTTGTGAGATATTGATTTAATTGTGTGTGAAATATGTTTTGATTCATAAATTTGACATTGTAACTCTCACTCTTTGTTCATTTATCAACTGTATGTTTAAACCTATAAATTGAGAATTTTATTTCACAGTTATTTTTGAGTTTAATGTTTGCTCATTATTTGCATTGAATTATTGACCAGTAATTGAGAATTATATTTCTTAGGGGGTTTTTGTTTTTTTTAAGTGATAAGTGCTGAAATCTGATTTCAGTTCTGAAAATGGCTGAATGATTAAGAGGCAGTGAAAACCGAATCGAATGATAAATTGTTTGATTTTCTATCTGAATTCATTTTCTGAAACAGTTAAAAAAAAAAAAAAATTCGTCAAAACCAAATATGAAACAGTAAACAGTTTAAAAAAAAATTAACCAAAATCAAATATGAAACAGTGGCTTTCAGAGGCAATTCAGCAACATTTTAACCACTTAAAATTAAGAGGACTTTAAGAGCCTAACAAGCCTTATTTCAATAAAAAAAAAAAACAAACACACTTATTTCTCTAATCCTCTTAATGAATACTCCCTCCGTCCCGTCCGATTTAGGACATTTTGCCATTTTGGGCGTCCCACTCGACTTAGGACGGCCCAAAATGGAAAGTTTATATTACTTTTATATTAAATGGGACCCACTTGTCATACTCACAACAATAATCCCATCACTATTATCCCACTCATTCTCTCTCCTATTTAATTTTTCACACTCACAACACATCCTTCACTCATTCTCTCTCCTAATATTATAATAGTATTCCTTAATCTCCGTGTCGGGAGTGAATGTCCTAAGTCGAACGGGACGGAGGGAGTAAGTGTTAAGAGGCAAACAAGGCTGAAAAACTAAAAACAAAAGCCCCCTTAGTTATTTGTATAAATGTGTAATGGTTGTAACTCTCACTCCGTCGTGTTCACTAATTAGTTGTTTATTGCATGATTATAAATGATTAAAAAAATAATGACACTTAGAGGTTCCACAAGTAAAGAACGAGAAAATCAGTGAACAGAGACTGCTTCGGTATTATGAAATACTAGCACATGCCCATGTCCAAGGCCACGTGAGGGTTTTTTTTTTTTTTATATATATATATATATATATATATCAAAAAAAAAATGGCCACCCATGTCACCCATGTCGTACGACATAGATAGTTATGAGGGCAAAACGGGAAAGGGACAAAACAGTGAGGGCAAAATGAAAATTTCCTCCAATGGTACTGTTCATACAACTGTTCACAAGACAAGTATGATTTATAGTACTATAAATGATAAAAGGTACGAGAGATTTATTGATAAAATTGATTTTAACTTATTTATCCTAAGATAAAATATAAAATATTGTGCTTTTATTAATAAATTTCATATTCTATTAAAGACTTATTGATAAAAATAATTTTTTTTTTTTTTTTTTTTTAAGAAAGTAAAAAACAAGTTTTAGGGAGCACTAAGGGGGCGTTTGTTTTTTTTCTTTACCTCTTATTAAGAGGTTTTACCTTGGAATAAGAGGTTGTTTAGGTATTCCACTTGTTTGGTTTTTTTTTTTTTTCAGCCTTAAAGCCTTTGAATTGCCACTGATTTTTAAGTGAAGAAAATACTGCTGAATCCCTCTGAAAGTGAACTGTGAGAACTTGGTTTGGGGGTTTTTTTTTTTAAAACCATTTACATGGCATAATGCATTTACGTTTGCTTTTTTTTTTTTTTTTTTTTTTTTTTTTTTAACTGTTTGAAAATGAATTCGGATAGAAAATCAAACAACTTATCCAATTCGAATTCGGTTTTCATTCTTGCTCTTAAAAATTCAAACATTTTCGTAACCGAAATCGATTTCAAAGACTTATCACTTAAAAAAAACAAAAACCCCCTAACTTTGTAAACACACTGATTAACCTATCAAAGACAAGTCAAAGATCTTGTTTGAGAGAGAGAGAGAGAGAGAGAAAAAGTTAACATCAACTTTTTGGGCCACAAATTAAAAGGGGTAGATAAAAATCTGACATGCGACTATCAATTTACCCTTTACAAAAACAATAATCGTATTTATGTTGTTGTCCTCTTGTTGCCAGAGCCAAGTGGGCCCTTCACAAGTCACACTGCCTGTAAAATAATACAGTTTTGTGGACCCCAGTTTTCATAAAAACGCGTCCGAGAGAATCATTTTAACTCTTGTCATCTGATTTCTTCTTCCGCTTCTATAAGCAAATTACAAGCTTATTTGGTTTCAACTTTTGGGGTGATTTTTACCTCATTTGGTTATATTTTGCTTACCAAGTTTCGTTCTATTTTTTGACTTTACATGAAAATTAAAAAATAAATATTATTAGAAAGAAAAGTAAAATAAAAAAGAAAGTGAGTAGAAAGTTTTTGTTTTAATAATAACAATTAGATCATATCGTTCATTTTAATTAATAAAACAACTAAATTTATATTATGGTACAAACTAAAAAAGAAAGTAAGAATATTATTATGTGACGAAGGAAAAAAAAAGTTAAAACCTTATTATGTGATAAA
The DNA here is from genome assembly GCA_022495995.1 of Adenophora triphylla var. japonica. Lineage (NCBI taxonomy): Eukaryota > Viridiplantae > Streptophyta > Magnoliopsida > Asterales > Campanulaceae > Adenophora > Adenophora triphylla. Next base: position 345,389 of record JAFEMH010001463.1, on the reverse strand, counting down.
GAAGAAAGTAATTATGTTAAAGCTATTATATTTTCTTTTTTTACTTTCAGTTGATTAATACTCCCTCCGTATCATTCGACTCCAGAAATTAAAAAAAATACTACATAATAAAAGGAGATAGAATGAGTGGAGTAGGTATCATAAGTATAAAAAGTAAAATAAGAGAGAATGATTGAGAGTAAAAGATAGTAGGTTTCACTGAATATACAAATATTATAAACTTGCCATTTTTGAACATTCTAAATCAAATTAAACAACCAAAATAACAAATTTTTTCATGTGGGACAAAAAGAATATAATATTATAAACTGGTGGATTATAAATGCATACACATCTCTTCGAGCATACATGCTCCTTGCTCCTAACCAGGGACGGATTTACCTGATATTGCAAGGACACCCAATATTCTTTTTCTTCAAATTTAATAGAAATAATTTTATTTTTTAAATATAAATTTGCACAGAGTGCATCCAATAAACAAATTGTAAATCTAAATTAGTTGATAAAGTGTAACTTTTAACCTCTGATTTAGTTTGTGCACCCAAATAAAAAATAAAATAAGAATGTGCACCCATTTAAAATAAGTCCCGAGTACTTGCACAACTCGTAATTACCACCTTGAAGGTAACAGCAAAGTTGTGGGGACGTTCCAAAAATGAAATGAAAGTTGATTCACCAAAAATAAACATTTATTTATTTTGAGACGGAAGTAGCACAAAGTACGTACGGTTGGGAAAAGATGGTATCATCCACTTATGACCAATATTAATAACCTTTAACATGGTATCACCCACTTATGACTTGTCATAATTACCCATAGTCCCGTGTATCAGATTGCTTCTTCTGGGATCTCTGATACAGGGGGAAAATAAATAAATAAATAAATAAAGAAGCTAGTTTATGAATAGAGCAAAACTAAGCAAGGTCATTACCTCTCCAGGATTCCATTCTTCCTTCAACCTTATAGTATCAATCTTGTCACGATTCACCCTTGCCGTGTTATCCCGGAACAGAAGAATTATAATAATAATTAAGAGATTATACCTCCAAAATATTAATTGAACCTGTTGAAAAATGCTTTGTGGCCTTTCAGAAATACCATTTTCATAACTTCATTGCAAAAATGCTTTAGTTCCATCCTTTTACACACCTCGTTAGCATACAAGTGGTTTGTTTCTGAACTACAAAATTCTCATAAAAATGAAAATGAAGTACTATTTATTTTTGGAACTTACGAGTAGGGCACAAATTGGCTGATTGTGGAAATCCATTAGTAGCAGAGTTGGGGCCATGGAAAAGCATAAGGATTTGAGACTGATGAAGTGGCTGATTTTCTGCTACTATGCTCAAGTGGTCTGTTTGGAAAAGGGTCACGTCTGCCTTTTTGGATATGGGTGGCAGTGAGTAGAGGGAGGAAGAAGTCTGCCTCTGGGTGCCCATTTAATCACTGTCACCCATTAACCAAAAGAGGAAGACGTGACCTACACCACGCGGCCTGCTGCTGCTGCTGCAGTGTAGAAGCAAATCTACCCCCACAACAGTTCCATGTCTCTGTCTGAGTACTTGATGTATTCCCAATCTGGAGTAAAGAATGGGTTTCTTCCAGCACTTGTACATAATATGAGAAAGGAGGTATTTGCAGCTGCGTTTCCGAAGTTTGATGTGTTGGGGAACATCAAACTGCCAAATGAACCTAAACATAACTGTGTTAGAGGTAGCACCATATATGCATACGTGCTGTTACGACGAGAAAGCAGGAAATCCCTCATGCATTTCCAAACGGTAAGTTGTTTAGCCCGGGGGCACTAGAGATTTGACTAGAAGCTTGGAATGGATTACCTCGCCCAAACGCAATGGTCTGTAAAATACAAAGTGGAGAAAAAGGGTGAGCCGATACAGCTTTAAATAAACATAGGGAGTTTCGCCTCATCGCAAATACTGTAATCAACAATTGAGGAAGCCCCAGGAAAGGGATTTGTTTTGACGGGCAAAAGTTGAGTTTATACAGCAACATAATATGAGAAAGAAGTTAAGCCAAAAAACATAACTTATTAGTATCCGTGCATCTATAAATACACAAATCACAATTCTGATATATCGTCAAGTCACGATAAATAAGAAACAAGTAGAATGCTATGATCACGTTGTTAGCAAAACTATTACAATTTCAATGAAAATTAAGGGAAAACAAAATACAAAAACAATAAAGCTTTAATAAAAAAAAGAATAAACTATAACCAAATTTCTGAATTGGTGCCCGAGTAGAGTAGCGTGAAACAAGAAACACACTCTCCATTAGAAAAATTCACTCTATCATTATCGAATTGTGTTTGAAGTTGTTTTAAACGTTCGTCTTTTCACGATAAAACAGACGGACCACCAGACAATTTCTGAAATAAAACCTCTGGCGAATTAAAGCAATGCTTGAACATAATCACCACTATACAAAATGCAAGAGGCCAAAGAAAACAGTAGCAATATGCAAGGAGAGAGAGAGGGAGGAGAGATTGTCGAAATTGTGTGTTTTAGGGTTTCTCTATTCATACTTCTCAATTGAAGAGATTTTAATTCACATAATTAAAATGGGAATAAAAAGAGATTGCAGTTACAATTACACCACGAAATTAATTAAATTCTGACATTTAGTTTGGTAGGCATCCATTCCCCTCATTTGAATTTCATTCAACCACACCTTTTAATTTAGAGACAGCGTAGTTAGCAACGGGGAGTGCTATCCATAGTACTACTATATGGACCGAACAAGTTGGGAGCCTAGACTATAATAAAAATCAAGGCTTTACCCAGCCGGGAATTTCAAGACCTAAAGGTTAGGCCCTTCTTAGCCCATACAAATAAAATTTGGACTTTGTTGTTTAGGCCCATCTTAAACAAGATCCCGACATACTCCTTCCGTCCCACCCCAAATGTCTCAAAATGGGTTCGGCTCGAGAATTAAGAAAAGTGATGTAGGAAAGAGAAAAAGTTTAAATGTTGTGAGTATGAAAAATTAAATAGGAGAGAGAATGAGTGGAAGGAATAGTTAGGAGAGAGAATGTTGTGAGTGTAAAAGTAAAGTAGGAGAGAGAATGAGTGAGTGGAATAGTAATAAAAACTTTCCTTTTTTTGGTTGAGACATTTTAAATGGGACGCCCAAAATAGAAAGTTGAGACATTTGAAGCGGGACGGAGGGAGTATTGATTTTGGGTCCAAATGGGTCATTGCCCCATAAGTTCCTTTTTTTAAATCTATGCTCAATAAGTTCCTTTTAAAATGAACTTAGGCTCCGTTTGTTTCGCGTAAAACATTTTCCGGAAAATGATTTCCGGCAAAATGTTTTCCGGAAAATGAAAATGTTTTCCGGAAAATAAGATAAAAATGAAGTTTTTCTCATTTTCTGGTGCGAAACAAACACCGAAAAATGAGGAAAATGTTTTTCGGAAAACATTTTTCCCCAAACAAACGGAGCCTTATTGATACATTCATTTAAAATGAACTTATTGAACATAGATTTTTAAAAAAGGAATTTATGGGGCAATGACCCATTAATTTTTCCTCTTTCTTTTATTTTAGAGGTTTGTTATTATATTTAGGGTAAAATTTCAATCATTAAACATTCAATATATTCCAATTTATTATTTTATTTTAAAATAAGATTAGAGTAAATTCAAATGACAATAAATTACAATAGAGTTAAATATTTCTTACATAATACAGTCTCAAATACTCGCGATTTAAAGGTTTAAAAACACGGTCACCCTTTGTCTCAACCAAATCCAAATGCTTTTCCATAAGGTGCATGTACACAACCCAATCTCCTTCCTTGCTTGCACTAGGCATTGGCATTACCTAACCCGTTTGCCCACCCCAAGGAAAAATGTATTGACCCAAAATCCGGCCCACCCCATCCAAAATCCATTTTATTCCACCCTGACACCTTGCTTGACATGGTATGAGTTTGGGTTGATTTGGGTTATTCCTTATCACCACAATCCTGATATCATCCTTATAACTTACAGTGAAGAAATGGTGGAACGCAGACCGATAAAGCTCAAAATCTAAGCTACGACATTGATGACGCCAAGCTTTTCAGGGTCAGAGCGGTTCAAGGATATCTGGCTGGATATATTTGATGGTTTATTGTACCTAGAACACAACACAAACAAGCACCGTTAAGGTCAAAGTTGGATGTTACTCCAACTCAGGCCCTCGGGTGTGAGAGTAAGAATACTGAGTAAAATAAGGCTTGGAATACCTTGGAGTGTGTGTAAGTGTTTAGGGTTTAGAATAATATGGCTTACTCAAATGTATTTGAAACTTACCTTGCCCAAGGGGACAAAGGTCTTCTATTTATAGGCAATGGAGAGGTGCTTGTTGATGTAAGCAATGAGATCAGCCCTAGGGGGCACTTTGGTATTTGACCACCTACACGTGTCCGCAGCTAATTGGTCCTGTCAGGAAGGGAACATTGACTGTCAAGGGGACATGGCTGAAAGGGACATGAGCCGTGTATATGGCTTGGCGCATTAAATGAAATAGTAGGCGCCTGTCTGAGCCGCATTGAATGCGTGATGGGGGAGTCGACAACTTGCATGTCAGAGCCAGTAAGCTAACTTGCTCAGTAAGGCTTGACATTAACCGGGAGTCTGGTGAGATAATCGGGAGTCAGGTATGAGCACGCGGTCAACATCTTGGGCGCGTTCAAAGGTATTTGACGCGGGCACGAATGGAGCGGTCATACCTCCTGCGGGCACGGACCCAGCGGTCATACCACCTGCGGGCACGGACCCAGCGATCATAGATCGTGCGGGCACAAATATAGCGGTCAGGATAACTCCGGTCTCTGAGATGGATGATGCGGGGAGGAACGCAGTCTTGACCTCAAGGGCCTATTTGCCCGCGGTCTTTACTCCAGCGGTCTAGGAAATGCCACGTCATCGGTTCCTTAGATCAGACCGAGCGTGGGCCCGATCCAAAAGGTACGGGCTCATCAGACATAATACGATGAATCCGGTGAGGAACCTCACGACGTTGGCACCTAGCATAGTCGGAACGACTTGCATGTCCTTAAAAAACTCACATATAAATGAATCTAAGGGGAGACGCATACCGAGTTGGAACTGGTTATAGAAAAAATGGACATAATTGAGACTATACATGAAGTCCTCCATTGCCTTCTTGTTTTTGACAGGGATACCAGAGAGGTAGCTAAGTTGGTACTCCTCACTCGACACCCCATACTTAAAATGAAGTTCCTCTATCATGGGTTTCCTAACTGAATGTGCGCTCGCCCGAAATTGTAAATAAATAAAAAGGGAGTCGCCACGCCATGCTTTGAGAGGTGCACTTTGAAAAACCTTTTTAAAAGAGAACGGGTTCGGGGGTCAGGTTACGCGTTGGGAAGAACTGAGAGTTCACCCAACACACCTCGTCTGTAGACGAGTCTTTCTAATCTAGACATCCAAATAATTCAAAACAATGTGCAAACAATGATAATATGCAAGTGCGATAAACATGAATTTTATTGAATAGGCAAGATCATTACAACTTGTAGACCAATTGTCCGGGAGGCCACATCCCTTTACATCAATGAGAACAGATTACAAAAGGACTCATGTCCTCTGCAAAGGATCATCTATGTCGCGTGACACAGGACTCCCTTGTCCAAGTATGTCGCGTGACATCAATGGTCACCTTGCAAAGGCTCACAACTGACAAATTACACAACCTTCATATGAACATAAAAATATAACTAAGAACAGATCTAGGCACTAAACAACATAAACATATTGCTGAATATGAAAATAGCCAACTAGAATGAATTACAACTGAAACAATGGTCCCTGCAGATGGTCACGACATGTCGCGTGACACAGGACTCCTCATGTCCAAATGTGTCGCGTGACATAGTGTTACCATCTGCAGGTACCTCACAAACTAAGATGCAGATCAACAGATACACAACAATTATATCAAAACCAATAAGAACAATACGAATTAGATACGAATTGATCAAAGGAGTGTGGATATGGGATATCCACCCTCCCTTGATATCCAAATTGCCAATCTAAGTAGATCACATCATAATCAAGCAATTGGACTCAAGGCATAAACGATTTAAACAGAGAGATTGCAGTTGCCACTTGATAATCTGAGGCAGATGGAGCCTGATTATCAAGTGGAGAAGAAGAGAAGACAATTAAGCAATGAGATGAGAGAGAGGTAGAGAGAGAGAAACTAGTTATCCTTGTAGTCCTCAACTCTTACACCAAGTTAGGTGTAGGAGTCTTCAATTCAACCTTCTGAATGGAGAACTGAGCACGAACTGAGAGCTGGATGAGAGGATCTGGAGTGTATGAGGGAGTAAGGAGAGGAAATGGGTTGAAGAGAGGTGAGAGATGAAGGAATTGGTAGGGAAATTGGGTAGTTTTTGTGGGAAAAGGAGGAGAGAGAGAGAGTTTCTGGATGAATTTTGGCAGAGTGACTTTGGGAGGTTCAAATTCAGATCCTAAATTGAGAGGGGTAGGGTCTTATTTATAGCTGCAGTCCATGGTAGCCTTGTGTCGCACGACGTAACGTAACCACTTTCCATGCCTCGACTTGTCGCGTGACACAAGGTGACCATAACCGTTTTTGGTGCCAAATCTGGTTCTGGAACCTTCTTGGATAATTCCTAAAAAGTCCAAAACAGATTTATTCCTTCTAGGTCCCTTAGCCTGAGCAAAGTACAAAAAAGTACTTCCTTCACGTGAAACTTATGAAATATTTCCGGAAGTCTCGGGATGGACCAGAAATTTACCAAAATGCCCATAAATGCAATTTTATCATATTAAAATGCATCTGGAAAGGTCGCGAATTGGATTGGCGTACTTACAGATCCCCTCGGCAACGTCACTTATGGAAGAAGTGAGGTTGTCGATAAAATAAGACCCAATCCCAATGAGCGGCTGGGGGATAAGGCGGAGGGCTAGACGGTGATCTGGGGAATCAGATGGCTGGACCTTTTGAGAAAGGATTCCTACGTATCCCGGGGAGGGAATCAAGCCAAATCGTAGTTCGAACATGTGACTGGAGGGGGAAATCAACAAAGGACACGACTGTGCGGTCGTCACCCAATATCTGACTGTGCGGTTGTCACCCAACATCGATCGTGTGGTTGTCCACCCAAACATCTCAGCGTGGTTGTCACCCAATCATCGACTGTGCGGTTGTCACCCAACATCTCGATCGCTTAGTTGTCACCCATCATCTCAGCGTGGTTGTCACCCATCATCTCGTGCGGTTGTCACCCATCATCGGCCGTGGTTGTCACCCATCATCCGATCGCGGCGATTGTCACCCATCATCTCGATCGTGGTTGTCACCCATCATCTCCCGCGTGATTGTCACCCATCATCCCCGTGTGGTTGTCACCCATCATCTCGACCGTGCGGTTGTCACCCAACATCCGATCGTGTGGTTTTCACCCATCATTTGGCTGTGTGGTTGTCACCCATCATCCGATCGCGTGTGGTTTCACCCATCATCCGATCGCGGTTGTCACCCATCATCGACAGTGTGGTTGTCACCCATCATCTCGGCGTGTGGTTGTCACCCATCATCATCGCTGTGGTTGTCACCCATCATCCGATCGCGGTTGTCACCACAACATCGTGTGCGGTTGTCACCCAACATCTGATCGGTTTGTCACCCATCATGATGCGGTTGTCACCCATCATGATTGTGCGGTTGTCACCCATCATCCGATCATGTGATTGTCACCCATCATCTGTGCAGTTGTCACCCAACATCCCAGCGAGGTTGTCACCCAACATCTCGATGTGGTTGTCACCCAACATCTCGATCGTGTGATTGTCACCCATCATCGACCGTGTGGTTGTCACCCAATATATCATTGTGAGGTTGTCCACCCATCATCCGAAATCTGTAGCCGGAGGGACCGATGCCATGGCTCAGGTTTGTCTTCTGGGGATGGATGTAGCCGGAGGGTCCTATGCTACTATCTGCTGTTGACGGTCGCCGGGTGTGGGGCGGTTTTTTGTCGACTGTTGGCTTTGGGATGTGGGACCTTGCCTGATGTGACGGGAATTTTGCTTGTTGTGACGGGGGCTTTGCTTGTTGTGACGGGGACTTTGCTTGTTTGTGACAGGGCTTTGCTTGCTGTGACGGGGGCCTTGCTTGTTGTGACGGGGGCTTTGCTTGTTTGTGACAGGGCTTTGCTTGCTTGTAACGGGAACTTTGCTTGCTGGGCAGCGGACTTTTATTGACAGTTGACGGTTGACGGTGGGGCCATTGATTTTGATGCGTCCTGCTGGGGGGATTCAGATAGACACGAATTTTTTCGTCTCGGCTTTGCTTTGAGGGACAAACTTTAAGGTTTGCTCAGTTAACTGTTGTACCTGCGGGGAAGTGCGACACTCGAAACAGTACAGGGATCAAAGGGGTAATTACTAAAACACAGGGGTTTTTTGGAAATTTTTGGCCTAGGGACACGCTTTGTCGCACGACTTTATAAGGCAAAGGGACAGGTTTTGTCGCACGACTTCATAAGGCAAAGGGACAGTCTTTTAAAACAGCGAACAAACTTCATTTTGAAATGTATTTTTATGGGGAGGCCGACGGTTCTAGAGGAGAAAAACAACCAAATTCACGATTTTGAGTGAAATCAAGGAAGTTAGGGTATCGATTGAGCTTTTGATCTTGTAATCATGCCTCCTAAACCTCGACCCACGAAGAAAGGCCCTTCCCAAGCTCAGTTGGCCGCTCGGAGGAAAAATGCTTTACGGAATAAGAGGCCCTTCGTTCCGCAAGCAGTGCGAGGGGAATTTTATCCTCAACTCAGGGAACATACTTCTGCACCGGGGAAGAAAGACACGGTATTTTTCGAAACCCTTACTTTTCGCTTCCTTGAGCGACTGATTTTCAAACTGCTTGAGCTTTTACCTGTGAAATTCTAGGCTTGCTTCATAGTTACGGGCTTATGAGAGATTATAATTGCTTGTTTAACTGTCCTAATCCTAATTTTCTTGGAAAAGTATGAAATTACAATTAGGAACAAATTATTGACAGTTTTTTTCTGAAAATTTGGGATAATCATACCTGTGCTGTGTTTACCTGCAGGAGTTACGCACTCGAGGTTCTCCGGAGGTCGTTGGTCAGCTATGGGATCTTTTGCCGGGTAGCCAGGAGTTAGGGCACTCACCTAAGGGTTTGATATATGCTGCCAGGCTTGGTCACTTTTTTGAGATGACGAGGGACATAGGGGGTACCCAGAGGAGTGCAGGACTTGTGAGGGCATTCAGGGAGTTCTGGTGGGAGACTACCCACTCCTTTCATTTTTCTTGGGGAGAGGCAACTGTCACTCCTTACGATTTTGCTGTCATCACGGGCCTCCCTTTTACTGATGAGCCTTTATATTTAGAGGAGCCTGTTCTTGAGGTTGATCCACAGCCGCTCACTGAGTCATATTTCATGGAGCTAATTGGTTTCGTTCCCAGGGTTAAGAAGGGGAATGGATATGAGCTTGGGGAGCTTCATGGTCAGTTGGTTGGGCAGAGCCAGGATTATCCAGCTGAGGTGGCGGATACGGAGGAGGACAGGTTGAGGGCTTTGAGGCTGGCTAGAGCTTTTCTGTGGATAGGTTTTTCTGACATGCTGTTTATCAACGCTACATCTTTTACCTTGATTTCTTTGTTGGAGCTTCTGAGAGGCGGGATCTTTGTTGGGACCTTATCTTGGGGAGAGGCTGGACTTGCGGAGATGTACTTGGCTTTGGACGACATCAGCAGGGGGAGGCTAAATCCTTCAACTGCTGTCATTTTGCTTTTGAGGTACTTCCCAGTCTGAGTCTATCCTTTGCATAATTTTCTTTCTGTCCTTCTTTTATCAATCTGATTTGCTCTGATCTTTCTTTTCTTAGGTCTGGGCTTATGAGATTATCGGTTGTTATGATTGGAGAGTGGGGGATGCGTATCCAGCTACTACATTTCCTGCTATGAGACGATGGGTGAAAGATGCTCGGGTGAAGGTTAGGTCGGCGGACACCAGGGGGCGTGTGACTGCTTCTTATGAGGATACCATTATCTGCTTGCGGAGGACTCTCGAGAGTTTGACTCTATTTCCTTGGGATGGCCGATATGCTGGGGTTAATCTAGAGCATGCTCTTCATCTGACTGAGTGTCGCAAATTGTTGGTGGGTTTGTCTGGGGATGCTTTGTATTTGGGGGAGCGGGTTTATAGACAGCACGGCCCCGGGAGCGTTGCTAGAGTCCCATATGATCCTCCTGCTGAGATATGGTTTCCCAGGAAGTTAGAGGACGTGGCCGCTTTGATCCAAGGGGAGCCCGCTTTCAATTATACTGAGGATGATGGGGATTACGGAGCTTATGTGGCTATGAGGCTGAGGTCACCGCAGGTGGCTCTGAGACGTGATGCTCAGGGTGCCGGCCCATCTACTGGACATGTTGCAGACGCACCTTTGCCTCCTCCTTTTGTTGATTTTCAGGATGGAGATCATATGAGGCGGGCCCCCCTCGATATCAGCCGGATTTATCCATATTTTCATCTTCCTGAGGGCACTCGATCTGTAAGTAGCTGTCTTTCTTTCATCGTTTTGAACTGTTTGCATCTTTTGTCTCTTATTCTGAATTGGTTTCTGATCCTCCCTTTGTTTGGTTGTGTCAGGTCTCTTCTGATGTTTACTGGAGTTTTGCTCGCCATTACACTGGAGCCATGGATATGATTGATCAGCTGATGAGGAGCAATCGGTATTTGAGGGAGAGGTGTATGGCTCAGAGTTCTGATGATAGTGATTCCACACTCAGCTTGCCTGGCAGGAAGAGAGCTCGCACTGACATGTCTGCTGAGGATACTCATAGGCCCAGGACCAAGACTGCTCGTCGTCGTACCCCTACCCCTTCCAGTTCTGATAGTGATGCTTCCAGAGATCCTCATGAGCTTGAGACTTCGACCATTCCTGTTATGCACGAGCTTTTCCGAGATGACCCCATTGTTTATCATGATCTTGCCGCTGATGTAGATTCTGAGGAGGGAGATGAAGATGGAGAGGAGAGAGATGATGCTGATTGTGATGATGATAGTAGCTCTGACGACGATGGGGCTTACATTTCTGAGGACGATGGCTCGGAGTAGCCCCTTGCATCAAGACATTTCTCTTTTGACTATTGTACCCTTTTTTCGCAAAGAAAATGAACAAACTCTTTTTTTTTTAATATTTTGTTTTGTTAAGAACCTAATTACTTTTCCTAGATTCAGTATATTGTTGCTAGCCTTTTACGTTATTTTTATTGTTTGCACGAGTCCACTTTTGGGGTAATGATGATGAATGGCTTTTTGGTTTGAATGACAATGGCACAAGTATGAATGGATTTCGGGGTTTAGCTTGTACATGGAGGGTGAGTGTGTATGCTGTCTAAATGAATCCCTCTCCCATGATATTTGCAGGGTGACTCTGTTGTTCTGTAGTTGGAGACAAGTCGGGGCGTACCCTGGTATTGATCAGATTGCAAGTCACTGATGTCTGGTGTTGGTAACATGATGTCGCACGACTCAGGATAGCTGGGACACTTTATGTCGCGTGACACAACAAGTCATGCAGACAGAGCTTCAAAATCAGATTTTCCCAAAATTTCAAAACTCCTCCATTGGCCTAGGGAATGAGATTCAGTAGTCCCAATATGGAGTAACCTTTTTAAGTAACCAATCCATTCTTGGGGGGAAAATCCAAAAGCCAAACCCGGTGTCCACATACAAATGAACCCATCAGTCTTCTTCTTTAACCAAGCCCCAGTTTGACATCCCTTTTAATTGCCTTCAAAACATCGTGTATCCCAAGAGGAGATCATTCTCTGAACTTCAGTCAATCAGTCAGCGGACAAGATTTATAAGTGTTTACGTGCAGGGGCATATTTTCCGAAAGGTGGGAGTGATTCCCGAACTTGTATTTGACATTTCTCGCTTTAGGTTTGACTCTTTTGAGAGAGTATAAGCGTTACAAGGTAGGGAAAAGTGTATGGAAGCCCCTGCTGACAGAAATACAGTGTTTAGCTCTATGTCCCAAAAATGTAGAGAAGAAGACTTACCGAGACACTTAAAAACCTTTCTTATTCGTCATGATCACAAAGCTGCTTAAAACCCTTTATTGATGTTCGGGTCAGTCAACCGCCAAAGCCGATATGAGCAAATATTTTTTATCAATCCTGAGGAGAAAACCCACTGATATCGAGAATCAAACTCGGAAAGATGAACAGTGTATGGGCATGGTCCTTGAGGAGACCGGATCTTCTGAGATTTGTTTGTGATTTCGACCGAACCAGTGATGGTTGCCTACGTTCCCCTCCTTGGGTGGAGCTCAGGTCGCCGTAGTTCGGGTCGTCCCGAATGAAAAGGATGAACGGTGAAATTCGGGGATTTGAGGACCTTTGAGAATTTTGAGAATTGCAACACATGTCCTCTTGGAGTGTCGATAGGAGACACGGATGTGAAGCCCCAGTGGGACGTTCACGGCAAGTGTCTGCGGAGGAGAAATGAAATATGCTCACATGAAACATCGAACAAACGGATGGAATTTGCACGATCTTCGCTTGACGGTCTTTTGAGCCGGGATGGACTTGGCTCCTCTTTAAGCAACAATCTGTTTTAGAACTCGACGGTATTGGAATGAAACTGCTATCCGGTAGGAACTGCGACTGGGTCTCGGGGTTTCGATCGGTCTTCGGGTGATTTAGGATATCATGACCTCTTAAAACGAGAGGTCGGCTAGGCTTTTTGCTGGCTGAACCTCTAAAGATGAGAGGTTGGCTTTCGGGTATGTGTTTGGGATTTCTAAGGTGAGGGAAATCTGTGATTATATCTTTAATGCCTCTAAGAATGAGAGGTCAATCTTGGCTTCGGTGAGGGCAAGGGTCACGGTAATGGGAATATCCTCTAAAATCGAGAGGATGGCTTGGAATTGGTTAGAGGTAATGATGAGGGACATCCGTGCTGTTTTTTTTATTTATTCACTCTGAGACTCCTCTTGAGTAACAACCGAATCCTTGGACTTTCGCTTCCGAGAGGATCGCTGGGGACTAGGCTCTCTTTCTTTTCTCTCTTTTTTTTATTCCCTTCTTTTTTTTTTGTATTTTTGTCTCTCTCTCTCTCTTTTTTTTTTGGACTTTGAGAGGATAATTTCAAATAGTCCCCAGGATGAATCATTGCCTTCCGTTGTTCTTGAGCTTGGAGACGGTCGATGCTTCTTTTGACTTACAAGAGCCTCAAGGGTAGTCCCTCTTCTTCTGGCGATGGCTAAATGGGTTTCAAAACATGCCGATCTTGAACTGAAGGGGTATCATTTAGTGAGGGTGAGGTGATGGCTTTCCTATGGGTGAAAGGTTTCAACCGCAGTCCCTAGCGGATGATCCGAACGATATTGAGTCTTCATTTGCTTGCTTAAGTTTACTTCGAGGAAGATCCGTGCAAATTCATCGAACAACGAGATAGCGAGGGCGAAGGAAGGTATGTGAGCATATGGAACGCGAGATGGAGAATTGGTGAGCCCCACTTTGGGAAGGATATCAATCGATTTTCTCGCTCCGATCAATTAAACATTAGTCATTTCAAAGCATTAGTCGGTGAGCAGCAGAAGTGATTATGTAGAATAAAACCATTTCAAAATGTAACGTGGGTGCACAAGTAATGTCTCGAGTCTAGCAAGAATAGAAACAAATATTTTATTCATTGAAATAAAAGACTCATAACAAGGGTGAAATAGACTCAAATCATGAAAACAAACATCTACTAGCAGGGTAAAAATCAACTAAGACCCTATGACATCTGACTGATTGACCTTTCCCATGGGGAAGCTTTAAAATTGCTGATGAGGATTATTGGCCACTTTGGGGGAAGCTTTTTCAATTCTACCTTCATCAACCATCCTTTGGATCAACATCTTCAGGGGAACACAGTCGTTGGTGGCATGACCAGGGTATTGATGATAGTAACAATACTTGCTGCGATCCAAATTGGGAATGGGCTTGGTGGGACGGTAATTATCAAGCGGCTTTATCATTCCTCTTCGCATCAACCCATTAAAAGTTTCCTCAGTTGTTATTCCCAAATCATCAAATTCTCGCTTCTTGCATGGTGGAAACTGGCAGAGATCCCGAACATTGCTTTCTTCGTGGGAACCTATTTCGATCTTCCCCTCATCAATGAGATACTGAATGACCCTTCTCAATTGTATGCAGGCACAGGTGGTATGTCCCGAATATTGGTGATAGTCACAGTATTTGCTTGGATCTATGTTCTCATTGTGATGGAGAGGGATGTAATTAACTAGCGGCTGAACCAAACCTCCGCTCACCAAAACCTTGAGAAATTTATTCATAGACATTCCTACATTTCCCCAATACGCTTTCTTCTTTTTTGTTCGAACTTTCTTTGGAGAGGACCCGGGTATTACCGTCCCTGGCTGAATAGGGTTCACAGCTGGAATAAAAGACATTTGATTAACTGTCACATATGAGGTTGGTCCTGAATGCTGATCATGCGGGGGTGACAGGCTGAAACCATGTGAACTCAATGGTGGTTGTGGAGCACTTCCTTGCAGGGGAACTTGGTCAGGGTGGAATAGCAGTGATCCTCTCTGAGTAAAATAATGGCATGACCCTTGGGAATCTGGCTGGTATTGACTCTTCATATCAGGTTGATTAGGAAAACTGAAAGCTTCAAGGGTCGGTTGTTCATCCTCAATCTGAGTTTGAATCACCTGAGGCATCGGGGAAGGGATTTTATCTTGCTCATTTTCAACCACCCCTTTCATTGCATCTCCATTTCCGTAATCAACACTGTCGGCTTTGATGATTTCTTCATACGATCCATCTTCGTGGCGAATTATTGTAACCCCCCGGATACGCATTGCTTCTACAAATCTAGCGTGAGTTTATTCCTCTCGGGCCCTGGCAATTTGGGCTAGCAGTTGAGCCTTACATTCACGAACTATAGCGGCTTCAAGAGCAGCTCGCAACTCTGCTACCGACAGATCATTCAATTCTAGCTGGCCTGAAGTAGGGAGTATTCCAGACTGAGCGGATGGCATATCTTTTGCACCAGACATCTTGGATAGCGGAACAGATAAAAGCTTTACGGGAAATGCTTCGAAGATTGGAACCTCCCTCCTAAAGATCACAGAATATCAGAACACATTCCTAACTTATCACCACTACAGAGGGTGGATAGGGGTTTATAAGGTGAGGAAAGAAAATGGAATACGGGAGAGGAAGAAGGAGAAGGAATGGAGAGAACAGACTCGCGCAAACAAATTATTTATCTTTAAGTATAAATCGGTGGTTTAAATCCTAAGAACGGTTGGGAAAGGCTAATCCTTTATTTACGCAAACTATACCTTGGGGAAGCCTAGGGACGCAACGTTCATATTACACTAAATGTTTTGCATTTGAAATTAATAATAAGTGATGATACCTAAACAAAACCTAACACGACGTGGGACGGATGAGTAGCCCCAATTTCTAGGGAAATTTGGGCAGCATAACGGGTATTCTCGGGGAATTTCCAAGAAAAATCCGGCATGACCTCTCGTCGGTGCATGGTGACAATGCGACATGATCTCTCGTTTAGGACACGCCACGGGAGTGACATGTCCTCACGTGAAACCATGTTGCGTTGGCAACATGCCCACAAGGTGCGGGGTTTTGAGGAAGGTAGAAAGACTTATTGGAAATTTCAAAAACAACTCATTTTGGTGTAGTTAAAACGTTGTATCAAAAACCAACAGTGGGTAAGGTTTAAGTGTGGTTCCACCTAAACGCACTAGGGGGATGGGTTTGACATTAGGCGCTCAAGCGTAGGCGAATATTATCACCGTCCGCGATGCCGTCAATCGCACCCGAGGGTTCTAAAACTATGTGATGTAGTGTGCGGATGACTATATTCTTTTATTTACAAAAAAACAAAGATTTTTATTTATTTGTTTTATTTATTAAAAAGAAAACACACACATACACTCTCTCAGGGAAGAAAAAAAAAGGAACAACAGTCAGCTGAGCAATCTTTCTCTTGATTCAAGGGACTGCCCTCAAACCAGAACCTGAAACCTCTCCAGTGACTACTCTTGTCGCGTGACACAGAACAACATGGGACAAGGCTGTCGCACGACCAAGAGAGTCACTGAACCAGACCCTGCAAAACTGAGATTAGCCCCTGCCTCTCCTTGGCAAGGGATGAAACCAACCAGTAAAGCAACACATATAAACCACAAACAACATACAAAAGGCCTACAAGTTGTATGATCTCATAAAATACATGTATCGCACATGATTATCAAGGATGCACATTAAAATGAATAGATTGGATGTCTAAACGAGCGAAAGTATGACCCTCTTA
The DNA here is from genome assembly GCA_022495995.1 of Adenophora triphylla var. japonica. Lineage (NCBI taxonomy): Eukaryota > Viridiplantae > Streptophyta > Magnoliopsida > Asterales > Campanulaceae > Adenophora > Adenophora triphylla. The sequence goes on along the minus strand of JAFEMH010001463.1, from coordinate 328,991 downwards.
GTTTTTGAAAAAAAATAGGTTTTCAAAAACACAAGTCCCCAGCGGAGTCGCCACTGAATGTGCGCTCGCCCGAAATTGTAAATAAATAAAAAGGGAGTCGCCACGCCATGCTTTGAGAGGTGCACTTTGAAAAACCTTTTTAAAAGAGAACGGGTTCGGGGGTCAGGTTACGCGTTGGGAAGAACTGAGAGTTCACCCAACACGCCTCGTCCGTAGACGAGTCTTTCTAATCTAGACATCCAAATAATTCAAAACAATGTGCAAACAATGATAATATGCAAGTGCGATAAACATGAATTTTATTGAATAGGCAAGATCATTACAACTTGTAGACCAATTGTCCGGGAGGCCACATCCCTTTACATCAATGAGAACAGATTACAAAAGGACTCAGGTCCTCTGCAAAGGATCATCTATGTCGCATGACACAGGACTCCCTTGTCCAAGTATGTCGCGTGACATCAATGGTCACCTTGCAGAGGCTCACAACTGACAAATCACACAACCTTCATATGGACATAAAAATATAACTAAGAACAGATCTAGGCACTAAACAACATAAACATATTGCCGAATATGAAAATAGCCAACTAGAATGAATTACAACTGAAACAATGGTCCCTGCAGATGGTCACGACATGTCGCGTGACACAAGACTCCTCATGTCCAAATGTGTCGCGTGACATAGTGTTACCATCTGCAGGTACCTCACAAACTGAGATGCAGATCAACAGATACACAACAATTATATCAAAACCAATAAGAACAATACGAATTAGATACGAATTGATCAAAGGAGTGTGGATATGGGAGATCCACCCTCCCTTGATATCCAAATTGCCAATCTAAGTAGATCACATCATAATCAAGCAATTGGACTCAAGGCATAAACGATTTAAACAGAGAGATTGCAGTTGCCACTTGATAACTGGAGGCGATGGAGCCCGATTATCAAGTGGAGAAGAAGATAAGACAATTAAGCAATGAGATGAGAGAGAGGGAGAGAGAGAGAAACTAGTTACCCTTATAGTCCTCAACTCTTACACCAAGTTAGGTGTAGGAGTCTTCAATTCAACCTTCTGAATGGAGAACTGAGCACGAACTGAGAGCTGGATGAGAGGATCTGGAGTGTATGAGGGAGTAAGGAGAGGAAATGGGTTGAAGAGAGGTGAGAGATGAAGGAATTGGGTAGTTTTTGTGGGAAAGGAGGAGAGAGAGAGAGTTTCTGGATGAATTTTGGCAGAGTGACTTTGGGAGGTTCAAATTCGGATCCTAAACTGAGAGGGGTAGGGTCTTATTTATAGCTGCATTCCATGGTAGCCTTGTGTCGCACGACGTAAAGTAACCACTTTCCATGCCTCGAATTGTCGCGTGACATAAGGTGACCATAACCGTTTCTGGCGCCAAATCTGGTTCTGGAACCTTCTTGGATAATTCCTAAAAAGTCCAAAACAGATTTATTCCTTCTAGGTCCCTTAGCCTGAGCAAAGTACAAAAAAGTACTTCCTTCACGTGAAACTTATGAAATGTTTCCGAAAGTCTCGGGATGGACCGGGAATTTACCAAAACGCCCCTAAATGCAATTTTATCATATTAAAATGCATCTGGAAAGGTCGCGAATTGGATTGGCGTACTTACACTAACTCTAATGAGTTTGGGCCTAGGGGTGCATGTTCTACCTCGGTTGGACCTCCCTCGGCCTCCAGAATGGGCTCCCTCGGTGAATGCGTCTATGATCTTCCCAAAAGTTGAGGGACCAGTAGAACGAGCAACATTTCTTCCTCTTCCCGTCATGGCTGCACAAATAAAAGAAAAAGGGTCAAAATTTGGCCAAGGCAAACTTAAAGACGATGACGAGGAAGCATCCCTCCTCGTCCTACCAATTAAAATCGAGGAGGGATCTTTACCTAACAAATGTCGCTCCAAATGGTCAGACTTCAAGTAATACAAGTTGATATGATCAAGAATCTCAGTCCAACCGTGGAACAACACAACATTTGGTGATTCAACATCTAATCAGTCAATCCTAAACTGACTTGGGTAATGTATGTCGATCCTAGGAGATGGTACCTCGTCAATATCTCCCCGATTTCATTCAAACTTAACATCATCCACGGACCATCGATTCGTTGGTAGATCCTAAGATTTTGGGTGTGATAGCAGTACAAAGCATTTGGATTACTTCTCCATGTTCTTGCCATTTCTAAATACGAGAAAGGCACAAGAAAGGTTCAAGAAAAGCTTCAAGAACATCAACAATGGCGGTATGAACGAACACGCCAAGAACAACATAAAAAACCCAGAAATTATAAAGGAAATGCAAAAAATAGAAAAGGAAGAAGAAATTATACCTGTATCGAAGGTTGTTGAAGGGGAATACAAACAAAATCAAGAACGTACTCCAGAGATTGACCAAGAAATCAACGAAAGCAAGAACATGGTCTGCGGTTTTCAACCTTATAAGTCTCTCTCCAAGTATAAACAGTGATAAAAGAGTAAAAATGAAGTGGGTTTTAGCTTTTATAACCAGATCCAGAACGCGTATGGGTCAAAACCCGGGTTGAGGCGCTGTCACTATCTCCACATTTAATGATTTAGAGTGTTCCTAAGGCGAATGTCCAGACCTCATAAATCGCACCTATCATTGTCTAAATAACCGACGGATAATGGGAATCTCTCGTTATTTGTAAATATCCTGTTCGTATCCGTTTAAGCCGAGGTAAAACACCACTTCCTCCTCGGCATAGCTGAGCTAGGAAGTCGGGGTCCATTGAACGGTATAAACCGAGGTATGAACGTGGATCATAACGGGGCAATGCACAATGGATTGAGCCAATAATATAATCCATGGTCTATAGTCATATATGTCATGATTAAATCTCATGATAGTCGTGTCATTAGAATCTTTTGTACCTGAGATTATCATCGTCTTCCACATGATGAACGTTATGTTTGATGTAGTCTAACACTATCTTTAATAGAATAGCAATAAGGGTTATGTTGGCACGAGTGGATTCTTGTAGGAAAGAATGATAAGTCAAGATGGGATTTGTTCCTCTTTAAGAGAGATGTTTGCTTGGGCCCCTCGATGAATAGTATTGATGAAATGTATGGCCATACTCAAGAGATTTGATAGAGATCAAATGCACTTGGATTATCAACATATTCGGAATCGAGAAAGCATTAAACAATATAAGTTGATGTGGACCATGACTTATGTTCAATATGACATCGTGTGACAAAGGGATTGTGGCATTGATCTATCAAGGAATCAAGCTTTGATGTTATATTTAATTGGGTGGACATAATGGATTGCTAGAGACCACTTATATCTTGTGAGGTTGATGTTACAACTCACTACCAACATAAAATATAATTCCTAAAGGGTCACACACAAAGAACGAATTGAAAATGGCTCAAATATGGAACTGATCAGATGGGCGACCGCCGATAGGTATAGTGGGCGACCGCCCACAATCCACTGTTCTGCTGGGCGACCACTGGGGAAGGTGTGGGCGACCGCACACAATGGTTTTCGAAACAACATAAAAAGGCTATACAACTGGGCAGCCGCCGGAAACCTTGGTGGGCGACCGCCCAACCCCCGTCTCAGCAAATCAGTTTTTGGCCAGGATTAGGGTTTCTTCCTAATTGTTAGGAATATTTATAAAGTATAAATATACCCTTTTGCCTCAGCCAAGACACACGAATTTTAGGGCTTGAGAAACAAAAATCTCTTGATTTTGATTACGAATCAAAGATCAAAACACCCTAGATTCAATTCCATATTAGCCATAGATTGTTGAAAAGTGTTTCAACAATCGGGGATCATCTAGTAATCCAACAAGATTCGATCTTGGTTCGTTCGCGTATGGATTATCGATAGAGGGTGATTGCTTTATCACCTAAAGCTTGAAGGCCTACGGTTGTTGATTCATCACAAGGAAGAACAAGGAAGAAGATCAAAGTTTCGTCTATGACTCAAAAGTTGAATTACGAATCGTGTACGAAAGACAAACTCGTAACCAATGTTAATAAATCTATATTCATAGTTTTAATCTCTTCATGTTAGACGGATTCATGGCTAGGATTTTGTGAATTATATAAATCTTCCACTGCGTATGTAACCCCAAAACTCAACAGTTGTATCAGAGCGCGTTTAATTATGATTATGTTAAATTGGCATGCTAGATATAATTGGATTATATGCTTTAACATGCTATATGATATAGATTGATGATTTTATATGTATTGTTTTGTGAAACAATTATATATGATATAACATGATTATGATTAATAGTTGATTGATGTAATTGATCTTCTACATGGGTTATTGATCTCTTTAATTTGATTAATTAGATTAGTAAATTCTCAAATTGAAACAAATTGTTTGTTTAGGATTTGATGTCATACTTAATTTGATTAACATGATTATTTGAGCCCTAAAATTTTGAGAATTGAATAATTATGTAATTAATAATTGTTATTTGTTACATGATTATTTGTATGATCCTAAAGTAGGATATTATGTGAAATTCCATGTTCATGGTTATGTACACATAAGTTTCATATACAACCATGTGATGTTTGTTGCTCTATGAAAAACATTCTTAAATTTTAAGTTTTATGCCACTCCTTGATTGGAACACTTGAGAAATATTCAGGTATTTTGATGTAGTTTTGATTCAGTTAAGTGCATCATTATAACTTAATATGAATTAAGATGAGATAACGGTTGATGTAGTTTCGACTCAGTTGGGTGTATCGTTCTGTGTCTCATACGTTTGAAAAAGGTTGAACTTAATTGGTGCTTTAAAAAGAGTTTTGACCCAAGGCATATATGAGATTAAAACATGTGTTGACATATGATGTCTAAAATCTCATAAAAGATCTAAGAGTCATATATGATATGATTGATAAGTGTTATCTACCTAAATAGCTTGATTTCGGACATTGACTCAGTTAAACCAAAATCAAGTGAAATATGGATCTTAGCCCATTATAATTATATGATACATGCTTGTATTTGAAGGTGTATAATTTAGTGGGAGTATTTATGAAATACATTATTTGTTTCTTAGATGGTAAATGTTTTTATACTTATATGTGCTCATATGGTATGTATATCTTATTGTAGAATGACATCAAACAATAATTAACCCTTGTTACTGCGATCCGTCCTTGAAAAGGATAAGCTCGAAGAGAATGGTACAAATTATTCTGATTGGATCAGAAGCTTAAGAATTGTTCTTAGACAATTGTACGTTCTTGACGAACTCGTTCCTGCAGAACCCACTGTCGATGCTGCAAAGGCAGATAAGGGGCAACATTAGAAACACGTTGATGATTCTAATGATGTTGCTTGCCTTATGCTTGCCACCATGTGTAAGGCTCTTGAGAAGGACCTTAAACACATGAAAGCAGCTTTTGTCCTAGCACAACGCTTAAAGAAAATGTTCCAAGTACAAGCTAGGCAAGAGAGGTATCACTACTAGAAACAACTCGATTACCGGCGGAATTTTACCGACGGACAGAGTCCGGCGGTAATACCGACGGACAACCAAGGGTTACCGACGGAAAAATAATTTTCATTTGCCGGGTTTTTTTTTTAAATTTTCATTTTGGTCCATCGGTAATGCTATAAATTCCTTCGGTAATAATGATGGTCGGTAATACCGACGGACTCCGTCCGGCGGTAATAAGAGGTATAATTAAACCCTAGGTCTTTTCCAGTCATTTACGCTTAAAATCAGAAATTAAACACAGCGCCGTTGCCGTTCCACTTCCAGCGCCGTTGCCATTCTGTCGTCATCTCTCACCTCCTTCGGTTAGGTTAGTAATTCTCTCTCTCTCACTCGCTTTCTCTCTCTCTGTCTCTCTCTCTCTCTCTGTCTCTCATTAAATCCTTAAAAATCAGAAATTTAACCACAGCGCCGTTGATTCGCCGTTCCACTTCCAGCGCCGTTACCGTTTCGTTGTCGTCTTTCACCTCCTTCGGTTAGGTTAGTAATTCTCTATATCTCACTCACTTTCTCTCTCTCTCTCTGTCTCTCTCTCTCATTAAATCCTTAAAAATCAGAAATTCAACTTCGCCGTTCGCCGTCCACCGTCGCTTCCCTCCGTTCAACTTCAGCCGTTTAAAATCACTGAGGTAAGGATTCTAACAAATCTATGATTTTTAAATTATTAATTAGTGATTAATAATCAAGATTATATGGTAAATCTCAAGGTGTGTATGAGATGCACTGATGCTAAAGTATATTGTCAGAATTTTATCAGTGTTTTTTCTTAAAGAGTTCAGATGATATGAACTTCAACTCTGTCGCCGATCTCTTGTCAATATTTTCTAATGCCTCATTGAAGTTCTAACGGTTGAAGAATTGATAAGGCAAGTAATGGGTTGTTATTAGAGAATTTATATTTCTCTCCATTACTAAAACCATTAAGAAGTGTTGAAATGCAAATTCTACTACTTCATTTAGTTTCTTGTTGTTAATGTTAATGCATAAACACATTCTTTAATCATTTCCACTGTAACCTTAACTCCGCAGATGAATTGTGCTTTGCTGAATGAATTGCTACGTCTTTGCACATATTCATTACCTGCTTTGTTGTTAATCATTTAGTTTCTTGTTGTCAAGTCATTTGGCTCAACACTAAATTCTAGGATTAAGCAATAATGTAACATATTCAACCGCACACTACCTCATTAGTTCTAGATCCTATTTTGGGGAGATTGACGGCATCGCGAATGGTGATGTATGTCGCTTACGTTTGAGCGTTTGATATCAATCCTGGCGCCCTAGATGCACCTTAGGTCAGATCACACTTTTTCAGCCTACCTTAAACGGTTGGTTTTTGATACACCATTTTCAAATATACTAAAATAAATTGTATGAATTTTAATCATAGGCTAGAATACCTACACGACCTAGCACGTATGGGCATGTTGCCATTGCAACATGATTTTGACAAGATGAATCTACGACCCCTAGTATGTAAATTGCATTATCCTAAACATTTCTCTATATTTGATCAGTCAGTCAACTGTTTACTCTTAATTTGTATTAGATGACTTGTGTAAAGTCAAAGGGGGAGGGAGGGGAGGGGTGAATGTCTAAATTTAGAAAGACTTGGATGGAAGTATTGTTAAGGAATCAGACTCCTAATCATTTTTTAAAATTAGGAAGAAAACTCTTAGTGGCACTGCTTATAGGGTATTGTGGTTGGTGGTTAACATATTAAAATATAAACAAGATGAGAGCCTTTCTCATCCGCAGCTATCAAAATCCGTCCATCTTTGACCAAGAACGACAGAGCAAACAAGTTTTCGACTGTTTAGCAAAGGATTTTCTGTTTAATAAGAGTTTTTCCAGCTTCATTGTCCTCTTATCTCTAAGGATCTCAAACATCACAGCCATGTTTGTGACAGTGTCTGTTTTCTCTTCTCTGGTGTTATACTGTTACCTTGTTTTTACTTGTGACCGTATAACACCAGTGAAGAGAAAACAGACACTGTCACAAACATGACTGTGATGTTTGAGATCCTTAGAGAGAAGAGGATAGTGAAACTGGAAAAATTTCTTATTAAACAGAAAATCCTTTGCTCAAACAGTCGAGAACTTGTTTGCTCTGTCTTTCTTGGTCAAAGATGGGATAGGGTTTTGATAGTTGTGGATGAAAACGACTCTCATCTTGTTTATAAATGTTAATTTAATTCATCATTGTAAAATTATATATTTTACAACAAAGAATTAAATATTAATATTTAAAATTATTCACAATATTAATAATTTAATAAATATGATAGATATGTGTGTTAATTCATTATTGAATAGTCGATAGTTGAGATATATCGGTTGCATTCCTATTGATAGATGTGTGTGTTAATTCATTATTGTAAAATAGATGTGTGTGTTAATTCATTGTAGTCTAAATGAATGCTTGCTACGATTTTAATTTTGTAGTGATACTGATCAAGATTGATAGTGAATGAATCAGTTTAGTCTTAATTCAGATAATGTTTTGCATATAATGTTTACATTTTATTATTGTAGTCTAAATGAATGCTTTCTACTATTTAAATTTTGTTCTACTTGATTCATTTTTTGTCTACATATTTTATATTCTAGTTTAGATATGTCTGGTCGAGGTGGCAATCGTTCAAAGAGAGGGAAGGTTGCGAGTTTTGTGCATCGTCTTGTTTCACCAAGGACGGGAGGGAGGGGCACTACTTCTGGTTCTGGACGTAGTGATGATGATGTGATCAGTCCAGGTATTGAGAGCTCTAGTGTTCCTGTTAGGGAGACTAGTGAACCATCCGGGCGGGTTATTTTGGATACAAATATTGATGAGGAAGGAAAAATGGAATTTTCTATCTCTCCGAGTGGCCAGTAAGTATTATTTAATTGTAAATGTCATATATTTAAATGTCAACTCATTACTTATATTATTTCTATGTTACATTTAAAAGCTATATATTGATTCTATTGTCTTTTTATTTGTATATATATATATATATATATATATATTGATATATTGTTTTTTAATTAATATCTTAATAGGTTTATACATGGTGGTTGTCGAGACCCTGCTCGATGGTTTGGGGATTTATTCAGTGGGTATACTTTTGAGAAATTTTATCCCACACCAAAATCAATATCAAAAGATGTGTACGATATCTGGCATAGTCAGTTTCGGGTAAAATTACTCAATTCTCTTTTCTTTGTAAAGTTTGTAGACCAGTCCCCTGTTCATATTTATGTTCTAATTTACGCTTAATAATTAATTAGCAACAATTATTTTAGTTCCTGTTTATTTAACTACTTTTACTATTTTTGTAGCACATATATTCATGCTCCGCCTGCTCAGACATTCAAATAGAGAAGGCTTTCAAGAAATTAGTTGCTAAGCGATACGCTGGTAAAGTCTATGACATGAAAAAAAGTGGCAAAAGGATAGTTTGCCTCCAATTAATTTCTCGAATAGTGCATGGGAGTAGTGGGAAGCCTATTGGACAAGTGAAAAATTTAAAATAAATTCAGAAATAGAATAGGAACTCACAAGAGGGGCGGGAGAGTGTGCACACATGAGGATCGATTAATTCAGCGAGACTTGGTCCCGAATGGTAAACTTACTTAATTTACTATCCGTTTGTAAATTAAGCAATAATCTATTTGATTCATATATTGTTATTATTTGATGAAATTTTGAAGTTTTAATTTTTTTATATGTTAAGCGAAAGAAACACGGAGATGAGGCTGATGCAGCTGCTGTGTTTATGGCTACGCATACTGCGGAGGCTTCTGATGGCTCATGGCTACAATGAGTTAACCCTTATTACCAGAGCCTTTATGTAAGTGTTAATAGTATTTTCTATTAGTAAATTATAAATTATTTAGTTAAAGAAATATTATTTTCTACCATAGTGTATAATGTTTTTTTTTTCCAGGAAGAGTATGATAGGCGTGCTCGTGACGAGACTATTGAAGAAGGAAGTATGGAGCCTGAGAGCACCGAGCGGCCCGCCTTTCGTGAAAAGCTCTGGACGGCCATTTTCCTCCGAGACAAGTAACCAAAGGGAGATCGCTTTCCTGGATTTGGAGGACATGGTGCTAGGTATTTTAACATGCCATTCCGCAGCCCTACTACGCAATACTTTTCTTCTTCTTCCTCTGGCAGTCAGCATGTGGATCAAGAGGCATTCGATGATCGGGTTCAGAGAGAGGTTCAAAGGCAAGTGGAGCAGATGCAGAGCCAGATGCAGAGCCAGGTGCAGAGCCAGATGGAGAGCATGATGGAGGAACGTCTTCGGGAACGTCAAGAACTTATGAAAAGCCAGTTGGAGCAGCGCATACAAAGCCAGTTTGAGCAGCGCATGCAACAATACATGGCCACCATGAATTTGCAACCACAGCAACCTACTAGCGGTAATGCCTCTGCCTCATCAGTCGGTCAATACCTTAGGCGAAGTGGTGGTAGCGGTAGCGGTAGCGCTTGTGGTAGTGGTTGTTAAACTTGAATTTTATTTGACATGTAATCAAACAAACTTAAGTAGTTTTAAAACCCTCCCCTTTCCCTTTTCCCCTTTCCCCCTTTCCCCTTTCTCCTTTCCTAACCAGTTTCGCTTGATTTGGATGGTGATTGTGGGGTACTTGTATTTTATTTGATGTTCAAGCGAAACAGGTTGTTGGTGTTTGTTTATAATTGTTGAAATTTGTTTAAAACAGGTTGTTTGAACAGGTTACAGCCTTTTACAGGTGGTTTACAAATAAAATAGATTTTTTTTTTAAATCTGGACAGATTACCGACGGAAATTTTTGTCGGTAAATCAAAAATAAAAAATTTATAAAACCCATTACCGACGGACGGGTCGCCGGTAATCTATTGTGATTATCGACGTACCTCAATCCGCCGGTAATTCTATATGATTTCCGACGGACAATCTGCCTGTAAATCTTGAGATTTTCGACAGATATATCCACCGGTAATTCTCCGACAATAACTCCGGCGATCGACCGGCGTACTTCCTTGCCGACGGACGGTTTTCAGCGGATTTTTGGGTTTACCGACGGACGGTCCGTCTGAAGTGATCCGCCGATATTACCAACCAGTTTTTACCGACGGAATCCGACGGACGAAATCCGTCGGTAATGAGACTTTACCGACGGAAATTGACAATTACCGACGGATATTTCCGTCGGTAAAGGGTCAGTTTCTAGTAGTGTATGATGTGTTAATGGTTAACACAGGAAAGGGGTTTAAAAGGAAGGCAAAGAAGGTAAAGCAAAGGTTGCTAAACCTAAGACAAAAGTTGCCAATGCCGAAAAGACTAAACCCAAAATGTCTCAAAAGGATGCAATATGCTACCATTGCCAAGGGGTTGATCATTGGAAGCGAAATTGCAAGGCTTATAAGGAAGGCCTCAAAGTGAAGAAGGGCAATACGATTGCTATTGATTCAGGTATCTATATGATAGATATTTTCCTTTCTATTTTTTATTCTTGGGTATTGGATACCGGATGTAGATCCCACATTTGTTTAAATGTTCAAGGGCTAAAGAATAGAAAGCTACTCAAAGAAGGTGAAGTAGAGCTACGTGTGGGGAATTGAGCAAGAGTTGCTACATTAGCCATAGGGACTTATGAAGTCACTTTACATAGTGGACTAGTACTTGTTTTGAACAATTGTTATTACGTTCCGAATTTGAGTAGGAATATTATTTTTGTTTCTTGTTTGGATAATGAAGGATATATGTTTCTTATTGTGAATAAGAAATTTCTATTTATTTAAATGATATGCTTTATTGTATTGCAAATTCATTTAATGGCCTTTATATCCTTGATGTTGAGAAACAAAATAATGTTGAAGATATCTATAATGTGAATAAGAAATCTAAACCGAATGATGTGAACAACACATTCATGTGGCATTGCCGACTTGGTCATATAAATGAGAAACATATTTCTAAACTCCATAATGATAGACTTTTAGACTCACATGATTATGAATCATACGAGATATGCGAATCTTGTTTATTGAGAAATTGACCAAACCACCCTACACTAAGAGTAGTGGAAGGGCTAGTGACTTATTGGCCCTAGTACATACAGATGTATGTGGACCATTAAGTAGCATTGCTAGGGGAGGATTTCGGTATTTCATTACATTCACTGATGACTTATCTAGATATGACTATGTCTATCTAATGAAGTCCAAAAGTGAATCGTTTGAGATATTTAGAATATTTCAAGATGAAGTACAAAATCAACTTGGCAAAACTATTAAAGTACTTCGATCCGATCGCGGTGGTGAATATTTAATCCAATAGTTTGACAATCATCTCAAAAACTGTGAAATTGTTTCAGAGTTGACTCCACCCGGAATACCACTATGGAATGGTGGTCTGAAAGAAGGAATAGAACCTTGTTGGACATGGTTCGTTCGATGATGAGTCAAGTTGACCTTCCTATTTCCTTATAGGGACATGCATTAGAGACTTCTACGTTCACACTGAACAGAGTCCCTACTAAATCAGCTCCTAATACCCCACATGAGATGTGGCATGGAAGAAAACAAAAATTTGTATTTCATGAAGATTTGGGGTTGCGAAGCTTATGTGAAGAGACTTGTCTCTAATAAGTTAACACCAAAATCTGACAAAGTTATTTTCATTGGTTATCCTAAGGAAACTAAAGAATATTAATTTTACAACCGCAATGAGAACAAAGTGTTTGTTGTTCTATATGGTACTTTTCTTGAGAAACAGTTTCTCAATAAAGGATCTAGTGGGAGTAAAATTAATCTTGAAGAGTTCAAGAGCCCGAAGAAAACATGGAACCAAGAGTAGAGACGAAATCAAGTTCATAAGGAGTTGTGGAACCGGTTCAAGATGCACAAGTCCATTGTAGATCGAATAGGTTACGATCCGAACTCGAGAGATATGGATTTCTCATATCGAAAAGTAATGAAGTGGAAGTCATTGAGAATGACGAACCTACTTCCTATCAAGAGGCGATGTCCACTCCTGATTCGGTTACATGGCTAGGAGCCATGGAATCCGAATTACAATTCATGCATGATAATCAAGTTTGGAACTTGATTGATCCATCTGAAGGTGTAAAAACCATAAGGTGCAAGTGGGTCTTCAAGAAGAAGACCGACATGGATGGGAAAGTGCATACATACAAGGCTAGGCTTGTAGCAAAGGGATATAGGCAAATTCATAGTATTAACTATGATGAAACCTTTTCGCCAATTGAAAATGCTTAAGCCTGTTAGAATTTTAATTGCCATAACCACATATTACGACTATGAGATATGGCAAATGGATGTCAAAACAACGTTCCTTATTGGGAAGCTACTTGAGGATGTGTTCTTGACACAACCTGAAGGGTTTATCAATCCAAGAAATTCTAACAAAGTATGCAAGTTGCAGAGATCCATATATGGATTGAAGCAAGCTTCTAGGCATTGGAATCTTCGTTTTGATAAATCAATCAAAAGGTTTGGCTTCATCAAGAACGAAGATGAACCATGTGTATGCATGAAGTTCAGTGGGAGCATAGTACTATTTCTAATATTGTATGTCGATGATATCTTACTTATTGGAAATGATATTCCTGCACTTCAGACTGTCAAGTCTTGGTTAAGGAAGTGTTTCTCAATGAAAGATATGGGTGAAGCCGCCTACATCCTTGGCATCAAGATCTATAGAGATAGATCTAAAAGGATGATTGGTTTGAGTCAAAGTACTTAGATTGACAAAGTCCTTAGAAGACTCAAGATGGAAAATTCTAGGAGAGGTAACTTGCAAATGGGCCATGGTATTACCCTTACCAAGACTCATTGTCATATGACAATTGGTGAGCGAAAGAGAATGAATGAGATTCCATACGCCACGGCTATTGGATCTATCATGTATGCCATGATCTGTACTAGATCTGATGTCTCGTATGCTCTAAGCATGACGAGCAGATACCAATCTGATCCTGGTGAAAACCATTGGATGGCACCTAAGATGATCCTTAACTACTTAAGAAAGACTAAGGATGCGTTCTTAGTCTTTGGAGATATGGAAGATGATCTTGTTGTAAAAGGTTACACAAATGCAAGCTTCCAAACTGACAAAGATGATTTTAGATCACAATTGGGGTTTGTGTTTATGCTTAACGGAGGTGCAATTTGTTGGAAGAGTTCCAAGCAAAGTACCATAGCTGATTCTACAACTGAGGACGAATATTTAGCGGCATCTAAAGCAACTAAAGAGGCAGCTTGGATCAAGAAGTTCATTAGTGTTTTGGAAGTTGTTCCAAGTATCACTAATCCGGTGAAACTTTATTGTAACAACAATGGTGTCAATGCGCAAGCAAAGGAACCAAGGTCACATCAATGATCCAAACACATAATTAGACGTTTCCACCTCATTCGAGAATTCATAGAATGAGGAGACGCTAAGATAGGCAAAGTATCAACCGAAGATAACATAGGGAATCCGCTTACAAAGCCCCTCCCACAAGCAAATCATGATTGTCATGTTAGGTCCATGGGTATACAATACACATGAGATTGAGCCTAGTGCAAGTGGGAGATTGTTGGTGTTATGCCCTATGCGTAAAACTATTTTGACTCATAGTTAATACCGTTATGTAATCGTCTTTACCATTTATAATATAGAATGTTTATCTTGACTATTATATGTTTTACATGTTTATTATAATATTTTGCGTCCCTAGTTATTGTGAATAACTAGTATAAATTGATAATGGATAATCATAGAGACGATTATATGCATGGGGATGCACATTACAATTATGGGTACTTGTTAGAGAACAACACTACAACAAAAATACCCTTTAACAACATTTTTTAAACGTTGTTAAAGACTTTTAACAACGTTTTTCAAGACGTTGTAATATACAACGTTGTAATAGGTCCTAGTCTAAGACAACGTTTTATAAACGTTGTAAAAAGGTTCATAAAACGTTGTAATAAGACATATGACAACGTTTTTAAAAACGTTGTAATAAGACAATTGACAACGTTTTTAAAACGTTGTAATCAATAGAATGACAACGTTTTTAAAAATGTTGTAATAACAGATTGACAACGTTTGTAAAAACGTTGTGAAAATACTATAGACAAGGTTTTTAAAACGTTGTAATAAGACGAATGACAACGGTTTAAAAACGTTGTAATAAGTCAATTGACAACGTTTGTAAGAAACGTTGTCTTACCATGTATACAACGTTTATAAAATGTTGTGTTAATGTTTATTACAACGTTTTATAAACGTTGTTAATGTGAATAAATAAAAAAAAACCCCTCCATTTGACAACGTTTGCCCCAGCTTTAAGAAGCTTTTCAATTTGTTCTTTGCTACCAAAACAAGCAAAGAGAAATTATTACAGAGAAGAATTCTTTTGTATCACACAAGAAAATACAATACAAAAACGTACTAGCCATGTTATATACATATTAAATTGACAGGACTCAAGAATATCAATGCAGTTTCTTTTCTTTCTTTTTACAAATAAATGAAGAGTGTCAAAACTATACCATTTTACTGCACTAACAGCAACTCCATATGCAGCAAGACAGCGGCAACGGATTCCAGGATGACCGAGGGATACTGCACTAACAGCATCTCCATATGCAGCAAGACAGGCTTTCCTTGCGCTTTCAACCTCACAATCCACTGCCTAAGCTTGAATTCAGATCCGCAACTACACAATTTAGCACAATTGAAGTTTACAAATATTTATAACTTTGATACAATTTAGCTTGAATTCGAGATCACATGTCATTTTGGAGGAAGTACTGGGACGTTCTTCCCTGTGAAAAATCCATACATTGTATGTCTTATCCATCCCAAACATAACCAAGTGTGAGACTACATCATCACTAGTCTGGTAATCCATATTTCTGCATCGAGTACAAGGACATTGAATTTTAGAGGGATTTCCTAGCCTTTCCAAACTTATGGCTACAAAATTTCTTACTCCTTCCCTATAATCCGCAGTTGGCGTACAAACACAATTAAACATATTACACAGCTAGCATAAAATAGCATACAAGTACAAAACTGCTATTTAAGTTTAAAGTAAAAACCTCGGCAGATTCACCCACGCTTTATCCATCCAATACGAAATATGAGTTCACCGAGAACACTACAAGAGTTAATAACTGAATTGAGTAATCCCTTATATATGTCGATGATATAATTAATTTCAAGATTACATAAATGTGTGTAGTTAAAATGACAACTTAAATCCAACAGCCAGAGAACAAGTGATTTTGTCAATTAGCTATAGGCAAATTTGATGTATATGCAGACAAAATGTAACCACAGAATGTGCAAAACTAAAAAAAATAAAATAAAAGATATGTCACTGTTCTTTACCATCATGATAACTTTTCACCGGAAACATATAGTGGTTTGGTTTGCGGTTTGCAGTTTGCAAGAGATACTAAATACCATTTGTATAAAGAGCAATGCCAACAAAAATTTGCAATAACTTGGTCGTAAGATCATGTACGGTAGTTATTGATTGGTTTTTATAATGACTGTGGCCACAATCATCTACTGCCAACTAGGGTTTCGTGACCAAGTATTTGTGACTTTTTGCTGCCCGAATCTTTACTCTTTGTAATTTGCTGTATGATTTCTATATAAAATTATTTATGTCGCTAACGTGCGAGTCTGAGGAAAATGAAATCTTGCTGCTCCAGCAAATATAGTAAGGATGGGCTAAAGATGAGGTTGATTCTAGTGATATTAATTTGTCAAAAAATGTCCTTTATTTCAGATCATTTGCTATTGGTTACTGTTTAAATCATTTATATGTCTAAATTGCAGTTTCTTTCCATTTGTTGTATATGTAATTATGAATTAGATAAACAAAGAAAAGATAAATGGTTTGTTTCTATCAAAAGATAAATGGTTTGTTTCTATCAGGGTCTATTACTTTGATTTTTCTTTGTTCATCCTGGAAATTTGTGGTCACCAATTGAAGTGTTCTCTCTGTTTTGTGCAGGACATCTGAACAAGGTGCTTCTGGTATGGACATTTTTTTTTTTCAGTTTATTTCCTGATGTGGGTAATAAATATTTCCTGAGGCTATTTCCTTATTCTGAATGTCTAGGTACGCCTACAGCAACATGTTCTTATGATGTTTACGTTAGTCCGCTCTAACAGCTTAAGCATTTAGATGAGATGGTAATTTAACACTTTTATTTATGGTTTGAGAGAGACTCTCTTTTGTGGATGTTGCCATCCATGACTGATGACCTTATCAGCAAATTACACAAGGAAGGAATCTTACATGTACAGCAACTATTGGACTTCCCTAAAGTAACTTTACAGGCAGTGGTGGAAAACTTAGGTGCTTCAAGACTTCACCAGGTGAGATTAATTATCTGAGATGTACTTCATGTATAGGATATGTACTATCAATGAACTGGATATTATGCATTTAGAAATAATGTTCATGTTGTGTCTTCTGAACTTGAGAGTTCCTACGGCTTGTGTTCAAACTTTTCTTTGGAAAAATTATTACGTAGTATGTTAGTAGAAATGCAAGACTTGTTGCATGTTTTCATTGTATTTATACTTTTTAAGGATGCACACTGCACTCAAGTATATGTACACTTTAAAACACAAAGATCAACAGTTTGTAACACATCAACTTGGTAATCCATTTAGCATTGCAAGTGTAGATTGGAATATGATATTTGTAAAAGGTGAATTTTAACTTCCTTAAAAAGGACACTCACTTTGGGAAACAGGTGGAGTAAAATAATTGAAGATATAATCACGTTATTCATAAGAAAGTAAAATCATGGTTAAGGGCGTGTAGGCAGAGTAACTGTTTAAATGGCTCATAGGTATCTATACTTAGCTCAGTCTTACTCTTTAACTCATTGTGTGGGTGTGACTCTGGTAGTTTTAACCTAATTTGGTGCAAAATCTTAAACCTTTATGACAGATCAGACACGATAATCTGATCCACGTATCTGAATCCAGGTTTATTGCTTGACAATAAGATGCATTTAGCATAGAGACAGTATGATTCGGTGAAAACCAAAAAACTTACAGTGAATCTTCAATGACAAGACAGCAAGCAGGATCAGTGTTTAGCCTTCTAGCTGCTTCAAGAAAGCTTGTAAGAGTAAAATGTACAATGTTAGAAGTTCAGAAGCAGTCTTCTGTCTGTCTCATAATTGGCACACACAAAAAAAGGAGAAGAAAATAAGTGGGTCCAATTGAAAATGTCTCTTACATTTCTGGAGATGGTTTTCCTGCTTTCACTTCATCTTAAAGCAACAATGACCGAGAAGGATTCTTTCCAAGCTGGAAGAGGGAAAGGGTGAACCACTAAGTAGAAAATGACAAATACCATGTTGCGTTGCCAATAAAATTTGATTATCGTAACATTATTACAGGTTCCAGAGCTACTTACAGGGATAATAAGAGATCTTGGTTTCAATGCTAGCCCTTGAAGAGTTTGAAGCCAAAGCAATTGGTATACTATGAACCCTCAAATGTTTAATTAAGCGATTTGCTCCTGGAAGAGCTTTGGCATTGCACCATCTAGCAACCACAGAGAAATATACAGAAAATTGAAGAGCAGAATTTGGAAGCTTAATTAAATTTGAATACTTGTATTTACAAAAGGGAACATTGTTTGCTTCGATTTTTCTTTTTATTTTTTTGATATAAAAGGAGAATTCCATAGATAAGAAGAATAAATGCACAAGAGAGAATTATGAAACCTTAGTTCAAGATATTATGACAGCATTCAAATACACATGTTTTATGCAGCAATTATGAGTAGGATGAGGAGAAAGGAAATCCAGTAGGCAACAACACTTGTTAGATCTGTTTTAAGTTTCTTCAGGTTCAACCGCTAAAGAAGCTTATGCTTAAATGCTGAACAAAGGTTGATTGAATAAATTTAGAAAAAAAAATGAAATGCCAAATGAAACTGAATATTATAGGCCATTGAAGAGACAAAATAAGCAGTCAAATCCGCCCCCTCCCCCCCTCCAATTCTGATTATTCACACAAAAAAAATTAAAAAAAAATCGTCAAAGACATAAAATAAACAAGAGTTTATAAACATTTTTTATTCAAAGGGAAGTCTTCTATCTATTTAACTTCTACAATTAAGCATGTCAAAATTCCTATTTGAGACACTTGACCCAAGAGTGATATTATGGTAGGATGCGCCATGGTATGTTCAACAAACCTGTTCAATCGATTTTGCCGTCGCCGTCGATGCCCAGCTCTGATTCATACAACGCTCAATCGATTTTGCCCCGCCGTCGCCATCGATGCCCAACTCCGATTCGTAAACGCTCAATCGATTTTGCCCCGCATGCGCCGTCGATGCCCAGCTCCGATTCGTACAAAGCTCAATCGATTTTGCCGTAGCCGTCGATGCCCTATTTCTCTCTCTTCTAGCTATCAGTATACGAAGAAAGCGATTTGTGGGAGAGGGGAACAAACTACGATTTGGGGGATTTTTCGAGGAAAATTGTGCGGGAAAATGCCCGCCTTCTTTTGTGTATTTATTTTCTTTTTCTTTACCTTTTTGTAGTGTTTATATTTATTTTTATTAACTTCAATACTAATAATCCTGTTTAGTATGGTTGGTCAGGTAATTCGTTTCACACCAAGAAGACCCATGTTCGAGCCCTGGCAACGGCAGTTCCAAAATATTTTTTTTTTTTTTAAAACAAACTTCACAACGTTTATAAGAGAAACGTTGTAGGTTGCAACATTTCTTAAACAAACGTTGTCAAACTCATATTAACAACGTTTATAAGAAAAATGTTGTCGTATAATTCGCAACGTTTCTTAAAAAAACGTTGTAAAAAGACCATTCACAACGTTTATAAGAAAAACGTTGTAGTATACTACGCAACGTTTCTTTAAAAACGTTGTAAAAAGTCCATTACCGCAACATTTTTTGTACAAACGTTGTGATAATGAAACTTTTAAGCTAAAAACGTTGTAGAAATCAGCTAATAACAACGTTTTTAAAGAAACGTTGTTACAAAAAACGTTGTCAAAAAGCTGTTTTGTTGTAGTGCAAGGTACTGGACTGACCCATCTATGAGATTTATGACATGGTCTATGGTCATATATGTCATGATTAAATCTCATGATAGTCGTGTCATTAGAATCATTTGTACCTGAGATTATCATCGTCTTCCATATGATGAACGTTGTGTTTGATGTAGTCTAACACTATCTTTAATAGGATAGCAATAAGGGCTATGTTGGCACGACTGGATTCTTGTAGAGAAGAATGATAAGTCAAGATGGGATTTGTCCCTCGTTAAGAGAGATGTTTGCTTGGGCCCCTCGATGAATAGTATTGATGAAATGTATGGCCATACTCAAGAGATTTGATAGAGATCAATTGCACTTGGATTATCAACATATTCGAAATCGAGAAAGCATTGAACAATATAAGTTGACGTGAACCATGACTTATGTTCAATATGACATCGTGTGACAAAGGGATTGTGGCATTGATCTATCAAGGAATCAAGCTTTGATGTTATATTTAATTGGGTGGACATAATGGCTTGCTAGAGACCACTTATGTCTTGTGAGGTTGATGTTTCAACTCACTACCAACATAAAATATAATTTCTAAAGGGTAACACACAAATAACGGATTGAAAATGGCTCAAATATGGAACTGATCAGATGGGCGACCGCCGGTGGGTATAGTGGGCGACCACCCACAATCCACTGTTCTGCTGGGCGACCGCCGGGGAAGGTGTGGGCGACCGCACACAATGGTTTTCGAAACAACATAAAAGCCTGTACAACTAGGTGGCCGCCGGGAACCTTAGTGGGCGACCGCCCAGCCCCCGTTTCAGCAAATCAGTTTTTGGCCAGGATTAGGGTTTCTTCCTAATTGTTAGGAATATTTATAAAGTATAAATATATCCTTTTGCCTCAGCCAAGACACACGAATTTTAGGGCTTGAGAAACACAAATCTCTTGATTTTGATTATAAATCAAAGATGAAAACACCCTAGATTCAATTCCATATTAGCCATAGATTGTTAAAAAGTGTTTCAACAATCGGGGATCATCTAGCAATCCAACAAGATTCGATCTTGGTTCGTTCACGTGTGAATTACCGATAGAGGGTGATTACTTTATCACCTAAAGCTTGAAGACCTACGGTTGTTGATTCATCACAAGGAAGAACAATGAAGAAGATCAAAGTTTCGTCTACGACTCAAAAGGTGAATTACGAATCGTGTACGAAAGACAAACTCGCAACCAAGGTTAGTAAATCTATATTCATAGCTTTAATCTTCTCATGTTAGGCTGATTCATGGCTAGAATTTTGTGAATTATATAAATCTTCCGTTGCGTATGTAACCCCAAAACCCAACATAACTTACCTAAGTTTCGATTTTTGCAAACTAAAAATGGGTTATAGTTTCATTTTTCTCAAAAAGAAAGTACCTAAATTTCCATTTTTGCAAACTAAAAATAGGAGTATCATTATAGAAAATAATTTGTTTTTATCTTATATACATAATATTCATTGATATATTCGTAAGCCAATTCTCAAAAATAAAGGTTCATTTCCATTTTTCCTCCAAGGGTAATAATCAAATAAAAGAAAGAGTTAATGATACACAGTAATATACACCAAACTTTGTTTAAAGTCCCTTTTTTTTTTAGAAAGAAGAATAGTAACGAAAAAAGAAAACAAATAGGAGTGGATGTAATTGCAATAGAAAGATCGAGATCTTTGTCTAGTTGTTTTTCGTACTTAAAAACACTGGATTGAAATATCTATGGATATTGCGGCAAGAAATATTTTATTCAAGAATTAAGTTATTACTCAACAAAAAAAAATTCAAATTCTTAAAAGATAAGATCAATTTAGAATCACTTTTTACAATATAATAAATACTTTAAATATATTGCGAGTTGGGTTAGGTTGGATTGGGTTATTGAATGACAAAATAAAAAAGTTCAATTATAATTGTAGATTAGATAAATGAAAAAAAGAAAACTAATACTTAATTAATAGATTGGTTCGATTGAATTGCTTATTATCATAGCATTTGATGTCTCGAAAGAATTTATCTTTAGAAAGGTCAACCTTTATTTTTGATTTCAAAGTTTGAGGGATTTTTTTTAGACAAAAGTTTAAATGTATTTACAATTTTAGTCCTGTTGTTTTACTTTGGTCAATTTAGAATTCAAAGTAGTAAAACCGTTTATTTTGGATTTTTTTAGGAAATCGTAAGATAATTTTCGTGAAATCATCATGTGTCTTATACATACGACTTGACAAAATTCTAACATTATACCCCAATTCGAAAGCACCCCAAATATATAATGCCCCATAATTTAGGAGAAACGATGATTTCTTGAGTCCGACTTCACAATTGTTCTTGCGCGCGCATTCGGGTGTCCAGTCCTTCGCGGGTCCAACATGAAAATTGCAAAAAATTATACAATCTTTCATTTTTAATATTTTTGCTTTTATATAATTAAGAAATAATTATCTTTATAAATTTTGAAACAACTTCGAATACGATTCAATCAAAAGTAGTGAATACGTTTCAACATCATTTCAGGATAATATCAAATCATATAAATACAATTTTTTAAGTACATTTTTTTATAAAATAATTTTAAAATATTAATTTGAGATAACTATTTTAAGTTATTATTTGAAAATATTAATCTTTTTGTCCCATAATAAATGTAGAGTTTGACTTCTCAACTTTTTTAGTAAATGTTTTCTAATTGTTTTACTTTTAAATATGTTAACAAATTAAAATTTGATGTTAAAATAAATTTTTAGATTATAATTAACATCACTTTTTCTCTTAATGTATTTTTAAAAAATAACAATATTACAAGATAATGTTTACATAAGAAATTAATAATATAAATAAATGCAAAAAATGCAAAAAATGCAAAAAAAGTACCTCAACTGTCCTTGTTGTGTGGGTATAGTACCCAAAGTCATTTTTGTTGCATAATTAGTACCTAAACTATCCACTTTGTGCAATAGAGGTACCTATGACTAACTCCATCTGTTTTTTTCGTTAAATTGGCATTTGCAGAGCATGTGAGGCTTTTAGAGGGACAAAATTGTAATTTCATGTAGAAAGTAAAATATCTCTACTCTCCTTCATCTTCTTCGAATTCCCACTTCAAACTTCAAGTTTGAGCAAAAGAATGGCGCCTCTTCTTCGGCCGTAACTCACGACGTCTTTCTATTCTCTGATCGCAACTAAGTCTAGGTTGTTTCTCTGATCACATACAAACCATTCTCTCAATTCTCCTCATCTCTCGTAACCCTCAGCCTTCATTGCCACCATTATGATCTTCCAAATTTATTTCAGATCTGATGCTGCTACATAAAATGGTTGCACAGGCCCAAAGTTAGTTATCTAATGGTGGATACTCCAGCTGCCTTCTCCATGTAATCCTATACACAAAACACACGTAAACTTGACCGGGGGCATCTCCGGCAAAGCCACTCCGGCGTGAGGATAAGTACTTGTCCAGGTAGAGAAGATAAGAGTACAATGGAAACTGCAAGAATGAACTGAAAACTGTACTTGAGACTTACATTTTCTGGTTGAAGATGTTGTTTATATACTTCCTCTTATCATTTGCATGTCACATGCCCTTGCCACATGTCATATTTTTATTCGATATGCATGAGTACTCAAAGTTAGTGGAGACGCCACCAACTCCCCTGTCTCTTTCCCTATCGAAAAGACGCTTGACTCCATTTTTTTTAGAAATGCTAACCAAGTGACACACTGAGGCCATGGGTCATGAAAGAGGTTGGCCCCCATCCTCCTTAACTATGTATGGCCAATGAACTCCTTTTAGTCCGTTCGTTTTTTTCCTTCTTTGGGCTCGGGTCGGTAGCCGGGCTCCGGGACATTACTACCACGGCGACTATCGACCCGAGGCGTTACCAGCAAAAGCTTCCAAAGGCGCCTGTCTCACGACGTTCTAAACCCAACTCACGTACCACTTGAATCGGCGAACAACCGAACCCTTCTTCTGACAGATAGATCATCATTTCATAACATATTATGTGGGCCCAGGTATACATGTTCATAACGCCTTTAGTTGCTTCTAGAAAACTGTTGTTAACTCGTATGTCGCCGCTTGGCGACATCCCTGTCTGGGTGATAGTCCTTGTTGTCACTGGTTCAAATCTCGTCGTGCGGGCTCTTAACTTGAGGTTATGTTGACACTATTCAGAAATGGGCCCTAATGGGCTTCTCGCATGTTCCCCTTTCTCGCTTGTCTGCTAGTAATGCCGCCATGTTTCTTTTCGTCTATATCTTGGGCCTATTTCTTGGCCCTTGACCCATTCTTAATCTGTTGGGCCCCATGGCAACTATGTAGGCCCAAATCCATTTTCTCATGATCATATTAGTAGCCCCCAAGTTCGAGATCTGGATCATTTATGGTATAGTCGAGAAACTTTTGTTTGTCGTCTAGGATTCCCGCTTCTCTACCTGGTCTGGTGAGATCAGTGTTTTGGATAATGTACTCCTTGCCATGTGTCACTCCCTTGTTGGTGGAGATAGGCGGTTTGTTAGAGTTGACATGCTGTCATCTTGATAACCGTGCCATAATAATTATTTTCAATAATTGGGGGAAATTCAATTTTTGGGACATCATTAAATGCATTTTGAAAATTCCCAAAACCCTTTCATCTTCCTAAGTTAAAAACGAAGTCAATTCTTCCCTTCCCACTTTTTGCACTCTCAAGCCTAAGTTAATCTGTCTCCATCTTCTCCGGCGAACTAACTTCTACTCCGGTGACTGTTTTCCCCTCTTTTCCCTCGTTCTTTGCATGTTTTAATTTTTGTTAGTTGACTCGTGCTTTCTTACTTTCCCAACTGGGTGCTTCTGGACTTACTTGGGGACCTTTGAAGGAACTTTAGCCTGCTTTTGGGGTTTTCGACCATCTTCTGGCCAGTTTCTTCAAGTCTTCATCGTTTTCCTGCAGATTCCCAGGTAAACCCCCTTCAATTCTTAATTTTTTCTCAGGTTTTAGTTCAATTTGGTACAACTTTTATGGCTAGAACCAAATCTTGTGCTAGGGTGGTTAGATTTGGTCAAAAACAGGAGGAGTGGAGGGTTCTATAGGGTTGACAGAGGGGTTTGGGCCAGGATTCCTCGTGAAGATCTTAACACAATGCTTATTAGGCATGGCGCAAATGTAGCCATTTTAGATGCCTTGGAAATCCGCGGTCCTCCTTTATTGCACAAGTCTGTTCCTATGAAAACCTTCTTTACCGCTTGGGAACTCTGTTCTCACATTTGCGAGTTCTATCGTCCCCTTTTTGATTCTGATTTCTCAGACACTGACTTTCTCACTGCACCTAATTTACGTAGTCATCGCTTCTATAAACAGGTTCTCACCTCTTATAGTGAACTTGGCGACATGTCTTCCTCAAGTTCTTCATCAAGCCACGATGTGTCTAATACAATAGCTGCCGAAACCTCTTCAAGGCATCAAGCCTCCAATGACATCCCTATGAGTCATGTCGCAGAAGTCAGCACCTCTTCTTCCTTGGAATTTTAGACCCCTTTACATGTCAAGTATGGGATAAACCATAACATATACCATATTGAACCATATATTGGCGACATGTCCCTTTCCACCATGTGACAACGAATGGATGGTGTTGTCGCTTATCCATTATAACTAGATGCTGGACTTAGATTCCCTATTGATCCATTTATTTGCGCCGTCATACATAAAGCCCAAGCTGTCATGGTTGACCTCCACCCCAATGCCATACGTATTTTAACCAGCTACCTTGTTATCTGTAGGGCCCTTAGACAGGAACCTAATGTTCCTTTATTTGTTCACTTGTTTGAAGGTTACACAACGATCACTAAATAGGATGGTATTATCGAGAATCGCTTGTCTATCAAATACAGGAAACCAAAAATTCTCACTCCCCTTCTGTTTTGGTCAAATTTCAACAATTATATTTTTATGATGGGAAAAGTGACTAAAGTGATATGAATCTAGGTACAATGATCATCGAAATGAATAGAAATGGACACAAGTGGTTTGTTGACTAGGGAAAGCCCTTGAACAACTTGTTCGCCGGCACAAAACCCCGGGAGGATGTGGCTCCTACCTTCACCGAAAGTTTACTAAGAATGTATCCCAAATTACAAAGCTAAGAGCGTATGAAAAGGGAGCTTAGGCTAGTGTAGTCCGTGTGTGAATTTACAGTGTATGTCCCCTTTTATACCTCAAGAATAAAACTAAATAACAATGAGGGCCTACAAACCCGGAATTGGGGTTTATCCTTGGAGATTTATCCGCACTCATCTGTTGGGAAAGAGATAGTCGTTGGCTTGCTGAAGAAACGTGGCGGAAATGGTCTTTGGCTTGATCCCTATAAAATAGGAAAAACGTTATGCGTCCAACCTGTAAAAACCAAGTTGTAAACAGAACAACCCAAGTTGTTAGTACCAAGTTGTTTAGGCGTAAGTTGCAAACATGTTGACTGAAAATGTAGGGCCCAACAATTGCCCCCAAACTTTTTGAATTTAAAAAAGAGGAATAGAAAGAGACAAAAAGAATTCAAAAGGTTTGCCAAAACTAGAAAGAAAAAGGATGACGGTTTTAAAAGGATGCGACGGGACGGTTAAGTGGTTTTTCCCAAGGCAAAAAGGTGTATTTGTTTTAAAAGGTCTCAACCACTTTCAACCTCCATAAATAAGAAGATTCCTGTTCCAACTCTCCTTTTCAAAAACGTAGCTTTCAAAAAGATTACGGGAAGAAGAAGGAGAACCAGGGAAGACGGTTTGGAGAGGAGAATCAAGTAGAAATTGCCGGTGAGTTTCTTGTTTCCTTTTCAGTTCCATCTTTGAATCTTTGTTTTAAGCTTGAAAAATGGGGAAGAGAAAGGTGGTAACTTTAATCGAGAGTGGAGAGGGTTTGCCCGTGGGTTTTCTCACCCAAAACATGTTGAAGAACCCTGAAAAAGAAAAGTGTACCATTCCTGCCGCCAATTTAGAAATTATCAAGAGGAATCACGCCATGGCTTTTGAAACTGAACTTTTTACCCACCCTGACCTAACTCCAGTGTTTTTCCCCGAATGGGTATGTTTCCCGAATATCCGTTCACTATTGGTCCGAAATTCCCGTTTCCAATTTTAATCACCCAGCTTCTTTGTATCTTCCAAGCTTAACTATGCCCAACTCATGCCTCAAGGTTGGAGAAGCCTTCAAACCCTAGTAAGGCTAAATGCAGAAACAGAGTTAGCAATTGGTCTAGAGGAATTTGCTTTTACGCATGAGTTTAGGAGCTTTGGTTTAGGGAGATATGGTTTTAGGGTTAGGGTTGGTAGGACGCCTTTCTTAATCGACAATGTTGATCCCGCCGATAGAGGGTGGAAGAACAAGTTCTTTTTGCAAAGAAGAGCACCCCGGTGAAGGATGTGGGTGCCAACTTCAAATGGAGGTCCCAAGGTAGTAGGCAATTTTTCTTACTCTAATGATGATTTTCAGCAATGTACTAACTATTTCTCCAAATTTTTCTTTGGCCTAGTTGCGAAATTGGATGTGCTTTTTCCCTTTAAAGACAACACAGAGGAAAGAGTGAGCGAGATCTATAACTTGGAACCCTTAGTGAGAAATTTTAAGGCACTACCAGTTCAATTTGTTGCAGATTCTAACAAGGAAGTTGGTCCCGAAGAAGCCCGAGAGGCAAACCTTGAAGAAACCTTTTCTGAGCCTATCCCAATGTCTACAGGTTAATCAAATACTTTAAATCTTTGCCTATCTCCAAGTTGTTCTAACCCCTTTAATCTGTTCTAACTCTTCATCCTATTTTGCAGCCACTCGCTCCAAGGAAGCTATCTGCCGACCTTCTTGCTGACCAGAGCAAAAAGCTTGGCAAAGAAGGATGGTAAACCCCCTACCCCTGTGTCTATTGTGGCTAGCTCTCATGTGGCTGCATCCAAGAAGAAGGGGGATGCAAAGAAAAGAAAGCTGGTGGAAGCTGAGGCCACAGATGCAAACAGTGATATGGACATGGAGAAGTTAGGAGAAAAATTTAGGGCTGTTGTTGAGAAGGTAAAGATGAAGGAATCTTTGAATTTTATCAAAGAGCTTTGATAAAGTATTAACATCTTTTTTTGGTGCAGGAACTCATGACCCCGATTGTGGCCTACATTGATGCATTGAAGATCAAAGCGGCGAGGCTTGGTCACGAAGTTGCAGAATCAAAAAAGGAGGCTACCAAAAGTGCCAAGGAATTGGAGAAGTTGAAGAGGGAGGCAAGCAAGCATGCTGTTGAGGTGGAAGGTTTGAGGAAGGATTTTGAACGCTTGGGAGAAGAAGTGGAAGCCATTCGTGCTGAGAATAAGGCTCATATGAAAGAACTTGAAGTTGCAGAGGGGAACTTCAAATTTAATGCCACCAAGACTTTGTTGGAGACCCGCATTCAAATGATTGAAGAATATGAAAACGGACAGGCCATAGCTTGGAACTTGGAAGATGAGAGAAAAGTTTTGGAGGACCATATTGGTGAGCCAGCGGATGCAGAAGAAGTGAATTCCGCGGCCCTAGAAGCTCTAGTTGATGATGCTAACAAGGATCTAAGAACCATAGTGGCTACTCCAAATGATCAAGTGGAAGATGCAACACCGGCGGCAGCAGGCCAAAAAGTTTGAAAAACATTTTAAAGTTTTTGGATATTTTGGATGAAAACAATTTTTTTGCTTTATTTGTGTACCTCTATTGGTACAACAAATGGGGGGAGTGTCCCTGAAAACAAGGTTTTTTAGTTTGTAATGGCTCATAAGAGCCGAGACAATTTATTTGGGGGTACTAGGTTGGTCTAGTACTCCAAGCTTTTTTAGGTTTTTAGGGACTTGTTGGCTTATCCAACTTGTCCTTTGGTTGCGAAAATCTTTTGAAAAATGGTTTTTTAGCAAGGTAACTTATGTCCCTGAGGGACGCTTGTTTGTTCTTTGGATAACATGTAAATGTTATAAACCGTAGGTAACATGAAAATGTTACAACCAATAGTTCACAACTTAAAGAAGTGTGAAAACGTGCGCCCAGGCGAAGGTGTCAAAACCTTAATTCGTAAGAAAAGATGTAAATCTTTTAACCAATAGTACCTTTGATCAGAGGTAAATCGTTTGAAGGGATAGAGCAAGTATCAGCCGTCCGGGCGTGTCAACAAGCTCTATACCTCTCCAGCTAGAATTCCAACATGTATCGGCCGTACTGGCGTGTCAACATGTTGAAATTTTCTTCTTCAGGTTCAAACACGTACGCCCGTACCGGCGTGTCAACATGTTTGACTGCTCAGCCTGAGCCTCAACAAGTATCGCCCGCATCGGCGTGTCAACATGTTGAGACTGTTCCATTTGCTCAAGTTGCACCTTGCAAAACAGATTTATGTTAGGGTTGGGCGTTAGCGTAGCTAACGCCCCTCCGACGCTCAAGTTAGTAAGGATTTGATAAAAGTAAAAAATTGAAATGTAGTTGAACTTAACATAAACTTAAACCGTACCTGAGGGGTCTAGTTGTAAATAACTTGGACTTACATAAAATAGAGTTTCAAGTGGATAGCGTTCCAACTTCTAGGGATTCTGTCTCCACTTGGGGTTGATAACCGCACGCACCTTTGCCGCCTTCAAAGATCGAAGAGATATGGGCCTTCCCACTTGGGAGCTAGTTTACCTGCATTCAGTTCTCTTGTATTTTGAAATACTTTTCTTAAAACTAAATCGCCAACCTGGAACCTTCTTACTCTGACATTCTTGTTGTAAGATCTGGCGATTCGTCTTCGATAAGCTGCCATCCTTATCTTGGCTAAATCCCTGATCTCATCAATTGTATCTAAATCTTGAGTCAATAAGAGTTTATTTTCATCTTGAGTCAATAAGCCATACCTTGCTGTGGGGATTGTCACTTCGACTGGAATTACAGCTTCAGCCCCGTACACTAAAGAATAAGGAGTTCTACCTGTTGCTCCTTTAGAAGTAGTTCTGTCGGCCCAAAGCACAAGTGGTAGTTCTTCGACCCACTTGCCCTTCTTTTGATCTAGACGCTTCTTCAAGTTGTTGATAATCAACTTGTTGCTTGATTCAGCTTGGCCATTAGCTTGAGGATGGACAGGTGTTGACATGATTAATTTGATGCCCCAACGAGTACAAAAGTCTCTGGTCTTCTTACTTATGAATTGTGACCCGTTGTCACATATAATCTCCGATGGTACACCAAACCTGCTAATGATGTTCTTCTTTAAAAATGATATTACCTCTTTGTCTCTTATTTGTACATAAGCTTCTGCCTCGATCCACTTGGAGAAATAATCGGTTAGAGCCAACATGAACACTTTGCCTCCGGGAGCTTTAGGCAACTTGCCTACAATATCCATCCCCCACTGCATGAAGGGCCAAGATGAGACTATATGATGTAGAGGTTCGGCAGGTTGATGCAAGATGTTGCTATGTCTTTGGCAGGCGTCACACTTCTGTACGTAGCTCATGGCATCTTGACGCATGGTTGGCCAGTAATATCCCGTCCTGAGGGCCTTTGATGCAAGTGCCTTTCCTCCAGAATGGTTCCCACATATTCCTTCATGGATTTCCTTAAGCACCAGTTCAACTTGCTCATTATCGACACATCTCAAGTAGTGTCCTGCAAAAGACTTCTTGAACAACACATTATCTATTAAAACGAAAGTTGAAGTTCGAATCTTAAATGATCTAACATTCTTAACATCAGGGGGAATAGTTCCAAGTTGAAGGAACTCAATGACAGGTTGGGTCCAAGAAGGCTTAGCATCTTGTGTCCCAATAGGTGGAGTAACCACTTGAGTTTCTTCAACTTGGTCTATCACCGGGTACTTAACATAAATAATGGGGATATTAGTATGCAACATTGATTTGCAAGTTGAACCCAAGTTGGCCAAGGCGTGCGCCTCGTATTTTCTTCTCTCGGGGACTGTTCCAAAGAGAATGATAGAAATCTCGAAGCTAAAGCTTTAACATGTTGGAGGTACAGAGTCATCTTGGAATGCTTCGCCATATAACTGCCATTAAACTGGTTAGCTAGTAATTGAGAGTCAACAAATACATTTAAATGTGTAATATTCAAACTCAAAGCTGTAGTTAAACCCATGATCAGGGCTTCATACTCAGCTTCATTATTTGTTGCATTAAATTCACAAGATACAGCTTGAGGTATGATATCACCTTGAGGGGATTTTAGGACTATTCCCAAACCAATTCCCTTGGAATTTGAGGCTCCATCTCGTAAATAATGTCCAAAATCTAGGAATAGTTTTACCTTCAAGTTGTTGCACTTCCAGCTTCTACCTCAGCCGCAAACTTGGATGAAGTCGCCTACAAAATCGGCTAGGGCCTCGTGATTTGATGGTCGTTCTTGGCTCGTATGATATGTCATACGTGCTCAACTTGACCGACCACTTGGCCAACTCCGCCCGACATCTCCGGAGTCCTTAACACATTCCTTATAGGATAATTAGTTCTAACAGGTTATGGAATGTGTTTCAAAATAATGACGTAATTTGGTAGCGGCGGTAGTTAAGGCTAATATTAATTTTTCAAGATGAGAGTACCTTGTTTCGGCATCTAATAAAGACTTACTCACATAGTAAACAGGATGTTGCTCACCTTGGATTTCCTTCACTAATACCGCACTAACAAAGCATTTTCGTATACAAATAAATATAAATAAAGATGCTCACCATGTTCGGGTTTAGCGAGTAGGGGTGACGTCATCAAATATTCTTTAAGTTGTTTGAAAGCCGCTTCATGTTGGTCGGTCCATTGAAAGAGTTTGTTTTTTCTTAACACTTCGTAGAACAACCCGCACTTATCGATGATTTGGATATAAACCTATTCAAAGCGGCTACTCTACCCGTTAACCTTTGTACGTCCTTGATGTTTTTAGGGGACTCCAAGTTGAGGATGGCTTTGATCCGTTCAGTGGCTCGCTTCAATTCCCCTTTTGGTCACCATATATCCCAAGAATTTACCTCGCTTTGACTCCAAAGTTGCACTTTGCACGGAATGAGCTTCATGTTGAAGGCTTTCAAGATGTTGAATGCCTCAAGAAGGTGCTCTACATGATCTTCAATATGTTTGGACTTTACTACCATGTCATCTATGTAAACTTCCATCGTCTTGCCAAGTTGATCTTTGAACATCTTGTTTACTAACCTTTGGTAGGTTGCCCCTGCATTTTTAAGACCAAATGGCATAGAAATATAACAATATATGCCTTCCGGAGTCATGAATGTTGTATCTTCTTGGTCCGAAGGTTCCATTTGAATTTGTTGATACCCGAAGATGCATCCATGAACGTCAAGATGTCGTGGCCAGCTGTCTCATCAACAAGAGAATCAATGTGAGGGAGAGGGAATGGATCCTTTGGACAGGCCTTGTTCAAGTCGGTGAAGTCCACGCATACTCGCCACTTGCCATTCTTCTTCTCCACCACTACAACGTTAGCCAACCACTTTGGATACTGAACTTCTCTGATCATCTTGGACTTCAGCAGCCTTTCAACTTCATCCTTTATGATCTGATTCCGCTCTTGGGCAAACTTCCTCCTTTTTTGATGGACAGGACGGATGGTTGGGTCAATATTCAACTTGTGAGTAATAATATCCTTGCTTATCCCTGTCATGTCTTCATGCTTCCATGCAAAACAGCATTTCTGACTTTTCAGGAACT
This sequence comes from Adenophora triphylla var. japonica, assembly GCA_022495995.1. NCBI lineage: Eukaryota > Viridiplantae > Streptophyta > Magnoliopsida > Asterales > Campanulaceae > Adenophora > Adenophora triphylla. Next base: position 296,707 of record JAFEMH010001463.1, on the reverse strand, counting down.
CAATCAGCTCCTCTTCAATCTCGGAGGGTAGGTCTACCCCAACTTGCACTTGGGCCTCAGGATTTGATGCATCAACAGGAACGCTTTTTGTATCATGCTCCACTGCTTCAAGAACATCCTGGGCCTTTTTCTTTAATTGCTATGCTTGCCGAGGGACCGAACTTGCTTTCATGTTGACCTTGTAACATTCTTTAGAGACTTGCTGGTTTCCCTTCAACTTGGCAACACCCCAAGGTGTCGGAAACTTGACGCATTGATGATAAGTTGATGGTACAGCCTTCATGTTGTGGATCCAAGGTCTCCCCAATATAACGTTGTACGAGGAAAGGCATTCAATCACACAAAATCTCTCCATGGAATTCATACCCTCTAGGTAGATGGGCAACTTGATTTCTCCCACTGTCTGTTTCACCTCACCACTGAACCCTACCAATACGGATGAGTTCTTCACAACTTCTGGACAAAGGAATGCCCATATCTTCAAGAGCATGAGTAAAGATGATGTTGACCGAGCCGCCACCGTCGATCAGATTCGCTTGACTACACAATTGGCACCGCATCTCGAACAACTAGACCATCATGATGAGGGTCCAAGGTGTTGTCTTTATCTTCATCTTCAAATGAAATGATATGACCATCTCAGAAGTCACGGTGCCTTGAAGGCAATTCTAATTGATCTTCCTTAGAGCTCTTGGCATGGCGCTTGGCGGCAGAGTAAGTTGTGCCACAAATATGAGACCCACCGTAAATAACATTCACCACCTTTGTGGGCCGGGAGGGGGTGCAACTTTTTCGGGTCTAGCCGCTCCTCCGAACCAGGTTCTTTGGATTCACTTCGACCCTCTTCTTGCCCAACAAATCCTTAAGAAGACCTTTGGACAAAGCAAATGAGCAATCTCCTTCCTCAAGGCGAAACAAGCTTCTCGGTGGTATGCCCGAAATCTTCATGAAATGCGCACCACTTGGACTTGTCCTTCCAAGTTGTTGATCGGTCATTCTTCTTGGGCCATCTCGCTTTATCTCCAAGATTTCCCATGGCGCATAAGATTCCCGCAATGTCCACGTAAAAGCAATATTCAGAAATCTGTGGGTAATCGTTATCATCTCCTCCTTGATCATCAACTACAACATGAATTCTAGAAGGTTCAGTTTTAACAGGGGGTTTGCCCCTGTTGGACTTATAGTGATGTGAATCCGATCGTCTCGTCGAGGGTTCGAATAGAGGAGTAGGAGTCCTCCCGCTTGATTTCCCCATTGCCAAGCTATCTTCCTCCAATCGGATGTAAGGCAAGGCCCCGGTTCTCGATTTCTTCAAGTTGTTTCGCAGGGGTCATCACCAACTCATTGTAGAAACAATGAGCTCTTCTTCAAGCCTATGCGAATGCCTCCGTTGTCGTGGACACGTCCAAGTTGGGTATAGTCACTGCCTCCTTATTGAACCTGTGCAAGTATTCTTTGAGACTTTCATTAGGCTGTTGTACAATTCTATAAAGATCACTAGTCAACTTGTCAAATGCCCCGTTGCATGAAAACCGATTAATGAACATATTGACAAGTTGAGCATAAGATGAAATAGAGTTTAGAGGAGCCCCGTTAGCCATTTTAAGGCCGGTCCCGACAAGGTTGAGCCAAAGCCCCCGCAAAACATGCTTCTTTAAACATAGGAGGGATACTTATGATATCCATTGACTCTTGATACAAAGAACACGTGCTCTGCTGGATCGGTACTTCCGTCATACTTCTTCATGTGAGGGACTGAGAATTTCTTCGGGATCTCCACACTGGCTATTGCTGGCACAAAACGAGACTCGTTATAACAAGTTGGAGAAACTTGGTGATACGGCAAGTTGACTCCCGGCACGCTTCGAAGCAACTCCTTAATGGTTTGCATTTCCTTAACAAGTTGGCTCTCTGCAAAAAGAGGAGCATTATTAACCTGAGGTACAAAGGTATCGAAAGTACTAAAGAAACCCCCTGTTTTCCCCACTGAGGGTGTAGCATAAGTGTAGCAAGATGATAGCGCGGATTGGCTAGCTGATAGGCCGAATCTTGGTTGCTCAATTGGAATGGATGTCACAATCGTGCTTTCCGCTGGCAAGGTGTTGGACATCGGGATATCTCCAACATGGCTCGGTCCCGTACTCCGCACCAAACAAAGATCTAGGAAGTAAAGGTGAAAACGGAGTGGATACTTGGGTCTCCGCTTGCTTCCCTTTACGCAGACTATCAATGGCATTGAATATCATTGTATTTGTACGCTCCTGATCATCCAACCGATCGCCTATTTTCTTCATCATGTCCGCCATGTTGGACATTATCTCCAAGTTGACAGCTTCTGCACTTGGAGGAGGGTTGCCTTGGGCATTGGAAACAGGAAGCGGCCGACTCTGATTGCTGGAAGATGGATTAACCATTTCTACTTAGATAATCAAAGGATCCCACAGACGGCGCCAAATTGTTTTGGTCAAATTTCAACAATTATATTTTTATGATGGGAAAAGTGACTAAAGTGATATGAATCTAGGTACAATGATCATCGAAATGAATAGAAATGGACACAAGTGGTTTGTTGACTAGGGAAAGCCCTTGAACAACTTGTTCGCCGGCACAAAACCCCGGGAGGATGTGGCTCCTACCTTCACCGAAAGTTTACTAAGAATGTATCCCAAATTACAAAGCTAAGAGCGTATGAAAAGGGAGCTTAGGCTAGTGTAGTCCGTGTGTGAATTTACAGTGTATGTCCCCTTTTATACCTCAAGAATAAAACTAAATAACAATGAGGGCCTACAAACCCGGAATTGGGGTTTATCCTTGGAGATTTATCCGCACTCATCTGTTGGGAAAGAGATAGTCGTTGGCTTGCTGAAGAAACGTGGCGGAAATGGTCTTTGGCTTGATCCCTATAAAATAGGAAAAACGTTATGCGTCCCAACCTGTAAAAACCAAGTTGTAAACAGAACAACCCAAGTTGTTAGTACCAAGTTGTTTAGGCGTAAGTTGCAAACATGTTGACTGAAAATGTAGGGCCCAACACCTTCCTAGAAAAGTCCATAACTGGAAGTCCAAACCTATCTTTGTAACCTCCCACGTAGGTTGGAACCACTCTGGCGACCTTTGAGAGATTATTCCAAAAATCGAAACTAGGAAAGCTTTGGTTTTTGGCGACAATTGCCTTAAATACTGAATTTTGAAACTTCTCGCTAATGCTCAAGACGGAGGCCTAGCCTTGTTTTCCTGGAGAGAAATCATTTCTAACCAATCTCTTTTAAGGAAAATTAGTCTCCCTGAATTTACCTTCCCTCAGAATGAATCTCATGTTCCCATTTTCCATACTGCTCCTTATCTCGGATGGGACATTCATTCGAGAAACTGTTTTGCCCCAGATTGTGATCCTTGTAAACTAGAGGGTCGTTGTTGCAATGCCATGTTTGATTTCTATAGTATGTTTCTCGCCCTTAATCTCTCCTTCCCTTGTAACTTCTTTAATCTCCTTCTCTAACTGTTCATCTATTTTGTTCACATAATTTAGAAGCATGGACCTTTCTGAAAGGCGAGAAGCTTTATCTAGTGCAGATGGCCGCTAGAAAAGGCTCTCTGAGGCTAGACAATCTAACCTTCTCAAGCTTTCCTCTGATCTGTAGGTTCCACTTTCCCGCCATGGGGATGATGCTGATGCTATCGAATTGGAGAAAACCAATGCCACCATTGACAGGGCTACTGACCTAACCAAGAAGAAAAGAAAATCGAAAACCCTTGTGGGAGTTTCTTCCATTAAGTTGAGGGATGAAGATGAAGTTGAGGAAGAAGAGGCCCAAGGTGAAGAAAAAGATCAAGAAATAGTTCAAGAAGGAACTCCAACTACCCAAGTCGCTGAGCCTACTGAGTCGAGTTTAAACAAGGAAAGTGATTCTCGCACTTCTAAAAGAGATCGCACTTCTGAAGATCCCCAAAGTTTGACAGTGGGGGAAGAAACTTAACTGAAGTTAATGGAGCAGGAGACTTCAAGGTCGCAAGTTGGCTCCAAAAAGGCTTCCAGATGCCTTCTGACGAAGATGGAATCTTTGAATTAAGCAAAGAGATTGCTAGTGCGCCTGCTTTGTCAGGTTTTGATATCCACTCAAGGGATCCCACTTATAGCATGGTTGGAGTGGTATAATCCAACAAGCTAGCGACAAACAACAAGTCGCGGAAGTTGAAGAGCAAGATGATGATCTCTCTCAACTATGTCGGCCTTCAGATTTGCAGAGTGAGTTTAATGCTTCTCGTTTTCTATTTTATTTGATTCTCGCCTTTTCATGTCTTCTAACTTTGTTTTTCCTTAACAGATTACAAGCACTCTTTATGGATTGAGGAACAAGTGTAACATATCAACTTCTGAGCTTAAGTCCTGTGACTAATCTCACAAGAGGGCCTTGTCTGAAAAGAAAAAATATAAGAAGAGATATGTGCAGAGGGAACAAGATCTGGCTGCTCTTCAAGCCGACAAAGAGAAAGTTGATGAAGCTGTTAATTGTTTTGAGCAAATGAGAATGAGCTGCGTGATGAAATGGATGCCTTGAGACAAGGTTTGGAGGAGAAGAATAAAAGGCTTGAGGCAGAAAATGCCAATATGAAAGAAGATGCCATTCAAAATGCAAACTTTGTTCAACTGAAGAAAGATGTCGCAGATGCACAATCCAAAGCTGAGCAGGAGTTAATGGAGCTATATGACAAAGCGCTCATTCACGCAATGCGGGCGACGGCGGCAAGTTCAAGCGAGACCCCTACAATCACTTCAGAATTATTTCCGTCTTGAATATTTTCTGTATTCTGGTTGTCGCCTTTTGCGATTTAACTTTGACTTGTAATTGTGAAACTGTTTTCTTTCTGTAACATTGATATCTTGTTTCCTTTTAATCCGTCTTGAATGCTTTACTTGTATGTCGCATGCTTATTCTTGCTTGATAATTCATCAAAGATCCTCTTTGCGACTTGTATAACCATATACCTACTACTCCCTTCAAAAGAGTGAGACTTGTTTTTAGACAACCTTAATTTTTAGTGTTGTTTATTGCATGCTTGACCTTTTTCATTGTTGTAGAAACTTTCAAATCGGCAATTTCCATGTCCGATTTTCAAATTTTTTGGGGGTGCCTATTAGGGCGACATCTACCCTTGGTCATTTTTAGGTAATGCGGGTGCCTACTAGGGCGGCAACTTCCCTTGGCCTTTTCAAGTAATGGAGGTGCCTAATAGGGAAGCAACCTCCCTTGCCCATTTCAAGTAATGGGGGTGCCTAATAGGGCGGCAACATCCCTTGGACATCTTTAAGTCTTGGGGGTGCCTTAGGGTGGCAACCTCCCTTGGCCATCATCAAGTCTTAGGGGTGCCTACTAGGGCGGCAATCTCCCTTTCCCATTTTCAAGTAATGGGCAGTAAACTCTTTTGGCCATCATCAAGTAATGGGGGTGCCTAATAGGGTGGCAACCTCCCTTGGCCATCATCAAGTCTTGGGGGGGCCTACCAGGGCGGCAACCTCCCTTGGCCATCTTCAAGTAATGGGGTTGCCTACTAAGGCGACAACCTCCCTTCTTGTATATATGTGTTGTATCAATGTCTTGTCCACGCCATTCATGCATTCGTCATTCCATGCGCCCAAAAATTAATACAAGATTAAAATTGACAAGCCTTGTAAAACGTAACTTCATAAAATTTCATAAATACTTGTTTCTCACGGCATACAGACAATATATCATTCGAAAATAGAAAATTTCATTCTACTTTAAATTTTACCATTCTAAAACAAGAGAAATAGAGTATCTATAACCAAGGCATTTTAACCAAATTAGTGACATTCTACTGATAATACCGCTTCAGGTGATCCTCGCTCCAAGCATTCTTTAGTTCTTCCCCATCCTTCTTTATCAACTGGTAAGTCCCTTCTCTGATAATCTTTGCCACCTAAAAAGGACCCTCCCATTTCTCGTCAAGCTTATAGAATCCTGACTTTGGTCCAGTTGCTTCCATGCTCCTCAGGACCCAATCTCCCACACTAAATGACCTCTTGTTGACCCTTTAATCATGCTGGGCTTTCATTTTTTGCTTGTAATTAATCATCCTCATTCTCGCAATCATCCTTTTCTCATCACACAAATCAAGATCATTACAACACCTTTTTTCATTCCCGACCTCATCATAATAGGTGACCCTGTACGTGGGCAAAGCCATCTTTTCTGGGGCCATTGCTTCTGACCCATACGTGAGCGCAAAAGCCATTTCTCCTATTGAACCTTTCATAGTTGTCCTTACATACCATAAAGCAGTTGACAGCTCGTCCAGCCATACTCTGCCCCTTTCATCCAAGTTCTTGCTTAATGCGGCAATTAACTGTTTGTTTTCCGCCTTTGCCCGACCATTGCACTTCGGCCTATAAACTGTCGATTTCTGGTGTCTGATATTCAATCTCTGTTGGGGCCATTGCTTCTGACCCATACGTGAGCGCAAAATCCATTTCTCCTGTTGAACCTTTCACAGTTGTCCTTACATACCACAAAGTAGTTGACAACTCATCCAGCCATGTGTAGACACCCCATTCTGAACAAATAATTACATGATTACACTACTCTTCATCTCTCTTTTGTGTTTTGATGAAAGCATATTAGTTTCGTCATGCTTCGTTAAGTTTCTAACTAACCTTGTTAGTTTTGGACCTAACTGACTAACGGAATAACTGAAGAGGACAAAATGGTCAAGTGACTAGTTCTCCCGCGCGGGACATATGTGTCTCGCGCGAGACATCTCCTCTGCGGAATGTGCAGATTCAATTCCCTTGTCGATTTCAACCTCTTTTCTTGATAACTCTTATCCAATCCGGGTCTTTACTGATTTTAGAGTTCTGGAACCTTCTTTGGGAGATATCCTAAATCCCTTGAGTCTCCTAATCTTGGTGATCAAGTAAATCAAACCCTATAAATACTAGATGAATTTCAGTATTTTAGAGGACAATTTGCTAGGTTCTCTCCTTGAAAGACTCCTGCAAATACTCTAAAACAACACCCAAATTCGTCCATCAACCTTGTTGATCGACGAGTACCAAGATTCAAATCAAGGCGGAACTCCGTCCAAATCGTTTCTCGACCGAGGAAGAAGGAGGAGGAGGAGACACTAGAACCACGTTCTAAACCAAATACTCCATAAATTCATTTTTTATCATCTAGCTTCTTACGAAGATCTCGAACCTCTGTCGAGGTTATTCATTAAAATCACTCAAGAACACAAGGTAAACTCCTATACTTTCATATTCTTTTTCTCAATCCCTCTAATTGCTTTTAGAGTAGTGTGATCCCATCAAAAGGGTTAGCCTAGAGTCCCTTCAATCCATGGAGGTGATCTCGAAGCATACAACCCGACATTCCTAATTAAGAAATTAATTAGGGTTTTCTTGTTCTTATTTAATTATTATATTGTTTTGATTGATAATACTCAATTGGCAAGGCCAATCTTCGAATTGGGTGGAATGGGTGCTCCACGACCTTCCCATCCCATAAATTAACCCTCAAACCTTTGAATCTCTTTAAATTATCAAAAATGTTTTTCTTATTGTTTTTCTTAATAAATAATATGTGGCAACTCTGTGTTCATTAAAATTACACCGCTACAGTTTGGCGATTCTGCTGGGAACAATTAATTAAGAGGGTTAGACTTGCGCACAATTGAGTATTATCAATTTTAATAATTAATTTGTACTTGAACTATATACTTGCGTGAGATTGAATTATTTTAATTTTTACCGGTCATTGGTTGACTCGGGCTTTGTAATTAATTAATTTGATTCTCTCTCTCTCTACTCTTTATTGTGGAACTACGACGGCCTGAGTATTTCTAATTTGGGAGAAATGTAGGCAACCACTTGGTGCGACCATTATCTGTTTTTCCTTTAGTTTTCAAAAAAAAAAAAAAACTTTCTATTTTACTCTATCACCTAGAATTGACTCTCACACACATGCACATCATGATATAACTGTCATTGTACTACATACCTTTGATAAAATCCGAGACCCACACTAAGGACGGATGACGGTATTCACCTAATCACCGGTCTCTCCAAAGTTAGATCATCCCACCTCGTGTTTTAAATCCACCTAGATTGTCAATATCGTCACATATCATATAGATTTACTTTTTAGGACACTTCGTGACCGGTCAGTTTGATCTTGGAGTCTTTGTAATCCCTTGTCAAGATCGTATTTTTGTGCAATAAGCCATGGAAAAGAAATCAATAAATTTTCGCTTCGGATTTGTCCCTTCGGAAATGTCCCTATGTTTGTCCCTTCAGATTTGCCCCTAAAGAGAAAAATTTCTTACCAAATTTATTGCACAAAACTCGATGTTACTTGAGATAACTTCGACCCCTAGGTCCTTAGGTTTGGATTTTGAATATTAGAAACCCTCAAAACGAATTTTCCGTCCGACCAAAATTAGGATTAAAATCAGAAAAAATGTGACTTCCAGTGCTGTTGTCTCGCGCGAGACTACTTGTCCCGTGCGAGACAAGTGTTCTGTCTTTTCGTGTTTTGGCTAAAACCTTCAAGCGTTCATATACCCTATTCAGCCGACTTGTTGGGACTCGATCATGGTTTAACATGGTTGCTACACATCTAGGTTCATCGCCAAAGCTCGACATAATGACTACTTCTCTTCTTGTCACCGAGGCCGAAATCAAGGAAACTAAGGCCGAACTCATCCAAGCCCTGCTTAAGATGGATGAAAAAAGTAAGAAAATTGATGAGCAAAATGCCCAAATGGCCGCCCTCATGCAAGAGCTCCACGAGATGAAAGTCAAGAAAGGAAGAAAGCAAAAGAAGAAAGATGGATCCTCCTCAGATGAAGAGGAATCCTACCCCAAAATGAATAGGAAAATCAAGAAGTCAAGCAAGAAAGAGGAAGAATCTGATTCATCCTCTTCCTCATCCTCTTCCAATGATGAGGAACATATCTCCAAGGGTACTAAGACCAAGAAGGAAGGTAATGATGAAACTACTAAGCTTGGTAATCATGTAACTAAGAACTACCTTGAGAAGAAACTTGCAACCCTTGACACTTCAAAGGGATCATTCATCCCATTTGATCCCGATTCTCTTCAATAATCCATCACCAAGTTTCCTCGCAAGTACAAGACACCCGATAGTGCCAAGTTTAATGACACTACTTATCGTCGAGCTCATGTTGGGACCTACACTTGGGCTATGCTTCCAATGGGAGTTGATAACACAATCTTGGCCCAATACTTTCCTCAAACTTTGGAGGGTGCTAGGGGTGTGCTCGGTCCGGTTTGGTTCGGTTTTAGGCTAATCGAACCGAAAGATATCGGTTTTTGTATTTAAAACCATTAAGCTTCGGTTTTATTTGGTTTCGGTTTTATTCGATTTTGGTTTGGTGTCGGTTTGGTTCGGTGTAGTTCGGTTTCAACAATATGAGAAGAACATGCATATATTGATGGTTGGATTATGATAGTTACATTCAGCAAGATGAAATTTATTAATTCCTCATTAACAAAGCAAGATGAGAAGATGCAATACTAAAGTAATTAAGATTTTCATGACAAATTTAAGTGTTCCACCTGCCACTACAAATAACAGATAAACTACCGTAAGCATAATTTTAACTTCAAAGTAAGATGAGAAGATGAAATTTATATATATATTAAAATGACACGTCGTTTTAATAGTATCGGTTCGGTTCAATTTTATCGGCTCGATTTTTCATTTAAAACCAAAACCGAAACCGAAAGTTTCGATTTTTAAATGGTTAAAATCATTAATATTTCGGTTTTGTCGGTTTCGGTTTTTTCGGTCCGATTTTCTCGGTTTCGGTCCGATTTTTTTGGTTTTCCGATTTTGTTGCACACCCTAGAGGGTGCTGCAAGGGATTGGTACATGTTTCTTCCTATGACTACAAGGTTTAACTGGTCGTCTGCATGTTTAGTCTTCCAAAGGCAGTTTGAAGACAACTCCACTTACCGCCCTACTAGGAGGGATCTTGAACAAACCAAGCAACATGCAAATGAGTCTTTTGCTGACTTTGCTAAAAGATGGAGACTCAAACTTACTGAAATTATCAAAAGATCTACTCTCAAAGAGCAAATCCACATCTTCCTCCAATGCCTCTGTGATGAATTTCAAGAGAAGCTCGGCGGTAATTACTTTCCTAGTTTCAATGAACTTCATGAGTCCGGAATTAGGATTGATGACTTCCTAAAAAGTAAAAAGAAGGAAAGTACTTTTCGCTACAATAAGCCCACCACAAGTAAGGATGCTTCAGTCAATACACCCTAACACCGGCAAGTATTCTGCTGTTCCTCCTCCCGAAATGAAAAAGAGGCACTATGACAAACTTGAAGGAATCACTCAAGAAGAACTCTTCGATGTGCTTGTCAAGAATGAAAAGATCAAACCAAAGAAATGTGGTCCTCTTAGGAATATGGGTCCTAATCATGCTCATCACCTATTCTGCAAGTACCACAACTTCACCGGCCACGACACCAACACTTGCCACCACTTGAAAAACGTCATCCAAGACCTCTTTGACAATGGAGGGTTTGAACATCCCAATGGCATCACCAACCCTCTCCCTCATAATACATGAAGAAGATGAAGCTCCAAGAAAAAATCTACACTTATCACTTTGGGGCTACAACTATCCTCTCCCCCTCTCCTTTGATAGAAGTAGGTTAGGTTTTAAATTTCTAAGTATGAACTCCTAGAGTCGTTCTGTCTTTCTAAGTACTTTTCACCTCCTCTAGTTTGTGTCATCTAAACTATCAATTATGTTTTTAATTTCTCCGTTAATCAAAGTCATTTTCTTTTCCTAAACACTTTCCCTAAGGTTGTTCTACCTCATGAGTATCATTTAATTCATGCAAAATAATGGACCCTCCGGTTCCTAAATCATCGCAAAAAAATATAGAAACTTCTAAACGAGTTTAAGAAAAAAGTTATCATTAGAAAGCTTAAGGGCTAAACATTACCCCTACTGAAAGTACAAACGAAGAAAGTTAAAGGTGCTGCCGTCAACCTTCATTCCAAGAAGAGTGAGGCTACTCAATTCAAAACTTTGAGAGTACAAAAAAAATCTCAAGCTTTTATCACCCCCACAACAAAGGTGAAACTTCAAATGCATGAATGACTATCCCATAAAGAAGAGGAGTCAAGTGGTACCAACAAAAGAAATGAAGATTACTCAACATCCTCTTACAATAAGTGAAGAAGATTTTCAGTATCAAGAAAAATGTTTACCCTTAAGTCATAATAATGATTGGCTTTCTTCTCAAACTTATTTAGAAATTTCTAAATGATGCACGGTTCATTAGAAGGTAGAACAACATTTCTAAATCCTTGAGCCAAGTAGAGTTTCTTGTTGAGTCTAGAGACTTCCTGTTAGCCACTCCTATACACTCTTGAAATCCAAGCATCAAAACTGGGGCTTCCTAACCTTTCCTCCCCCAGTCAATATCTACTTCAACTCTTCAAAATAATTAAATCTGCATTAGCAGATTTCCTCTTTGCTTCTCACTCTTATCATTAGAGAATACACTTCTCCAAAGAGTTAATGCTTGGATCACCTTCCAAAGAATAGAGTCCACCTCTCCTCAACTAACATGAGATCTCATTTCTCTCTCCTCAATAAGATTTTCTCCACTGAGTTCTCTTCGAGTTAACATACTATTTTCAAAAAAAAAAAAAAGAAAAAGAAAAAAAACCATGCAAAAGAGATGCCCGCTAGATTGAATACCCGAAAGGGCGGTCTAGGCAAAAACCAGGGTGCGTCACAAAAAAATCAAGGACAAAGGGAGACAATTCTTCATCTTTCTTCATCGAACATCATTCGATCCTCTTCAAATCAAATCAACAAGGAGAGCCTTCTTCGATCATTTTCAAATCAACATAGCAGCCTCACAATCCTGTTCATAAAGTCATCTACCACATTCAAGCAACTTGGGGCTTGAGACAGGAAAGAGACATGGACATAAAGCCATTACGACAGTCGACAGATTTATAGTCGTTTACCTCCTAGAGACACGATTCAAGGGAGAATTAAGAATGAAGATTTGCAACAGGCCTAGATGTGTTCACACAAGGTTATTCATCAAAATTCTATAACAATGAAGAAATAGTACGATACTCTCGTATGAGACAACCTCACTGACTAGGAACAGATTCTGAATAAACATTATTTGGTCCCAACTTGTCAAACACAAGTTCACTCATATAGTTCACCCATCTCAAATATAAATCCATACAAATGTCCCTACATGTCCCTATAGCATATACTCATACATAAACTCACCACCAAAATGACTAACCGGCCATTTATACGATCAGACGTGGGCACCACCACATAAGTCCAGTTAAACAACTAAAATCTGAAAAATCTATTTGAAATCTTTATGTGCTTACAGGTACAGAAAGTTAAGAATCTTTTGGGTCCATCCGAGACCATCATGCATATATCCTTGCATTGCAGGAGCCGACAGAACCTCCACCTCAGCCAACAACTTCAAAGTCTGGACGGCAGCAATGACAACAAAGTCTGTGACCTCGGCAACAGCAGCAACACTTGTGACCTCAGGTGGAGCATCAACAAAGTCTGCAACCTCAGCAAACTTCAAATTCCGTTACCTCGACAACGTCAACAAAGTCCGTGATCTCAGCAACATCAACAAAGTCTGTGACCTCAGCAACTTTAAAGTCCGTGACCTCAGCAATAATGGCAACGTCAGTAACTTCGGGCGGCGCATCATCAAAAATAGATATTTTCAAAATTGGGTCAAGTCCTTGATTCCTCAGTATGAATTAATCCATGGTGCGAAAGCACTAAAAAAACCTCAGCTACGTTAGTAACCTCGGGCGGTGCACTTCAAAAACTTCATCAACAAACTATGTATCATCGAAATTGGGTCAAGTCCTTGATTCCTCAGTACGATCTTACCCTTTTCTATCAAATTTGCTTTTCAAAATACCTAAAGCAGCCTTTTAGTGTTTTGGAGTCGAACTACGTTTTGGTCTGATTCTCCGATAGAGATACGTAGGCAGCCGTGCGGCACGACCATCCCGATGTTCAGAATGATGTCTTTTCTATCGACGACATGACTTCTTTTATAAGTCTTGTCGCCGAGGGGCTCTGTAGACAGCCCATTCTGAACCAATAATTACATGATTACACTACTCTTCGTCTCTCTTTTGTGTTTTGATGAAAGCATATTAGTTTCATCATGTTTCGTTAAGTTTCTAACTAACCTTGTTAGTTTTGGACCTAACTGACTAACGGAATAACAGAAGATGACATAATGGTCAAGTGACCAGTGAATGAACGCTCGCCGAAAAATAAAAATATTTTGAGAGTCGCCACGCCGTTTTAAAGGAAACATTGAAAACCTTTTGAAAGAGAAAATGGGTTCGGGGGTCAGGTTACGTGTTGGGAAGAACCGAGAGTTCACCCAACACGCCTCGTCCGTAGACGAGTATTTCTATGTTCGACATCCAAAACATTCAAAAGTGTGTGCGAATTGTGTGTAACAAGATATGTGACAAAATGTATATTAATGCTTCATTTTATTGCTCAACAAGGGGGGAGTACAACTTGTGAACCATTGACCATGGGAGGCCACATCCCACATTACAAAGAGGAGGAACAGGACTTACAACTGAAATGAACCATCTGTAAAGGACCATTTGTGTCGCGTGACACAGGACTCCACATGTCCAATTGTGTCGCGTGACACTAACAGTCACATTACAGTGGCTTTACAAGTCTCAAACCACAGAACACAATCACTTCAAATGAGTGTGGATATTGAAGATCCACACTCCGTTTTTAGTGACAAGTGATCCAAATGGACAAGTTACAACTGAAATGATGAACCAGATGAACAACTTACAACTGAACTGGTGGTCTCTACATGGGGCTAGTTATGTCGCGCTACACATGACCTGGTATGGTCAGATGTGTCGCATGACATTACTTGGCCTTCTGCAGAGACTTTACAATTGAGAAACAGATCTAACAGATACCAATTTAGATCAAGCTAGAATAACAAATTAACTCAAGAAACAATGAATTAACTACGAATCGACCAAGGGGTGTGGATATGGGGAGATCCACACTCCCTTGCAAACCAAGCAACAATATACTTCAAAATCACATCATGAATTATCAATTAAACCAAGTTCAACAAGTTAAATAGAGAGATGGCGATTGCCACTTGATAATTGAAGCAGATGGAGCTCAATTACCAAGTGGATGAACAGAGATTGTAGTGAATTGCAAGGAGCAAATGAACAAATGTGAGAGATGGAGGAGGAGAATTCGTTACCCTTGTAGTCCTCAACCTCCACACGAAGTTAGGTTTAGTAGCCTTCAATTCAGCTGCTAGAAGGAGATTTGGATCTCAGATCTGAGGAGGAACTGTGGTCTTCAGTTGGTATGTGTGTATGTATGAGAGAGATGAGTGAATTGGGTGAGAGGGATTGAATTGGTGAGGGTTGGTAGGTGTGGTGTGTGTTTTGGGAGAGAAGGAGGGTATTCTGGACGTATTTTGGCAGAGTGACTTTAGGGAGTAGGAAGAGGATCCTGAAATGAGAGGTGCAGGGTCTTATTTATAGGCTGCAGATTAGAGGCTAGTTGTGTCGCACGGCATTCTGTAACCAATTTCCATGCCTCGATCTGTCGCGTGACACAAGGTGTCACCAACCGTTTCTGGCGCCAAAACCTGGTTCTGGAACATTCTGAGTAAATACCCAAAAGGTCCAAACAGGTTTATTTCCTGTAGGTCCTTTAGCATGAGCAAAGTACTGAAAAGTACTTCCTTCGCGAGAAACTTATGAAATATTTCCAAAAGTCTTTGAAAGGACCAGGAATTTACCAAAACGCCCCTTAATGCAATTTATCGTATTAAAATGCATCAAAAAAGGGTTGCGAATTGGATTGGCATACTTATAGAGCTCCTCGGCAACGTCACTTATGGAAGAAGTGAGGTTATCGATAAGATAAGACCCAATCCCAATGAGCGGCTGGGGATAAGTCGGATAGCTGGACAATGATCTGGTGAGATCGGATGACTGGACAATGATCTGGTGAGATCGGATGGCTGGACAATGATCTGGTGAGATCGAATGGCTGGACCTTTGGAGAAAGGATTCCTACGTATTCCTAGGAGGGAACCAAGCCGATCGTAGTTCGAAAATGAAACTGACAAGGAGCAAGAAATGGTAGAGATATGCTTTCATACCTTTGCTGTGCTTACCTGTAGCTGCCGAAGGGACTGAGGCTACGACTGGTGAATGTGGAGGGTTGTAGCTGCCGGAGGGTCTTAGGCTAGAATTGCTGATGGTGATGGAGAGTTGTAGCTTCCAAGGGACTTATGCTACAATTGCTGGTGATCGTGGCTGCCGGAGGGACTTAGACCACTGCTGATGAAGAGGAACGGTAGCTGCCAAGGGACTTATGCTACTGCTTGATGATGATCGTGGCTGCCGGAGGGACTAGACCACTGTTTGATGAAGAGGAACAATAGCTGCCAAGGGACTCATGCTACTGTTGATGATGGTCGTGGCTGCTGGAGGGACTTAGACCACTATTTGATGAAGAGGAACAATAGCTGCCAAGGGACTCATGCTACTGTTTGATGATAATCATGGCTGCCGGAGGGACTTAGACCACTGGATGATGGTGAAGGTGGCTGCCGAAGGGACTTAGACCACTGTTGCTGATGATCGTGGCTGTCGGAGGGATTTAGACCACTGGTGATGAAGGGGAGTAGCTGCCAAGGGTCTCATGCTATTGTTGATGAAGAGTAGCGGCCAAGGGACTCATGCTACTGTTGATTCTGCTGGGGATAGATGTAGCTGCAGGAGGGTCTTAGGCTACAATTGCTGCTGGTGATGGTGGGTGCCGGAGGGACTAAGACCACTGTCGTTGATGAATTACTAGTTTGCCGTGCGAGGGATGGCCTTTGTTGACGGTTGGCTGACTTTGGAGTCATGAACTTTGGTCGATAGGACATGGATTTCTCTTGCTAGGAAACTGATTTTTCTGATGCTTTGGCGGCGGGGGCTGATGATACTGATGAACATTGCTGGGGAGATGTAAGTACCCAAATCTGGCTCATGCCTTCCGGTTAAGTTTCCCGGCAATTTTTCGGACTTTCCTAAAGTTCAGGGGCAATTTGGGAACTTTCCTAAACCTTCCAAGGGGTGAAGGACTTGTTAGGAATTAAAATTCCACGCAGTCCCTCGCTGGAAAGAGCTTCTAGAATGCCACCTTGCATGATTCTAGAATCAGGCTGAGTCACTAATGGATAAGACCGCACGACTTCATTAGCCAAGGGTTACAGCCGCACGGCTTCATTAGGAAGCACAAATCTGCCTATAAATAGAGGCCTCCTTTATTCATTTTGGGATACAATTTTTGGCACTGTTACTCTGCCAAAATAGAACCACGAATTTCCAGAAAATAGAAACCTCTCAAAACCACCTCTCTCCTCTCCAAAATCCCTCCAAAGTTGCTCCTTCCTTAGGAAAGCTTCAAGGGAGATAGAGGAACACCACCATTGGTAACCTCTCCTCCTTTTCTCCTTGAAATATACTTTTTATTCTTGTTATATTGCTCCTTGCTATTTATATTGCCATTTACTTGCTTTATATGTGATTTATTGCTATAAAAATCAAGTCTTTACTATGTAGGTTATAATTACCCCCCATTCCCTTATCACATGGGATTCATGGAGGATCCATCCCAAGGATGAACAATAAGACCTCAAATGGCTTGTTCTAGGGTGAATCTCTCACATGATGATGTGAAAATGTCATCTTTTCATTAAAAATGTCATCTTTATTTATATAAATGTCATCCCTTTCCCATAGACCTTGCTTCCAAGGATTGTCCACCTAAATGGTTCTTAAAGGACATAGGAAAGCCATAAAGGTCCTCCCTTTTCATTCCTAGTCCTAGCTTGCATAGTGTTCATTACACATATTTGTATAAAAATGTCATCTTTACTTTAAAAATGCATCCCCCATGCCCCTCATGGTTGGATCACTCTCCAAGGATTTCCTAGTGACCTTCTTAAGGCATAAAAGGGCATAGGATGAGTATAAAGATCCAATCTTTATCCCTCTCCCCTTAGTCCCCTTTGGTACTTGAAGCATCTCTTAGAGTGTAATGGTGTAAAGGTCCTATCCTTACATCATTTTCTCCACATAAAGACGCCATAGTCGGATATCCCTTTATAAAAGGATGAACTTGAGCCCCTACATCTCCGATCATCACTTGAGTAGAGCACAAATGTCCCTATCAAGCTTAAATCTTCTCAAGATGTAGGATTGATGGGCAAAGGTCCTTCCTTTCTAAAGAGTCTCATTCTTTAACTATAAAAAGAGGTGTCCCTATTCCGATCACATGTGACTCAAGGTCTCATAATGATGATCGCAAGTTCAAGATGAGTACGGGATCAAAGTCCCGAACATATCAAAATCCAAGGAATCCCGAGCGATAACCAACTCATGGTTTATACGTCCGGAAGATCACTTGGCACATTCCCCCCTTTTAAAAACACATCCCACACACGAAAGCACAAAGGCAAGCACGAAAGTCGGATCTTGGAAGACTTGCTTCGGCAAGGCTCCTTGGGTGAACGCCAAACGTTCTTCCCAAGGGGTAACTTAACCTTCGAACCCAAATCCTTTTTTTCAAAGTTTTGAGGAAATCAAAATGGCGTGGCAACTCCGTTTTTCAATTTAAACCGGATGTCTTCAAATCGATGTGAGGCGGTGACCCCTTACACGAGAAAGCGGTTCAAAAAAAGAAACAAAAAGCGCCGCGATCTTGGGCACCACATTCACAGTTTGGCGACTCTGCTGGGGAGTATCAAAAAAGCTTTCATTTTTAATAAAAAAAATGATACTTGGTATATAGGTGGAAACCATTAAACTTCCCGTTATCGCCTCCTCACCCGAGTCTGGGATAAAATATGGTCTAACAATGCCACGTACCGGTATCCTTTTTTGAAAGAAGAAAAAAAAAAGCTTTTTTTGAGTGGGTTAGCCTTCCGCCGCGGATCCGATTCTCGTGCTTGCCTTCTTTTCCTTGCATTGCATGCATTGTTGGTTTTTGGGATTGTGCATATTCTGAATACTAAACAGGAAGCTTTCTGGAGCTGAAAAGGTGCCAAAACGTTCGGGGAAACAACCTGCAAATGAAAAAAAATGCAACCTGGAAAATTGCTTGATGTAGCCATACGGCTTAATCTTCCCTGGATCCTGGCCGGGCGGCTTCATTGGCAATTCCACCAGGACAAAATCTGAGGCTAATCTGGCAGCTTAGGTAGCTTGGGGCTATTCAGTTCCAAGACTGACCAGGCTCCAGAAAATTTACGTGCTTAACTGTTGCATTTCCCCCATCCCGAAAAATCATTCCTTTAAAACACATTTCTGAAATTTTTTTTTTAACTCAAAAAGAAATATTTTTAGGAGGCCGCACACTACGTGCACCTTATATATCCTGTACATTTTGCACGCACGTCCCTTTAACCCGGGGTGGTTGTTCAGCTGCAGTCACGGACAGCATTACGATGCTCCCGGGCGTGCACGGAATCATCCCAAACTCCCCATGGCAGCCAGTGTCAATCAATGCACAGTCCGTGTCACACATCTTAAAACCGTGACTTTTGGTTGGTTTTTGGTCTAGACTGTGTCATATAGCCTAGTTGTATACCCCCGTAAAGGTCAAACCTTAGCCCATTGTGAATGTGGGGGCCCAAATATTTTTTTTGTGTTTTATTTGGATTCACTCGAGTTTGAAAACATCCGGTTTAATTTGAAAAACGGAGTCGCCACGCCATTTTGATTTCCTCAAAACTTTGAAAAAAAGGAATTAGGGTCCGGAGGTTATGTTACCCCTTGGGAAGAACGTTTGGCGTTCACCCAAGGTGCCTTGCCGAAGCAAGTCTCCCAAGATTCCATTTTTTCGTGCTTGCTTGTGTGCTTTCTTGTGTGCATGTGTTGAAAAGAGGGGGGGGAATGTTCCAAGTTGTCTTCCGAACGTATAAACCATTTAGTTGGTTATCGCTCGGGATTCCTTGGATTTTTATGTGTTCGGGACTTTGATCCCGTCCTCATCTTGGATTTGTGATCATCACTATTTGACCTTGGGTCATGTGTGATCGAGAGAAGGACTCTCTCTTATGGTCCAAGAGTGAGGTTCTTTAGAAAGGAATATCCTTAGCCCATCAATCCTACACCTTGAGATGATTGAGCTTGTGTAGGGACTATTATGCTCGTCTCAAGTGATAATCGGAGATATAGGGTTCAAGGCTTATTCATTTCTAAAGGGATTATGGCAGCTTTAATGGAAGAAATGACGTAAATATGGGATCTTTACATCGGTCCGTTCCAAGGATGCATCAAATACCAAAGGGGACTAGGGGAAGGGTATAAAGATTGGATCTTTATGCTCTTCCTATGCTTTTCGTGCCTTAGGAAGGTCACTAAGCAATCCTAGGAAAGAGAGATCCAACCATGAGTGATATGAAGGATGCATTCTAAACTAAAAATGACATTTTTAATGAAAAAGATGACATTTTGCATGCAAAGGATGCTATTTGGATGTAAAGAAATGATCTTTAATGCAAAGGATGCAACTTTATATGAAAAAATGATGCTTCAAGTGCAAAGGATGCAACTTTAATGCAAAGATAACATGTTTAATACAAATGATGCAACTTTATATGAAAAGATGTTATTTTGAGAGCAAAGAATGCTTCTTTTCACATCACCATGTGAGAGATCCACCCTAGAACAAGCCTTTTTTGAGGTCTTATTTGTTCATCCTTGGGTGGGATCCTCCATGGATCCTATGTGATAGGGGGATAGGGGTAAGATGTTCTACATGCTTAAAGAAAGGATCTTTAATGACAATAGCAAATACCAAACAAGTATGTAATGATATGGAGAGCAATGAGCAATATATCACATAAATACAAGGTATATTTCAAGAAAAAGGGGATGAGAGGTTACCAATGGTGGTGTCCCTCTTTCCCCTTGAAGTTTGCCTAGGGAAGGACCAACTTTGGAAGGCTTTGAAGAGGAGGGAGGTGGTTTTTTGACACTCTCAGCTCACTGGAATCTCGTGGTGGTATTTTGGCAGAGTGATGTTACTGAAAATCCCCCCCCTAAAATGAGTAGAGGAGGTCTCTATTTATAGGCACTCTGACAACAGCTAATGAAGCCGTGCGGCTTGGAGTTCTAGCTTAATGCAGCCGTGCGGCATTATCCATTATGACTCAGCACCTTTCTAGAATCATGCAAGGTGACCTTTCTAGAAGGGATTTTATACCAAAGGAAAACGTGGATTTTTAATTCCAAGTAATTCCTTCACCCCTCGGAAGGTTCGGAATAGTTCCCGAATTGCTCATGAACTTTAGGAAAGTCCGGGGAATTGTCGGGAAACTTAACCGAAAGGCATGAGCCAGATTTGGGTACTTACAGAAGCCCCTCGGCAACGTCACTTGCAGGGCGAGTGGGGTTGTCGATAGAAAAGGATCCGATCTGGCGAATGCTGAGACGGATTGGGTGACCAAGGTGGTCGAGTGGCTGAACCTTTGGAAGGCTACCTACGTATCCCGAGTGGGAATCAAGCCATAATCGTAGTTCGGAATCCACTGGGGAAAGGGGGTGTCATATGTGACGAATTGGCTGAATCTAAAGTAGGCTACCTACGTATCCCGGAGGAATCAAGCCAGGCCGTAGTTCAGAATAAGATCCGCTGGGGAATAGCAAAGAGAGACTGGTCTCTTGCTGGAGAGATAGAAGGGAAAGTGACCTGGGAGGTCAAGTGACTGATCCTATTGGGGATGTGCTAGATGAAGGAAGTGACCAATGTGGTTGGATATCTGGACCTCTATGGGGGGCTTCTTCACCACTGAGGAGTGATGAATGACAAAGGGGCGACCAATGTGGTCTGATGGCTGGACCTTTATGAAAGGCTACCTACGTATCCTGGAGGAATCAAGCCTTGGTCGTAGTTCAAGTCTCACTAGATAGTTAGGAACGATGTCTAGGATCCTTGAGATTTTGACAATTAATGGAGGTTGTCACTTGATTGACAATTAATGGAGGTTGTCACCTGATTGACAATTAATGGAGGTTGTCACCTGATTGACAATTAATGGAGGTTGTCACCTGGTTGACAATTAATGGAGGTTGTCACCTGATGAAACTAAAGCTTACATTGCTATCGAGAAGATAGAGGTAGCTAAAGTTTGAAGAACTTGAGCGTACTTCACTATCTGTGATAGAGGTAGCTAAAGTTTGGAGAAATTGAGCGTACTTCTCAATCTGTGATAGAGGTAGCTAAAGTTTGGAGAACTTGAGCATACTTCACCATCTGTGAGATAGAGGCAGCTAAAGTTTGGAGAACTTTAGCGTACTTCTCAATCTGTAATAGAGGTAGCTAAAGTTTGAATAACTTGAGCGTACTTCACCATCTGTGAGATAGAGGTAGCTAAAGTTTGGAGAACTTGAGCGTACTTCTCAATCTGTGATAGAGGTAGCTAAAGTTTGGAGAACTTGAGCGTACTTCTTAATCTGTGATAGAGGTAGCTAAAGTTTGGAGAACTTGAGCGTACTTCTCAATCTGTGATAGAGGTAGCTAAAGTTTGGAGAACTTGAGCGTACTTCTCAATTTGTGATAGAGGTAGCTAAAGTTTGGAGAACTTGAGCGTACTTCACTATCCGTGATAGAGGTAGCTGAAGTTTGAAGAACTTGAGCGTACTTTACTATCCGTGATAGAGGTAGCTGAAGTTTGAAGAACTTGAGCGTACTTCACTATCCGTGATAGAGGTAGCTAATGTTTGGAGAACTTGAGCGTACTTCACTATTCGTGATAGAGGTAGCTGAAGTTTGAAGAACTTGAGCGTACTTCACTATCCCTGATAGAGGTAGCTGAAGTTTGAAGAACTTGAGCGTACTTCACTATCCGTGATAGAGGTAGCTGAAGTTTGAAGAACTTGAGCGTACTTCACTATCCGTGATAGAGGTAGCTGAAGTTTGAAGAACTTGAGCGTACTTCACTATCCGTGATAGAGGTAGCTGAAGTTTGAAGAACTTGAGAGTACTTCACTATCCGTGATAGAGGTAGCTGAAGTTTGAAGAACTTGAGCGTACTTCACTATCCGTGATAGAGGTAGCTGAAGTTTGGAGAACTTGAGCATACTTCACCATCTGTGATAGAGGTAGCTAAAGTTTGAAGAACTTGAGCATACTTCACCATCTGTGAGATAGAGGTAGCTAAAGTTTGGAGAACTTGAGCGTACTTCTCAATCTGTGATAGAGGTAGCTAAAGTTTGGAGAATTTGAGCGTACTTCACCATCTGTGAGATAGAGGTAGCTAAAGTTTGGAGAACTTGAGCGTACTTCTCAATCTGTGATAGAGGTAGCTAAAGTTTGGAAAAACTTTAGCGTACTTCTCAATCCCTTTCGAATCAGAGATAGAGGTAGCTGAAGTTTGGAGAACTTGAGCGTACTTCACCATCTGTGAGATAGAGGTAGCTAAAGTTTGGAGAACTTGAGCGTACTTCTCAATCTGTGATAGAGGTAGCTAAAGTTTGGAGAAGTTGAGCGTACTTCTCAATCTGTGATAGAGGTAGCTAAAGTTTGGAGAACTTGAGCGTACTTCTCAATCTGTGATAGAAGTAGCTAAAGTTTGGAGAACTTGAGTGTACTTCTCAATCTGTGATAGAGGTAGCTAAAGTTTGGAGAACTTGAGCGTACTTCACTATCCGTGATAGAGGTAGCTGAAGTTTGAAGAACTTGAGCGTACTTCACTATCCGTGATAGAGGTAGCTGAAGTTTGAAGAACTTGAGCGTACTTCACTATCCGTGATAGAGGTAGCTGAAATTTGAAGAACTTGAGCGTACTTCACTATCCGTGATAGAGGTAGCTGAAGTTTGGAGAACTTGAGCGTACTTCACTATCCGTGATAGAGGTAGCTGAAGTTTGGAGAACTTGAGCATACTTCTCAATCCGTGATAGAGGTAGCTGAAGTTTGGAGAACTTGAGCGTACTTCTCAATCTGTGATAGAGGTAGCTGAAGTTTGAAGAACTTGAGCGTACTTCACTATC
Source organism: Adenophora triphylla var. japonica (assembly GCA_022495995.1). Lineage (NCBI taxonomy): Eukaryota > Viridiplantae > Streptophyta > Magnoliopsida > Asterales > Campanulaceae > Adenophora > Adenophora triphylla. The sequence continues at coordinate 273,552 of JAFEMH010001463.1, read as the reverse complement.
CGTGATAGAGGTAGCTGAAGTTTGAAGAACTTGAGCGTACTTCACTATCCGTGATAGAGGTAGCTGAAGTTTGAAGAACTTGAGCGTACTTCACTATCCGTGATAGAGGTAGCTGAAGTTTGAAGAACTTGAGCGTACTTCACTATCTGTGATAGAGGTAGCTGAAGTTTGAAGAACTTGAGCGTAGTTCTCTATTCGTGATAGAGGTAGCTGAAGTTTGAAGAACTTGAGCGTACTTCACTATCCGTGATAGAGGTAGCTGAAGTTTGGAGAACTTGAGCGTACTTCACCATCTGTGATAGAGGTAGCTTAAGTTTGGAGAACTTGAGCGTACTTCTCAATCTGTGAGATTGAGGTAGCTACATATTTTGATAATTCGGAGTATGTCACCTAGCATTATTCCGTTATAACGGAAGTAACAGAGGCGACTCGGGATGAAAGTTAATTCTTCTTGGAGATAACGGATATGCTTGGGAAACAGCGTTACTCTAGTTAAGAAATAACGGGAGTTGTATGCCCAAGTGGAAAGTCCTGGGGCAAAGATGAAATTTCTGTTCAGAGCAAAAGAGGCCGCCCGGCATGAGATGAGGGCAAAAGAAGCCGTCCGGCTAGAAGTTTATTTTCACCAGATTATTTAAACAGATTTGAAAACGGGCAAAGCGCCATTGTTGTGGCTTCCGCCGAGGAGAGAAGGGAGAGTAGAGAGGGAAATTTCCAAATTTCTTCGATTCTCTACCTTTCTAGTGCTCAAAATGGATCAAGAGGGTAACATTGTACCCCGGCAAGCGCGAAGAGTCTTGTCACAAGCCGCGAGAATGAGGCGGAGGGAGTTCGTTCGAACCGAGCAAAAATACGATTTCAATACGCCTCCTTCCGAGTTATATCTAGGCAAAAGGGAGCACAAGTCCATGAAACCTCAATCTATTGGGATAGGCATTCTTGACTTTCTTGATTTTGACAATTTTGATTGAATTTGGATTGATTTAGGGCTTGACCCGAATTTTAGGATTATTTTTGAATTTTCCTAGGATTTTTGTTGATGATTTTGGAATTTTGATGATTAACCTATGAGGCTAAGGACACAAATGAACATGCATGTGCAATTTATTTGAAAAATAATGAGAATGACCCATAAATAAAGTAAGAAAAATAATGTCTAAAATGCGACAGAGTTTTTGCATGTGCTAGAACTGGGTCAATTCTTGATCATAAATGAGAAAAAGAACATTTGGACGATGAAAAGGATTCATGCATGCCATTTTTTGAAAAATTAATGCTTATGTGCAAAGAATTTTGAAAATCAGAATTTTGTGCTTAGGAGAGCGATGTGCTTGACACGATGTGTTTCAAATGATGAAAGACACGTTTTCTAGGCAAAAGATGCTAGAAATCTTTTATGACTGCTTTTCTTTGAAAATATGTGCACTTTTGAGTATATGCATGCTTTTGAAATGAGATGAAGGACTGACACGCTTTCTGTTGTGCTTTCCTACAGGAGAGCAAGTCGAGGGGACCTTCTGAGGTGGCCGTGAAGCTATGGGATAGGATGCCCAACTTTGAGAAGAATGGGGTGAACCCCAAGCAGCTAGTGAGGGCTACCGGCCTGGATTTGTTCGTTGAGGCTATTGGCAGAGGCATCCATGTGACCTCGAAGAGCAAGGGCTTGATCCAGGCCCTCTCGGAGTTCTGGTGGGACACCACCCACAACTTTCATCTCGGCTGGGGAGAGCTTACGGTGACCCCGGCCGACTGTACTGCTATTATAGGCTTGCAGTTCACCGGGAGGCCTGTGACCTGGAGGGACCACATCACGGCGGATGAGTTCAGGGCTCTGGTTGGGTTTGACCTCCAGCCTAAGGGACTCGGGATGGAGACAAGGAATGTTGAGGTGGCAGTCCTGAACTGCATGCAGGGATTTGCTGCCAATGAGGTGACTGCCCACCAGCTTGCGAGGGCTTTTCTGTGGTTGATGCTGTCAGTCACCATCTTCAATTTGCCCAACTTCAGAGCAGGGGCCGGCAAAGGAAATTCAAAGTCAACTTGGCACTCGCACTCAATCAACGTGCTAACCAAGGGCGGACACCGTCGCAAGCAGCCTCAACACAATCCCGAGGCACCACCAAAAGCTTTACCCCGCAAGAGGAAGACAGGAAACGGATGGCTTGATGACTCTCCTTCTCCGGATAGAGACCAGATCTACGATTCCCGACTGTATGGCAGTATGCTCACTTTCTGTGACGAAGACCTGCCGAGAGACGCCTCAGGGCACAATGAAGCTTTGTACATCACTCTCCGGCTCAACACCATATCTCTCCCCGAAGTATTGGTAGACAATGGATCAGCAGTCAACGTCCTCCCTCTCAGCATGATGCGAGCCCTACGCATCGACGAAGGCCACATGATTTCATCCGCTCGGACTATTAAGGCCTACGACAGCACGTCTCGTCCCATCCTGGGGACGGTGACTCTGGAGCTCTGGTTTGAAACCCAAATGGTGCCAGCAAAATTCCACGTGATGGACATTTCGTCCGAATTCACAGCTCTGTTGGGACGCCCTTGGCTACACCACATGAAAGCCATAGCTTCCACTCTCCATCAGTGCGTCAAGTTCATCAACCGGCAGGGAGATCTCGAAGTCATCAGAGGGGACAGTTTCCTCATAAGGAACGAAGCCGAGACAACAGCCAAGCGTGCCCGCAGCCAGGCACCGGGGCTACCTCCTTCAAGCCGACCAAGGGACTATCGGGGCAAATCTCATCAGAATCCCTCAGAGTCTGGAGATTCTAACTATATCAACGTCCTCGAGCAGGCAGACCCTGAAGCAGTCAGGTTCATCAAGTTCAACTGCCGTTTCCGAAACTTGGAAGCAGATTGGAAAGAAACCTTGAGTATCGCAATGATGCGGGCACGTAAACCCCCTGTCTCCGATCAGAGATTTGTCAGCATCCTTCAATCCTACTCTCTGGCCCCGCCAGTCGAGGAGATCTTTGTGATAAAGGTCAACAAGCATCGTCACACTCGTGATGAATGTATGGCAGTCGTATGGGATGTCCTCCATGAGGAATTGCCCGCCGAGCCCCTCTTCTCAAGCGATGGGCATGATGTTTTTCTAGTAGCTCCAGCATCACAGTAGGACGCGATGCATCCTTATGTCTGGGTTAAGCCGTCAGACGACAACGAATCAGGACTCTCCGGAGTTGAGGACGCGGCAGATCCGCGGGAAGATCCCTACATACATATGCTCAGTTTCGAGGACGGCACCAGTTCCGATGATGTCACCTATGACAAGGGCTCCAATACCATGGAAATTATCAAGCTCAACATCCCGTACAGACGGTTATCTGGCGAATGGAAACAACTGGTTGACACGACAAAGAACCCCTCTGATCAAGTGACTGACTACGACTTCGTCAACATCATATTTTCCAGATATCCCGATGATACCCAGGATCCGGTCCTTATTATCAGATTCTGCAATGCCAAAGTTACCCTCGACGACTGCCTGCTTATGGTAAATGAAGCCCTGGCCAATCGAGCTCAGAGCTCATCATCACTTCCGACTACCAGCCCCAGTGGCAACCGGCCCGTGCCGTCAGTCAAGCTCACAACCACAAGCGCTGCCAAGGCCAAGGGCATCAGCGAAGGAGACAAAGCTCCTTCCTCACCCTGCCACGAATCAGATCAACCTCAGGAACGCTTCCAGTAGCCACCCTTAAAACATCTGTAAAAGTCTTCCCCGTAAGACAGATCCGATTTCCGAAGAAAGGAATGATCACCTCAGCATCAACATGCTCAAGTTCGATCCTGCTCCCAGCCATCACGGCCACAGGTTCAGGCATTCCGCCAGCAAACTGCTAGCTCTGATAGACTTGGCGATCCAGCGAGATCACGAGACTATCAACATCGCATAATTCAATACCCCCGTGGGTTCAATCAATCAGATATGGGCGAACTTCTTGGTAACTGAGATCAAGGAAGGCCGCATGGAATGTCCCAGCCCGACTTCCTTCATCAATATAATCCAAGTGTTTTTGCCATTCGGGGATTTGGATGTGATCACAGTTCTAGACACTAGCCAGATGGCATGTACCTACGGAGACTGTTTAGCTCTCGCAAGGAAAGCCCTCATGAAACTAGCTGCTCAAGAGAACCGTCTCTGGAACGAGAACCAAGCTCAAAAGACCCACAGGGACCAAGCCCTTAAAGTGTCACAAGCAGCTTCAGACAGAAAGCTAGAGGACACTCTAGACCAATTTGACCTCAAAGGTTTTGCTCACGGCAACTTCCTGGACTACTGTCTCTTCTCATCCAACCCCCTCTGGCAAGGGAGGGCGGTCAACGGTCCCGATGACCTAGGAGATGGAATGGCACAGCATGAAGAGTACCAGCGCTTATCTCCCCGAGAAAAGCAAGTTCTCTGTGAAAGCGACGACGAAGACGATGAAACCATTCTCTTCCAAGCCGGGCATGAAGTCAACAAAAAAGGAATCCCAAGGGTCTTGGGAGGATGGGGACGGATCATTTACGCACTCAAACTAAAAGGCCAACTGAGGGAGGAAGGTCTATTAAAAAAGAAAAGAAAGATGGAAATACATCTCCAGCAACTACTCAGGGAGATTCTACAGACTGCGGCATTCGTTTATAGAAACGATCAACTGGGACAACAACCAGTTACATGGACAGATGTTCGGGAAGCCGTGTACTCACCTTCCGACATACCCGCCACTCAGATAAAGCAGAAGGGAAAGCTCTCCCCGATGGAAGTTTATCTAGACTGCCGCACACAGTTGAAGGAGGCACTGGCTATTCTCACATGGGAAGAAACACAGGCGCTAACTCTGGACGTAGGCTCTACTTCAAGAAAGTTGATCTGGGCTAAGAGTGGAGGAAAATTAGCAAACCATGAATATCGCCAAAGTCAACTCCAGAATGCCCTGAGCATGCTCAGCAAGAAGGAAAGAAGTGCGGTATACCGTGAAGAGATCAAGGAGACTATTCGCTTGAACCAAGAACTCACTAACCTCCCTCGGAGGGTCAGCAATACACAGTTCAGTTCTGGCAACCACTATTGCGCACTGACATTCGAACAACTGCGGCAAACCATAAACTCCCTCCCCACGGAGGCATCCAAGCCAGTATCTTGGGACAGAATCCGAAAAGCAGTCGAAGCTCCCGGGAATGCATCCACAATCAACGAATTGAGGAAAGACATATGGCCCTATGCTTCGAGGAATCCTCCTCTGACTATGGCTCAGCTCAGAGCGACCTATTCAGAAGGGACCAAACCTGATGTCAGCGTCCTGACCCGATCAGGTCAAATCCATGCATTACCACCTAAGGCCACTAAAAAGCCAACGGAGCCAGAACCGCAACCCGGCCTGCCCGAAGACACAAGTTCCGTGAAAGAGGACCCGATCCTCACTCAGCTCAAGCAGACCCAGGCGAACATTTCCCTTTGGTCCCTGCTCACATCCTCATATCCTCACAAGCTCAAGCTAGAGGAAAGTCTGGCCCGCACCATGGTCCCCGTGGACGCAACCCCAGATGAAGTAATTCAGATGATCGGCAACATCCACTACGGCAACATTATCACCTTCACAGATTTGGACCTGCCAAAATTTGGGGCTGATCACAATGAGCCGCTCTACATCACAGTCCAGCTGGACGAGCGTCGCCTTCCCCGTGTGTTGGTAGACGGAGGTTCCAGAATGAATGTCTTGCCCGCCAAGATGATGGACCTGCTTGACATCAAGCCCACAGATCTGAAGCCTTCAGTCCACACTGTCAAGGCCTATGACTCCACTTCCCGTACAGTTCTCGGGGTTGCTACTCTAAATATCTGGTTCGGCAAGCGGATGATCCCCACCGAATTCCAAGTGTTGGACATTCCTATCACTTTCACAGCCATCCTGGGGCGACCCTGGCTGCATCAAATAAATGGCGTGGCATCCACCCTTCACCAGTGTATCAAGTTCATGCAAGGCAATGAGCTAACCACAGTCTACGGCGACAGCGTCACCACCGAGGGGACCAGCACCAACGGCATTCCAGTGTTAGAAATCAAGCATGATGACGACATGGCATTAACTGGATTCACTTTGGAGACCTCCAAGATCCAAATATGCAATGTGGACCTTCCACTGTTTCAAGACAAAATCCCTCCCGCCATGAAGATGATGAAACTCATGAACTTCATCCCAGGACTGGGGCTCGGCAAAAGGTTACAAGGCCAACACCAAGTTATCGAAGTCAAGGACCACACCACAGTCCAGGGGCTTGGTTATGTGCCAACACCAGCTAATATCAGAGAAAACAAAAGGCTCACTCGCACCAAGGCAGCAACCCGCAAAAGGGGAACCTCCTACGGCACACCCAACCTCCAACCTTACAGTTTTGACCTCGCTCATTACTTCACCAAGGGAATCGATAGCAGAACTGAGGGGACCGAAAAGGGAACCGACAGCAGAACTGAGGGAACCGACTGCAGAACTGAGGGGACCAAAAGTGGAACTGATGAAGATGAGAAAGAAGCAGGGAAAGTCAGCACAAAGACTGCAGAAAGGATGGAAAAGATAGCACGAGACCTCAAGCGTTTCAGAGGACTCAAGGCTAATCCGATAAGGGGAGCGTTCCTCGACATCACAACTCTACCTGGACCAATTGCCACCACAGTCCAGCACGAGTACACATTCAAAGGAATCCCAGACATAGAAGAGCAACTCGAGACACTCTTCACGGGAAATAGACTGTTCGGGTCAGCCGCCGAGGCCACATTCGAGACAGTAACTCCAAAGCAGAAGGAACCAGAATTCATAGAAGACGCTCTCAGTGGACCCGCTCTACAGAGTCTTTTTGAAGAAGTCATGGAGGTGCCAAACCTGATTGACCTGGGCTCCGAAAACAGCATGATCGCCATGATTGGGACAGCAGAAGCCAAGCCTCTCGACCCCCGAACCCTCATCAAGCATCCAACAATGCCACTGAAGAACTGGGTAACTTTCACCGGACCAAGGGCAAGCCAGACAGAAATGGAAGACAAGCTGGGCCTGCACCCACATCTCCCTAAACCCGGTCTCAAACCCTCTGAGTCAGTCCTTGTTAAAGTCCAGTCCTCTGAGTCGTCCAACGGCCTTACGCCGGAAGACTATGATAATGTAGCCAACAATGTATTTCCGTTCGCATCTAATGAAAAGTCTGACCTTTCGGAGTATCCCCTCATTGCCACTTTAACAACTGATAAGTTAACAAACAACTTAAAAGACGTTAATAACGAATCACTTGATAAAGAAGCAGACACATTAAACGAACAATACATTAAAGAAGTTCTCAAGCGTGTAGTAGACCAAGAGGACAATCGGGCCCAAGCTGCCGAAGAGGTTATGACTAAAGTGAACCTGGGGTCAGTGCAAGAGCCTAAAGAGACACAAGTGGGCAGTTTCTTCGCCGATGCAGAAAAAGAAGCCCTGATAAATCTCCTCAAAGAGTATGTTGACGTGTTCGCCTGGTCATATCAGGACATGCCAGGACTCGATCCCTCAATCGTGGAGCACAGAATTCCCCTGGATCCAGAATCCAAGCCTATCAAGCAGAAATTGCGCAAGATCAAGCCAGAGTGGTCCTTGCAAGTGAAAGAAGAAATTGAGAAAATGCTCCGCGTTGGTTTCATCAGAGTAATTGAGTACCCGACCTGGCTCTCCAACATCGTGACGGTCACCAAGGCCAATGGAAAGGTCAGATGCTGTGTGGATTTCCGAGATCTCAACAAGGCCAGCCCTAAAGATGATTTCCCACTGCCCAACATCGACATGCTAGTCGACACCACGACAAATTTCGAAGTAAAGTCCTTCGTGGATGGGTTTGCCGAATACAATCAGATCAAAATGTCCGAGGAAGATCAAGCCAAGACTGCTTTCACCACTCCGTGGGGGACATACTGCTACACGGTCATGCCATTCGGTTTGAAGAACACTGGGGCTACTTACCAGCGGGCTGCAACAGCCCTCTTCCACGACATGATTCACAAGGAAATCGAAGTGTATGTCGACGACATGATCATCCACTCCAGAGGATCAGACATGCAGCACATGACAGATCTGAGAAAGTTCTTCAACAGACTCAGAAAGCACTCCATGAGATTGAACCCTGCAAAGTGCACCTTCGGCGTCAAGCGAGGCAAAGTACTAGGGTACATGGTTACAGAAAGAGGTATCGAAGCCGATCCCAAGAAAATCAATGCCATCATCGACATGAAGCTGCCTCAGACACTGACAAAAGTGAAAAGTTTTATGGGAAGACTTTAGTACATCAGTCGCTTCAACAACCAGTTGACATCTCTCTGCGAGCCAATGTTCAAGCTGATGAAGAAGAATGACGACATCAAATGGGACTCCGAGTGCCAGACAGCTTTCGAGAAAATCAAGACATACTTGGTGAATCCCCCAATCCTGTGCCCGCCACATGAAGACAAGCCACTCCTCCTGTACCTGACAGTGACAGACACGTCAATCGGAGTAATGCTGGCACAAGAGCAGAAAGATTCTAAAGTTGAGCATGCAATCTACTTCGTAAGCCGAAAGCTTCAGGGAAGTGAACTCAGCTACTCAGCATTAGAGAAAACTTGTACCGCCTTGGTATGGGTAGTCGGGAAACTGAAACACTACATGCAGTCACATTCAGTGCTCCTGGTCTCCAAGATGGACCCCGTCCGATATCTCTTTGACAAGCCATCCCTGTCAATGAGACTAGCCAAGTGGTCATTCTTCCTGGCTGAGTTCGACATCAAGTACATGGTCAGAAAATCAACAAAGGGCAGAGTAATGGCAGATCAGCTGGCAGACTTCCCAAGCAGTGAACCCAAGGGTCCTGATCCGCAGTTTCCGGATGACGGAATCTTTTCACTTGACAGCGCAAACCGCTGGCAACTCTTCTTCGATGGGGCAGCCAACAAGAAGGGAAATGGTATTGGAATGCTCCTTGTCGATCCCAAGGACGAGCACACTCCCATAGCCATCAAACTGAATTTTGAAACAACCAACAATGCAGCAGAGTATGAAGCTTGCGCAGCCGGTCTAGAAGCCGCTCTCGAGCGCAACATCTCAGAACTGGAAGTGTACGGAGACTCAGCATTGATCATCAATCAAGTGTCCAACAAATGGAAGACGATAGATTCTGGCCTCCAGAAGTACCACACGTACATGGAGGAGCTCATTGCTCAGTTCAAGGACATCTCTTTCCATTATTTGCCAAGAGACAGGAACCGCTTCGCAGATGCCCTGGCTACCCTCGCATCTCTTGTCGAAATTCCCGAAGGGAAATCAGTAAAACCCCTCAGAATAGGCAGACGGGAAACACCCGCTTATTGCTGTGAGATCGAAGTTAAAAATGAACCGATCGACGAACCCTGGTACAATCAAATCTACCAGTACCTCCAAAACGGAGAAGCTTCCTTCACAAATGAAGATGGAAAATACAAAGAAGGGATCAAAGCCAAAAACATGATGGCACTAAAACGCCTGGCATCCCATTTCGTCATTCTGGGGGGTATGTTGTACAAGAAGCGCCACCAAGGGCCACTCCTTCGGTGTGTAAATAAAGAAAAAGCCAGCGAGCTAATGAACGAAGTTCACAACGGAACCTGCGGTCCGCACATGAACGCCAGAGCATTGACACAGATCATCCTCCGTATGGGATACTATTGGGTATCAATGGAAACAGACTGCATCCAGTTCGTCAGAAGCTGCGACAAATGTCAACGGTTCTCCAACCTCAATCACATCCCTCCTCACGAACTCTATTGCATGACTACACCATGGCCTTTCGCCACATGGGGAATCGACGTCATCAGCAAAATCACCCTGCCAGGGAGCAATGGTCACGAGTTCATACTAGTCGCAGTCGACTATCACCAAATGGGTAGAAGCCAGAGCATACAAGGTACTGAATTCTAAGAAGGTAGCCGAGTTCATCAAAGAGAACATCATGTGCCGATACGGAGTGCCCAACGAGATCATATCCGATAATGGGACCCACTTCGAAGGAAATTGTGACCAACTGTTGACCAAGTTTAGAGTCACACGCCACAAGTCTTCTCCCTACAGACCACAGACTAATGGTGTAGTAAAGGCAGCAAACAAGACTCTTGCAATGATAATCAGAAAGATGACCGTCAGAGGTCGGGATTGGCCCGAAAAGCTACATCTAGCCCTCTGGGGATACAGAACATTAGTCACAACTGCCACAGGGGAGATTCCTTTCGCACTTACATAGGGAATGGAAGCAATGTTACCAGTGGAATTGGAAATTCCATCCCTCCGAGTCCTCTTGGAAAATGGGATCAATGAAGTGGAATGGCTTCAGCGCCGTCACGACGAACTTGCTCTACTCGACGAGCGCAGATTGAAGGCTATGAAACACACTCGTGCCTACCAAAGCAGAATGGCCCGAGCATTTGATAAAAAAGTCAAGATCCGAGACATCAGAGAAGGCGACTTAGTGTTAAAGGAAAAGCCTCCTACGCAGACCAATCCCCTCGGAAAGTGGGAGCCTACCTGGATAGGCCCGTTCGTGGTACAAGGAATCTTCTCCGGAGGAGCCATGAAGTTAGCAGATTTGGACGGGAACCCTTTCGTTAACCCCGTGAACGGAAGCAAGCTCCGCAGATAATTCATTTGAGGAAGAGCACGAGTCAACTCTCCTTCCCCATACACTACCCCTTAGTAAAATTAAAGTGCTAAAAGAGTAATACCCAACTGGATACATTCTCGATAATGATCCAGGTAAAAAATAGGGTCGCACTTCTTTTGTCTTTGTTTTTCTCAAATATCACCTAAAGTGTCGAACTACGGTGACCTAAGCCCCTTAGTCCAATTGTAAAAGGGGAACGTAGGCAGCCATCATTGGTTCGATCTCAAAAACAAATCAAATAATAAGCATCAATTGCTTGTGTTTCGAAAAACTCTTTTCAATTAACCTACAAATTCATAACGGTTAAAACAATCTTTGATGAGTTCAAGCACGGTCAACTCTTGACTCGCTACACGCTAGCAAAACTACAACAAAACATTAATCAATTAATGTGTCTGAAATGACAGTGGGTGGATACTCCGGACAGCAAGGTCAACCTAGTCTCCCGTACTTGGTCCTTCATCCTTCATCCCCTTCCCTTTTCCGCGGCGAGTATTCTTCACCTTCACAGGGAATATTCTCGTAGTCCTTCTACCTAGCTCAGGGACCCTTCCCGACGCCTCCGTCAAACCGGCAGCTGCCAACGCAACCCTTCCCCTAGCTCTATCTTGAGCCGCCTCTCTTCGAGCCATCATGACCGTGCTTTGATCGCCTCACGACTAGCATTGGCCTCATAGCCAGCCATGTCGTCCCCAGTACGATTCTGAGGGTTAGCTCCTGCTTCGGCCCTCCTCAAAGTTGAGCCGTCAGGGTAATCAAGACCCAACAGCTCCCTCCGTCTCCACAAGATGGCCATCTGTGTCTCCCCCATACACTCTTCGTACCAGTTCAGATACTGCGTAGACAGAATAATGCCCCCTCTCCGGTGAAAGAGAACCCTGGCAGGAAAGGACGTGTATTGCCACAACCGTGTGAGAAGCAATAGCGTCGAAGGATCTTCCATCGGAAGAGGTCCGACCTCAAAGGTAGCAGCATGATCCAAACCCATCAGTGGCACCTGCTCCAGCCCGTACTGTCGCAGCACCAAGGATGGAATGTAGAAAGCAGTCTGGGACAACCCTGGTACTTTGACAACCAAAAGACCCTCCTGAGCGGTCCGACAAGTTTGTAGCTTCCAATGATGAACCCACCATCGCAAGTGATGCGTGTGGAGTCTGGCCATCCAGAGCTCCAGTTCAGCCTGATCGCCCCCTATCACCAGAGGACGTCGAGAAAAGGACCAAGCGTCACAAGACACTGGCACCTCGGGCATCATCTACAATCTCTCCCTCAACCACATAGTGAGCATAACGGGACTCCCTCCCCACATGTATTGGCTGCCGGTCGCCATCCGACCTATGCCCAGGAACGTCTCGCCCAAAATTAAAGGCACGATGTCTCCCCCATTCCGGAACTGCCTCACCAGGTCCAGTACACTGTGATGGCACACCCCCAGAGACGTGAAGGTGAACAAAGTAGCAATCGTGCACAGAGCAAATGCGTCCCACGCAAAAACGCTCCCCTCGACATCGGCAAATTTATCGGGCAGCCCCGAAATGTCAACATAATATGTGTTCAGTATTAGCATCCCGTATGCTTCTTCAGCTGAGATGCCAAGCAGAGACATTAACTTCTCAACAGTGGCCATGCCACCCGCCAAGGGAAGAACTAGCTGTTCCATCTCAGGTCCTCCTAAAATGGCCCGGAAATCTTTGAACGTGGGTGTAATCTCGTTGTACAAAAATTTGTACACGTGCCTCCATACGTCCCAGAAACGAGCCGCAGCTCTTAAAAGATCCCAATCTGGCATGAGCTCCTTCAAAGCCCAAACAGATTTTATCCCGTAACAACCCTCAAAACAACCCTTGTTTTGCCTCGTGTGGTGCCGTACCCACGACTAGAAATTGTCCAAGTATCGCTCTTGCATCTGAGACGATAGCCTAGGAAATTGAGCCATGGAAAGAGCAAAGAAAACATTCAAGAATTTGAGAGAAATTCAGTTGATTGATCGAAGCAAACGTGTTGTTTTCACAAATTGCAAAAGCTGAACTGCAATTTAAAAGAATCTGGAAATTGAGTCCAAGTTCGGCGGATTTGTTTCTCAAGTTAGGTTGAACTCTGCAGCCAACTGCTTTCAATTTGGAAACATTTCCAAACCAAATCCTGTTCAAGCCTCATTGAAACTACGTGCATCCCTAGTTTCAATCAACCACTGCCAACACCACTTCCGCCCCGGGCTCGTGCAACAGTGCAATTAATTAAATAACAGTGCATATAGGCATAAATTTTGACCAGTTCAAATTTTTGTGCATATTTCATTATTTACTTTTGATCAACCTACTTGCTTATTTGCCAAAATAAAAGAAGGTAATCACTAGATAAATGTGCAAAATACAAGGTTCCGCATCAAAGGCGCCTTTTCAAGTACAAGTCAAATTGTTTGGACAATACACACATTTTGTCTAAAAATAAAGCAAAAGAGGACTACTCAGAGTCCTGCTTGTCATCCGAGCAATCGAAGTACTGCCCCGCAGCAGTCGGGTCCACCGAGGACAGGTAATCTCCAAATTCCTCCAGGCGATAATACGAGAAAGGCCGCCTCTGCTCCTGTGCCCTCGAGGACTCTCCCTGTTCGTGCCTCGAGAACGAAGAGTGACGAGCTCTGAACCCCGCTGTCTCACCAGAGAACTGGCCAAACCCCTGCATAAAGTCCGCCCCACCAGCCGTGGAGGCAGACGAGTCCCTCGGCCTAGATGGCACCAGCTCGTGCACAGTCGCACTCCTCCGGGAATTACACCGCAGGAACTCTACGAGTCTCCTGGCGTAGTTGGCCCACCCGTCCAACTGTCTCACGGCTTGGTTGTACGTACAACCAGACACCTGCAAATCAGGAAAGTCGTCAAAGGATAAACAGATAGCACATATGCAACATTTGCAGAATGCTACTATCAAGTACAGAAAATCAAAAGCACTCACCATAGCATTGGGGTCCACTCTGTACCGAGGCCTCGTCTCCTTCGAAATGGGATCACCAATCGTCTGTGGGAACCATTCAGCCCCTCATACGCCAGCCTAGCGCGAGGGAGCGGGTAGTCTCAGGGATATCCCAGGCCTTTGCCCTCCCTGTACAGCACCTGCGGGCTCCTCAGCCTCGTAACTTGAAATAAACTTGATATTTTACCATTTTTTTAGAACTTTAATTGGTTCTCCACACATAATTGTTTAGCAAATTCCTGAAACAAAAAAAATCATGTTAAAAGAATAATGAGGATTGTGATGATGAAGAAAGAGAAAAGATGTACTCTTCTAAATTACAGTTAACCTTTTGTACGGACAGCTATACAATAGCAATCTTATACCATTTTCTCATAATTCATGAACACATCAACAAAAACAAAGGAAAATGCCAATGTACAATGAGATAAAATCAAGTGAAAAACCTCAAACCCGCCAAATTGGCTTTGAGTCTCAGAAAACCCAGCAAAATCATCAACATCATCGTTGTCCAATTGAAATTTGGATTAGCGGAGTTCTTCAGTAAACAGAATGTGATTAGGGTTTTCAGCATCTGCCTCCTCCTGAATCTCCTTTTGCTGGAGTAAAGCCTCTTTCTATATCTAATTAGTTTAGAATTCAAGGAGGAATCGGAAATCAGGAACCGATTTGGATTTGATTTACGTATGAAGATTGGTTTGCGGTTTGTGTTGAAGATTTGCGGTTTGCGTTGTTGAACTGCGCCTATACACGAGTAGCCGAAATCCTAATTAGGTTAGAATTCTAAGAGAGGAATGGAAATCAGAAACGATATGGATTTGAATTTGGATTTGGATTTGATTTTGGTTTTGGATTGAGAGGGAATATTTGGAGGGAAGTCGTGAATTTGGGATGAGAATTGGAGAAGGCGCTGGCTGGAGTGTTAAGGGATTTTGAACATAAAAAATAAAAATTAAAACAATAATTAACGGGTAAACCACGGTCAACCATGGAACCGGTGCAAATAAGAATTAATTGCCATGGTTAAAAGAACCGTGGTTTATAGAAAATTATTTGTCACGGTTGACGGACCGTGACAAATAAAATGTGACAAAAACACCTTTTTCTTGTAGTGAATAATCCCTCTTCGGCCATCACAGTAAGCCCGAACACTCCTCCCCAGCAGGATCCTAAGACCATCCGTCTAAGAAGAAACATCAATCAATCCCCTCAGTTTCTAACTGACCCCGTCAGAACTCTGGACGCTTTTCCCTAGCAATGTGTTAGTCTCTATCGAGACCACATCCCGTTCCTAACCCCTTCGTTAGAACGTCAATCCTTCCGTGTTGCTAAGAACGCCAGTTTAACGCAACCATTCCCAACATTGCCACCCTATCCCCAGCGGATAAAACATGGCAGTCATCATAAGTCCAACACCCAAGGCACGAACGCCTTCATCTCAGGTTAAACGCATCCTTGTAATCTCGGTCTGAGGCCCCACATGCCCTCGTAAGTTTCAATAATCTCGGTCTGAGGCGCCACACGCCCTCGTATGTTTCAGTAACTTCGGTCTGAGGCGCCACATGCCCTCGAAAGTTTTAGCAATCTCGGTCTGAGGTGCCACACGCCCTCAAAAGTTTCATTAATCTTAGGTTCAGATGCCTCACAATAGTCTCCATTCAGGTGCAGATGCCTCGCAATGGTCTCCACTCAGGTTTAGATGCCTCACAACAGTCTCGCTTAGGTCAAGGTCCCCATGCGCGGCCCTCGCACCTACGAACTACGATCGGCTTGATTCTCGTTCGAGATACGTAGGAATCCTTTCGCTAAGGGTCCAGCCAGCTGACCGCCCAGGACTTTCAAAGTAAGGCATCCCCCGATTTGGATCCTTATCTTTTTTCAACGACCCCACTTCCTCCGAAAGTGACGTCGCTGAGGGGCTAACTGTAAGTACCCAAATCTGAATCGCCAAAATCCGTTAGAAGTTAACCGAAATCCATTAACTAGCCCACTCCAGGTTAACCGGAACCCGTTAAGCTCCCCGTTCTCAAGCCAATGAGACGTCCCGGGACTGCCCCGTGCATCCCAACGTCAAAGCGTACTCAACACACGTCGTCGCACGTAAAAGTACAGCTTCTCCAGAAAAATGTACTTTCCGGCACTTTCCGGACATTTTTCGGACAGTTATTTAAAAACAGACAAAACTGGGAATAATGGCACGATATTCTATGCCCTGGTGAGTCACAGGACACGTGGCACGCATGCCATAGCTCCCTTGTCAACCTCAATCAGATTTCAGTGTGAAAAGACCAAAATACCCCTGGTGTACAGTCCCTGTCCGTCCGAACTCTTTTGCAGGTAAACCAGAGTTGCCAGCAAGTCCCTCCAGATTCCAAAGTTTCACAAAACCCCCTGGAATTCAGCCTAAGTCCGTCCGGACTCTTTTGCAAATTTCACCTATAAATACAGAGGTCTGTTAACATTCAAAAAAAAAAGAAAAAACTTACTCCTTTTCTCTCCAAGCCACGGCCTAAACCATTTCAACCCTCTCCCGAGCCCCGTTTTGCCTCGATTTGCATGAAAACTCCGCGTTTCAACCAAACACGAACCAAAACACCTCGAAACACCGTTCCAAACACTAAACCGTATCCCGTATATGCCTCCCGAGTCAAAAGAGTCAACCCCTAGCCATAGGTAGCACTCTCACTCCCTAAAATCTCGTTTTGTCTCGGTTTACGCGCCAGTCGCTAAAACCATTTCGGACGAACGTTGTTGAAATGTAGACGTCACCGTCTAACGGGGTCCGATACGTTTTATTCCTTGATCCTCTTCTCTTCCCGTAAGAGAAATAATCTCGGGTTAAAACGGCATTCCTGCCCCGTTCCGTTACTTTTTATGTCATTTACAAATTCCGAATCGTTTGATCCGTCGATCGTCATTTACTTTCATGTCATTTACAAATTCCGGATCGTTTGATCCGTTGATCGTCATTTACTTTACGCAACTTTATAATTTCGGGTTGTTTGATTCCGTCGATACCGCACTTTAAATACTGTCATTTACAAGTCCGAGCCGTTTGACTCGTGATAGTATTTACTTATCAAATTCCGAGTCTCAAAAAAGATTCGTTGATCACATATCATTTAATGCTTTTTTCCCGTAAAATCTCTAACAATGTAATGCTCGGTTCAAAACCGGAGTTCGACATTCGAACTCTCTTTCAAAAACGCGCGAAATGACGTTTGGCATCCAAACGATCATCTTCAAACTTAAAAGTCGACATTTGACATTCAAATTTCATTTAATGCTTTTTTCCCGTAAAATCGCTAACAATGTAATGCTCGGTTCAAAATCGGAGTTCGACATTCGAACTCTCTTTCAAAAACGCGCGAAATGACGTTTGGCATCCAAACGATCATCTTCAAACTCAAAAGTCGACGTTTGACATTCAAACGCTCTTTTCTTAAAAGTCAACATTTGACACTTAAAAGATCAAAATCAGCATTCGCGCCACTTTTCCTAAAAAACTTCAAAACCGACGTTTGTCATTCAAACGCTCGCCTTTTCAAACAGAATCACAAAAATCAATCGTTTGACATTCAAACCAAGATTAAGCTTGTCATTCAAGCCCCCATTTTCAAAAATGCAAACACACACACACGCACACATTTTCGAGAAAGGTAGAAAGACTCGTCATACGAGGCGTTTCGGGTGATCTCAAAATACTCTTCCCGAAACGTAACGTGACCTCCAAACCTAACAATCTCTGGTACTCAAAAAAGCCTTTTTCTCGTTTTTGCTACCAATAAAAATGACACCCCTTTTCAAAGCCTTTTCCTAAGTTTTTGCTACCAATAAAAATGACACCATTTTTCACTAAAGCTATTTTTCAACGTTTGGGCTCAAAATACAAAACCGCGTGGCGACTCCTCTCCTTCCTGAAAGCGAGGTCTCAAACACCAACCCTCCGCGAAAGACAACCGCTTTCGCTCGCGCGAATCCGGGTAATTTCAGAGCCCTCTGTCATTTTTGAAACACACCAGCCAACAGACGCCGAGGGCGAGCGGGGAGAAAGAGCGAAGAGCTAGGGTTTTGAGTTGAAATTTTTCTTGAGCTTCTAGGAATTGCTTGCGACAATGCCTCCCCGTATACGCCCAACGAAGCAAGGGGACCATCAAGCAGAAATGGCGAATCGACGGAAGAAGATAAAGAGGAACTTTCGACCCTTTTTTCCTCAAGCTCCGCGAGGACACGTCTATCCCCAAGAGGACAAACACACTTCGGTTGGTAGGAGGGCTGAGGTAAGATTCCTGCCCAACTTTGTTACTGATTTGAATTTTGAAATTTTGAATTTTTTTTTTTCGAAAAAAGCCATGCTTATGACTGTACTGATGGAATGCATGAAAGGAATCCTTCAAAATGTAATTGACTGAGGTAATTCTGATACCTGTGCTGTGTTTACTTGCAGGGGCTACATACTAGGGGATCATCGAAGGTGATCGGGCGGCTGTGGAGGAGCTTGCCGGGCAGTGTGGATGAGGCACTTTCGCCGAAGGGCTTGGTATACGCAGCCGGGCTTGGGCAGTTCTTCGGGATGGCAGGGGCCATTGGCGACACCAAGAGAAGTGTCGAGCTGATGAAGGCCTTCCGGGGATTTTGGTGGGAAACTACCCACACTTTCCATTTTACCTGGGGTGAGACCACAGTCACGCCTTATGACTTCGCTGTTATCACAGGGTTGCCTTTCACTGGTCAGCCTAACTTTGCTGTTGAGCCCATCGCTGAGCCCGAGCTCCTGGGTGACGATGGGATGATTGAGCTGGTTGGGTTTGCTCTTCGGGACAGGAAGGGCAACGGATATGAGCTGGGAGAGATACATGGAGCGATTGAGTCTCAAAGTCGGGCCTACCCTCCTATTTTTGATGGCTCTGCTGATAGCCACCTTAGGGCTGAGAGGCTGGCTCGGGCCTTTGTTTGGGCAGGATTCTCTGATATGCTGTTCCCCAATGGGGCTTCTACTGCTTTGACTGCCCTTCTGGAACTTTTGAGGGATTGGGGGAATGTCGGTAACTTGTCTAGGGGAGAAGCTGGGCTGGCGGAGATGTACTTGGCCCTAGATGACATCGGCCGGGGAGAGGCTAAGTCTTTTGATTGCTGTCAGATGGCCTTTGAGGTAGCTTTTTGCCCTTGCCTTTCTTTACACACACACTTGCATTAACAGTTACCATCTTTGATTTTTGACCCTCTCTGACTTTGTCTTTTGCAGGCTTGGGCTTATGAGATATTTAGTTGCTATTCGTGGAAATTCAAGGATGAGTTTCCTGCTGATACTTTTCCTGCCCTCAGACGCTGGACTAAGGGTGCCAAGAAGCAGACTTGGGAATCCGGGTCGAGGGGTAGAGTGACTGCTTCCTATGCTGACACCATGCTATTGTTGAGAGGAGCTCCTTTTAATCTCTCCTTGTTCCCGTGGGACGAGAGATATCAGGGTGAGGATCTGGATTATGCGCTTTATCTGACTGGGTGCCGTAAGCTCTTGGTGGGCTTGACTGGAGATGCCCTGTATTTGGCTGAGAGAGTGTTCAGACAGCACGGGCCTTATATGAATGCTCGAGTCCCTGAGGATCCTCCATTTAGGATGTGGTTTCCTCTCCAGCTAGAGAATGTAAAGGATTTGATTGTAGGCGTGGCAGCCCATCACTTTGTCCAGGACGGAGATTATACCTTATATGTGGCTAGAAGGTTGCAATCTCCTCAGGTTAGAGCTGGATATGATATTCAGAGTGCAGGGCCCTCGACTGGCCATGTAGCTAGACCTCCTCTTCCCCCGACTTTTATTAATTATCAGAGTGGTGGTCGCATACGGTGAGCTCACATCGACATGTCATAGACCCATTCTCGTCTGCAGCTCTCGCGGGGTTCCAGATCAGTAAGTACTGCTCCTTGCCTCCTTTAGACTGCTTGCGCTTCTTTTTTATATCAAGGACCGCATTCTGATGCTTCTGTTTTTCTGCTTGTAATAGGTGCCGGCCCAGGCTTACAGACATCTTACTCGGGCTTTTATCGGTGCCATGGGCATGATTGGCAAGCTCCAGAAAGGCGTGAGCTTTTGGAAGAGTCAATGTAGGTCACAGGATGCAATCAACATTTCCCCTCCCGGTCAGCCAAGAAAGAAGAAGAGTCGTTTTGATGTCGTGGGTACCAGCGGACCGAAGCTACGGACCAAGAATGCAAATGTGCCTTTTCGCAGACCTGTCGAGAGTGATGATGATGATGATAGTGATGATGATGATAGTGAAACTGCTGCTGACTACGAGCTAGCTTCCACCATTATTCCAGAGCTCGATGAGTATTATGACCTGGGGACCGTAGCATATGAAGCACCTTCTGACGATCCTGATGATGAACCTGAGGAGGCTGAGGATGACGACGAGGATGAAGTTGATGATGAACCTGAGGAGGCTGAGGATGACGACGAGGATGAAGATGATGAGGAGGAGGATAACGAGGAGGGTGATTCAGAGTAGCCCCCCTGGATTCGATTTATGACTTATTGCTCATTGTACTCTGTAGGAAATAGACATTCTAGGCTAGGCTAACTCTCTGAGCACTATCCTAAACAAACTTTAAACTTGGCTGTTTGTCAATTTGCTACTTATCTTGTTAGCTTTATTATTTTGCACAAATCCATCTCATTTTGGGGAATGAAAGCTGATGGTGTGATGTTTTTGATGAGTGTGTGTGTATGGTTTATATGTGGAATGTGTATACAGAAGGATGATTTGTATGGTAAATGTGTGTGTGGTGAATGAAACCTCTCCCATGTTGTTTATGAAGTGATGGTTGATGGTTGCAGCGCTGGACAAGTCGGGGGGTGCCCTGGGAAGGAATTGGATGCAGGTTGCTGATGTCTGATGCTGGGCTAGTTCTGTCGCATGGCTCAGGACAGCAAAGAGTAAGTTGTGTCGCGTGACACAAGAAGCCCCACTGACAGGTTTTCCCAACCAAACCCCACATTTGCCTCAAGACCACCCCTTTTGCCTAGGGAAAGAAATACGTCAGCCCCTGCTTTGATGAAGTAAATCTCATGTGCAAAACTAGCCTCAAGGATCAGGACTGTAAAGCGAGCCCCAGAATCTGCCCAGAAGTTCTCATGCACATGCAATCCCCTTTCCTGATAAAGCCCCGGTATGGAGAGATTGTTGTGGACTGGAGTCAGCCCCAGTTTGGCAGAATTCCCATGTAGCCCCATTGCAGACAGACACACCGCATGGCCAAGGAGGCACTCTTCTTTCAAACTTTAGTCAATCAGTCGACGGACTAGACTCAGAAATGTTGACGTGTAGGGGCACATCTTTCGAGGGTGGGAATGGATCCCAATTCTTTGACACACTCGCTTTTGGGTTTGACTCTTTTGGGAGAGTATAAGCGTCACAAGGTGTGAAAAAGTGTATGGAAGCCCCTGCTTGACAGAAAAATAGTGTTTGGCTCTATCTTCCTATGATGTAGAAAAGAAGACTTGTTGAGACACTTGAAAACTTGTCTTATTCATGATGATCACAAAGCTGCTTAAAACCCTTTATTGATGTTCGGGTTATTCAAGCACTAATCCAGATATGAACAAATATTTTGATTAATCATGAGGAGATAACCAACTGATATCGAGAATCGAGCTTGGAAGGATGGAAAGTGTATAGGGACGGCCCTTGCTGAGACCGGATTTTCTGTGATTTGTTTGTGATTTCGACCGGACTAATTCTGGTTGCCTACGTTCCCCTCCTTGGGAGGAGCTCAGGTCTCCGTAGTTCGGGCTTATCCCGATTGAAATAGAATGGAAATTCGAGTATCTCTTGAGGATTGGAGAGTTGAAGCACATGTCTCCTTGGAGTGTCGATGAAAGACATGGATGTGAAGCCCCAGTGGGACATCCACAACAAGTATTTACGGAAGAGAAATGAAATATGCTCACATAAATGGTCGAATGAATGGATTGAATTTGCACAATCTTTGATTGACGATCTTGAACCGAGATGGATTTGGCTCCGATTTAAGCAAGCAACAAAGCGTTAATCTGATTTATCTCTCGAAGATATTAGAATGAAACTGCTATCCGATAGGAACTGCAACTGGGTTTCAAGGTTTCGATCGGCTTTCGGATGATGGGATATCATAACCTCTTAAGACGAGAGGTCGACTAGGCCTTTTACTGACTGAACCTCTAAAGATGAGAGGTTGGCTTTTAGGGATGTGTTTGGGATTTCTAAGGTGAGGGAATTGATTTGCCTCTAAGAATGAGAGGTCAATCTTGGCTTTGCCAAGGTCAAGGGTAATGATAATGGGAATATCCTCTAAAAACGAGAGGATAGCTTGGGATTGGTTAGAGGTAATGATGAGGGGACATCCATGCTGTCTCTTTATTCACTCTGAGACTCCTCTTGAGTAACGACCGGATCCTTTGACTTTTTGCTTTTGAGAGGATCGCTAGGGACTAAGCTCTCTTTCTTTTCTTTTCTTTTCTTCTTATTCTTTTTTTTATTTTTATTCCTCTCTCTTTTCCAATTTTGTTTTGAGAGATTATTTCTGCTAGTCCCCCGGATGGATCATTGCATTCCGCCGTTCTCGAGCTTGGAGACGGTCAATCTTCTTTTGAATCATGGGAGTCTCAGGGATAGTCCCTCTTCTTCTGGAGATGGTTAGATGGGTTTCAAAACGTGCCGATCTTGAAATGAAATAATATTGTTTGGTGAGGGTGAGGTGATGGTTTTCCTAAGGGTGAAAGGTTTCAACCGCAGTCCACACCGGATGATCTAAACGAGATCAAGGCCTCATTGCTTGCTTAAGCTTAATTGAGAAAGATTCATGCAAATTCATCGAGCAACGAAATGATGTATGATGAAAGAGATGTGAGCATATGAGATGTGAGATGGGGAGTTGATAAGCCCCAATTTGAGAAAGATATCAGTCGATTTTCTCACTCCGATCAAATTTAAATATCAGTCATTTCAACACATTAGTAGTTGAGCAGCACAAATGATCATGTAGAATAAAACTATTTCAATCAAGTGTAATGTGGGTGTGCTAATGGTGTCTCGAGTCTAGCAAGAAGAGAAACAAAGATTTTTATTATTGCAAAGCAAAAGCTGGTCCAACTTGGACTTGACAGACTCGATGCCCGAAAGGGACATTCTAGATCCTACGAGGACTGATTGACTGCATCAACTTCGGATGAAAGGAAGAGCATAGGTGACGTTGATGGGGTGAGGACCCTTCTCAATCTTTCTGTAATTCACAAATCATCCTCCTTAGTTTGAGCAATCTGAGCAAGCAATCGGGCCTCCCATTCACAAGGAAAAGCGTCTTCAAGGGTAGCTCGCAACTTTTCGATGGACACAACATTTGCACTCTCCTGACCCATGGGATATGAACTTCGAGACTGGTGGGCCATAATCTTCTCTGCTCGGGCATTTTGGATTCCGAATCAGATGGATGACCACTCGAGCACTTGAACTGCTGCCACCTCGGGAATATGGGCCAATCGAACGCCGGGCACAGGAGCACGCACCCAACTTGCCATGACCTTGTATAGGCGGAGAGGTGAGAGCATGTATAAGACGGAGGATAGAGAACCTTGAGGAGGTATGGGAGAGGGAAGAATGGGAAATGAGACGGACTCGCGCAAGATCTTTATTAATGTTCAAGTAAAAATTGGTGTCTTTTAAATCCTATGGACGGTTGGGAAAGGATAAGCATTTATTCACGCAATCTAGATCTCGGGGAAACCTAGGGACACATCATCCAAAAATACACCAAATGCATTGGTTAAAAATTAATAATAGGCAATGATACCTAAATAAAACCGAAGCATTTATGGGACGGACGAGAAATTCCAATTTCTGGAGAAATTTGGGCAGCATAACGGGTATCCCTGAAGAAATTCAAGGAAAAATCCGGCATGACCTCTCATCGGTGCACGTTGACAAAACGACATGATCTCTCGTTAGAACATGCCGTGGGAATGACATGTCCTTTCGTGAAACCAAGTTGCGATGGCAACATGCCCACACGTGCTAGGTTTTGAGGGAGGTACGAAAGCCTATTATAAATTTTGAAGCAATTCATTTTAGCGTATTTGAAAATGTCGTGTCAAAACCAACCGTTGGGTAAGCTTTAAAGTGTGGTGCCACCTATGATGCGCTAGGGGGATAGGTTTGACATTAGGCGCTCAAGCATAGGCGAATTACATCACCGTCCGCGATGCCGTCAATCGCACCCGAGGGTTCTAGATCTATGTGAAGTAGTGTGCGGATGACTAAATTCCTTTATTTGTGAAAATGATTTTTTTTATTATATTTTTTTATTTGAAAACAAGGGATAAAAGGAAAACTACACACACACACCCTACAGAGTACAATAAGCAAATGATCATAACTTGATCATGGGGACTGCCCCACAATCACAACCTGGTAGAACAAAACATCTTCTGCAGGGTGGCTGATCCTGTCGCACGACCCAGGATTGAGGTGGCAGCTTCTGTCGCATGATAGAATCAGCCACAATTCCAGAAAACCCAAGCAAACTGAGCCCCAGCCTCCAAGCTCAACGCAATAGCCAAACCTTAAACAACAACACAACACACAGGAAGCAAGGAAAGGGGAGGGAATAAAGCAAAGCACTAAATGCGTTTATACACATATAATGTCACGCACAATGCACACACAAATGAATGAGGAAGATGTTGAACAAGCACGAAAGTTTGACCCACTTTTGAAAACTAAGTTTCAAGTCCCCAGCAGAGTCGCCACTGAATGAACGCTCGCCGAAAAATAAAAATATTTTGAGAGTCGCCACACCATTTTAAAGGAAACATTGAAAACCTTTTGAAAGAGAAAATGGGTTCGGGGGTCAGGTTACGTGTTGGGAAGAACCGAGAGTTCACCCAACACGCCTCGTTCGTAGACGAGTCTTTCTATGTTCGATATCCAAAACAT
This sequence comes from Adenophora triphylla var. japonica, assembly GCA_022495995.1. Classification (NCBI taxonomy): domain Eukaryota; kingdom Viridiplantae; phylum Streptophyta; class Magnoliopsida; order Asterales; family Campanulaceae; genus Adenophora; species Adenophora triphylla. The sequence continues at coordinate 248,929 of JAFEMH010001463.1, read as the reverse complement.
TCAAAAGTGTGTGCGAATTGTGTGTAACAAGATATGTGACAAAATGTATATTAATGCTTCATTTTATTGCTCAACAAGGGGGGAGTACAACTTGTGAACCATTGACCATGGGAGGCCACATCCCACATTACAAAGAGGAGGAACAGGACTTACAACTGAAATGAACCATCTATAAAGGACCATTTGTGTCGCGTGAAACAGGACTCCACATGTCCAATTGTGTCACGTGACACTAACAGTCACATTACAGTGGCTTTACAAGTCTCAAACCACAGAACACAATCACTTCAAATGAGTGTGGATATTGAAGATCCACACTCTGTTTTGAGTGGCAAGTGATCCAAATGGACAAGTTACAACTGAAATGATGAACCAGATGAACAACTTACAACTGAACTGGTGGTCTCTGCATGGGGCTAGTTATGTCGCGCTACACAGGACCTGGTATGGTCAGATGTGTCGCATGACATAACTTGGCCTTCTGTAGAGACTTTACAATTGAGAAACAGATCTAACAGATACCAATTCAGATCAAGCTAGAATAACAAATTAACTCAAGAAACAATGAATTAACTACGAATCAACCAAGAGGGTGTGGATATGGGGAGATCCACACTCTCTTGCAAACCAAGCAACAATATACTTCAAAATCACATCATGAATTATCAATTAAACCAAGTTCAACAAGTTAAACAGAGAGATGACGATTGCCACTTGATAATTGAAGCAGATGGAGCTCAATTACCAAGTGGATGAACAAAGATTGTAGTGAATTGCAAGGAGCAAATGAATAAATGTGAGAGATGGAGGAGGAGAATTCGTTACCCTTGTAGTCCTCAAACTTCACACCAAGTTAGGTGTAGAAGCCTTCAATTCAGCTGCTGGAAGGAGATTTGGATCTCGGATCTGAGAAGGAATTGTGGTCTTTAGTTGGTATGTGTGTATGTATGAGAGAGATGAGTGAATTGGGTGAGAGGGATTGAATTGGTGAGGGTTGGTAGGTGTCATGTGTGTTTTGGGAGAGAAGGAGGGTATTCTGGATGCATTTTGGCAGAGTGACTTTAAGGAGTGGAAAGAGGATCCTGAAATGAGAGGTGCAGGGTCTTATATACAGGCTGCAGATTAGAGGCTAGTTGTGTCGCACGGCATTCTGTAACCAATTTCCATGCCTCGATCTGTCGCGTGACACAAGGTGTCACCAACCGTTTCTGGCGCCAAAACCTGGTTCTGGAACATTCTGAGTAAATACCCAAAAGGTCCAAACAGGTTTATTCCCTGTAGGTCCTTTAGCATGAGCAAAGTACTGAAAAGTACTTCCTTGGCGAGAAACTTATGAAATGTTTTCGGAAGTCTCGGAATGGACCAGGAATTTACCAAAACGCCCCTTAATGCAATTTTATCGTATTAAAATGCATCTAAGAAGGGTTGCGAATTGGATTGGCGTACTTACAACTAGTTGTCCCGCGCGGGACATGCGTGTCTCGCACGAGACATCTCCTCTGCAGAATGTGCAGATTCACTTCCCTTGTCGATTTTAACCTCTTTTATTGATAACTCTTATCCAATCCGGGTTTCCACTAATTTTAGAGTTCTGGAACCTTTTTTGGGAGATATCCTAAATCCCTTGAGTCTCCTAATCTTGGTGACCAAGTAAATCAAACCCTATAAATACTAGATGACTTTTAGTATTTTAAAGGACAATTTACTGGTTTTTCTCGTTGAAAGACTCCTGCAAATCACTCTAAAACAACACCCAAATTCGTCCATCAACCTTGTTGATCGATGAATACCAAGATTCAAATCAAGGCGGAACTCCGTCCAAATCATTTCTCGACCGAGGAAAAAGGAGGAGGAGGAGACACTAGAACCACGTTCTAAACTAAATACTCCCTAAATTCATTTTTTATCATCTTCCCACGAAGATCCTGAACCTATGTCGAGGTTATTCATTAAAATCACTCAAGAACACAAGGTAAACTCCTATACTTTCATATTCTTCTTCTCAATCCCTCTAATTATCTTTAGAGTAGTGTAATCCCATCAAAAGGGTTAGCCTAGAGTCCCTTCAATCCATAGATGTGATCTCGAAGCATACAACCCGACATTCCTAATTAAGAAATTAATTAGGGTTTTCTTGTTCTTATTTAATTATTATATTGTTTTGATTGATAATACTCAATTGGCAAGACAATTCTTCGGATTGGGTGGAATGGGTGCTCCACGACCTTCCCATTCCATAAATTAACCCCCGAACCTTCGAATCTCTTTAAATTATCAAAAAGGTTTTTCTTATTGTTTTTCTAAATAAATAATAAGTGGTGACTCTGTGTTCATTAAAATCACACCGCTACACCATGCTCCGCCCCTTTCGTCCAAGTTCTTGCTTAATGCGGCAATTATCTGCTTGTTTGCCGCCTCTGCCTGACCATTGCACTGCGGCCTATAAACTCCCGATTTCCAGTGTTTGATATTTAGTCTAGTGCATTCCGCTAATTTTTTTCCCAAACTGAGTCCCATGGTCTGAAATGATTTCCCTTGGGAGCCCATATCTGCACCATATATTCTCTTGGACAAACTTGATTACATTATCCTCCGTGATTGTCACAAGCGCCTTTGCCTCTGTCCACTTAGTGAAGTAATCAATTTCTACCACCACATACTGACATTCGCCTCTATCCATAGGAAAGGGCCCAATCAAGTCAATTCCCCACATGTCTAAGGGCCATGTCGCCACAATTGGGATTTGATCTGTTGATGCTAATATAGGGATATTTGCATGCCTCTGGCACTTGTAGCATTTTCTCACATAATCTTCTGCATCTCGCCTCAACATTGGCCAATAATACCCATGAAACAAAATTTTATCAGCCATAGTTCTCGCCCCTGGGTGTCCTCCACAAATTCCTTCATGAATTTCATACAAAACCTTGTCCACCAAGCTAGGCTCAATGCACCTCATCAATGGCCTAGAAAATGATTTTATATAAAGAATTACATCCTAAATAGTGAATCTTAGTGAAGTCTTCTTGATCAATTTAGCTTTATCTTCATCAGGCGGCAACTCCACAGTGTCTAGAAACTCCTTCAACTCACTTACCCAACTTTTCTCTTGCTCCTCCATTTCCATTATTACTGGCCTGTTGATTGCCGACATTTCCAAAAACTCTATAGTCACTTCTTTAGACAAGTTCTGGATATCGATTCCTGCAGCCTTGCTTAGAGTGTCAGCCCTTGCATTTTCCGATCTGTCAATCTGCACCAACTCCCAAAATTCAAAGCTCTTCAAGATATTCCTGGCCATGCCACAGTATTTGACCATCACTGGATGAAGTTCTCCATATTCCCCCTTCACCTGATTCACTATTAGTTGGGAGTCTGAGTGAATGACTATCTTGGTGAGGCCTATATCCCTAACCAACTCAATTCCCACTATCAACGCTTCATACTCTACCTGATTATTTGATGCAGGGAACTTGAACCTCAAGGCTTTTTCATACTTGCAATATTCCGCTGGAGATACCAACATGATTCTCGCACCATCCTTATCTTTAGCTGAAGGCCCATCAACATGGAGTCTCTAATAATTTGGTGGTCTCTCCTTTGCTTCAATCAAACTGGGCACAACTTTCTTAGGAGCTCTTCCCTTGGTTGCCGCCTCTGCCAACTACGCTTGCGACTTCGTAAATGAAGTTTCTACAATAAAATCTACCAACGCCTGCGCCTTGATTGCCTTGCGAGATTCATACTTGATATCAAATTCTGTCAACTCAATGGACCATTTCAGTAGCCTTCCCGCTTTATATGGTTGTTGGAGAATTTTTCTCAGTGGAGCGTCAGTTAAAACTGTGATAGTATGAGCTGTGAAATAGGCTCTCAACTTTTAAGCGGCAACCACCAAAGCATACACCAATTTTTCTGCATTGAAGTATCCTGCCTCCAATTCACTAAGTGCCTTAGAGACATAATATACTGGCTTTTAAACGCTACCAACCTCCTTCACCAAAACACCGGCAACCCTAAAATCCGATGTCGCCAGATATACAAACAGTTCATCTCCTTCAAATGGGCTACACAACAGAGGCGGCTTCCCAAGATAACTCTTCATTTGCTCAAATGCCTCCTCACTTTCTTTGATCCATAAAAATTTTTGGCCTCCATTTAGGACTTTGAAGAAAGGCAGACATCTTTTATCTGATCGTGAAATAAAACTCCCCAAGGCAATGATTCTTCCATTCAAGCGTTGAATCTCACAGATTGTTTTTGGTGGCGACATGTCAAGAAAGGCCTGTATTTTCTCTGGATTGCCTTCTATTCCCTTCTATTCACAAGAAAACCCAAGAACTTTCCCGCCGTGACCCCAAAGGTGCACTTGCTGGGATTCAACATCATAGAATTTTTTCTCAAGCTATTGAATGTCTCAGCGAGATCATCCAGTTGGTCACCATCCCTTGTCTTGATTACCATATCGTCTATATAAGCTTCAACATTCCTCCCAATCTGCGACTTGAACACTTCATTGACCATACGCTGGTATGTCGCTCTATCATTTTTCAACCCAAACGACATCATTTTGTATCAAAAATTTCCCTTTAGCATTCTTAACACGGTTTTTGCCTTATCTTCCTCTGCCATTTTTATTTGATGATAACCCGAATAAGCATCAATGAAGCTGAACACCTTGTGCCCTGTATGGAGTCCACCAATTTATCAATCTTCGGCAAAGGATAGCAATCCTTGGAGCATGGCAAATTCAAATTTTTAAAGTTTATGCACATTCTAAATTTCTTGTTCGCCTTTAAAACCATTACAGGGCAAGCCAACCATATTGGGTATTAAATTTCCTTTATGATTTCTGCCTTCAACAACTTTTCCACCTCCTCCAAAACTGCCTTTTCCTTTTCTGCCTACAAATATCTAACTTTCTCTTTGAACGGCTCCACAATTGGATCTACATTGAGCCAATGCATGGTGACATTCTCATCTACTCCCCTCATATCTTTAGGTTTCCAAGCAAACACATCCAAACTATACTTTAGAAACTCAATCAAATTATCCCGCTCTTCCTTGGGGAGTTATTTCACGATCTTGATCTTCTGCTCAAGGAAACTACTATTGATCTCCACCTCCTCCAATTCTTCCAAAGCCTGAATGTATGGCTCATATCTCATTTGCAAAGTGTCTACTTCTATTCTCTTTTCTTACTACTGGCGAGAAACTCTTCATCATTCTTTGATAACACCTTTTCTGTGGGCTGTTCATCTAAAGTCTCAACCTCCATTTCTTCGCACTCCTCAACTTCCTCTATTCTAGGTTCTTCCATCTGCACAAGCCTAACAACCCTTACACACTCCAGGGTTGGGCTTATGCCAATCAATTCAATTGAAAAATCCATCTCGCCAGATTCCTCTGTTTTTCCCTCTTCTATCAACTCTTCTTGCACAATCTTCTCCTGCATTTCCCGCCTTTCATCTACCTCCATTCTTTCTCCCTCTACCTCTTTGATTGTCGAATTATTTCTCATACTTTCTGTCTCTTCCCGCTCTATCTCCCCCTCAAAAGCGACTATCATATTGATGAGCAATGGGCGAGCTGTTGATATTGTGGTCAATGAGATGGTGCTTGTCGCCTTTCCTTTCTGCATTCCTCTTTTCTTCTTTATAACTGTTATTGCTTCACTTTTAATACATCCAATGCCGTTGGGGGTGTGGTATTTCACCCTCTGATGGGGAATTGACATAACCATTTCAAAGCCTTGAAATAACGGGATGACTACTATGGAATTGTAAGGAGAAACTAAATCAATCACCATAAACTCTACCATGTGAGTTCTCGTAAACTTTACTTCCCCAATTTCCACTACTAAGGCAATTGTCCCCTTAACCCTCACAGTGTGGCTCGTGAAGCCTTCCAAGATACCATTGTAAGGGACCAAATTTGCCTCAGTGTACTTCATTCTCTTAAAGCATCATAATACAAGATGTTGTGGCTTGCCACTGAGTCCACAAAAACTCACTGTACGATGTTATTTCCTGGGTAGATTGTGATTACTACTGGCTGATTTCCATGACTAGCTATTACCAGGGGCAGATTTACTGTTATAGGTGCGGGTGCACGTGCACCCGGTCAAATTTTTTTACCAGTTTTAAAAAATTATTTATTTTTTTTACTAAGTGCACCCTAAAAAAAGATTGACTCTTTATAAAGGGAGGCGAACTTAGTAAACCCCAACAAAATAAGTTACAGACGTGTGAATTTAAGCCTTTAATTTCATTGTTTCACTTTCACCAACGCACGCCCACTTCCCAGTGACTGTACCGAGCGACAACGATGAGAGACGAAGCCAAGGGAGAGCGGCGCTCGATCTTGGATCTTCCTCACAAATCCATCTCTATTCTTCATCAAGCTTCAATCCTCTGTCCTCTGGTAAGTATCCTAAACCCTCGAATCTCTCCTTTGACTTCTCTCTCTCTCTCTCTCATTCCAGTAAAATATAAATTTAGGGTTTGAAAATAGTTTTGGGGCTTTGATTTTTTTTTCAGATTTAGTGGGTGATTTATATATATGTGTTGATTAAATGTTTGATTTCAAATATGTACGTGTTTGATTTTCAATTCTTTTTTGTCAATCATGCCATAATTTTTAATATGTCATCATGTTTTTATTATTGATTTTACTTTGTTGATTTAATGGTTATTTCGTTGAATTTTTGTATAGGATATTTGGTGGTGTTATTGTTGATTATTGAATATGGACAAATATCTCATCAAAAGAAAAAAAAAATTGGGGATGGTGAAACTAGTTTTGGGGTGGGTAATTCTAGTAGTGCACCAAGTCAACAATCGGTTCCCATTATGGCTTCTGCTAGTAAAGAGTTTGTTGATTTGAATAGTCTTCCTTCGGATCCTGCACTTAGAAAAAGAATTTCTGAATATCATCCAAATCAAGTAGATGATATTAGAAGATACTATCTAGTAAAGGGTCCTTGTCAACCCCACGGTCATGATTTTCCTTCAAAGATGATTGGGACTAAAATGTGTCGCTTTAATCCGAAATGGTTCAAAGAATATGGTAATTGGTTAGAGTATAGCATTGCAGAAGACAAAGCATATTGTTTGTGTTGTTATTTGTTTAAAGATCAATCATGTGATCAAAGATTTGGTCCTTGTGCATTTATAAGTATTGGTTTTTCTAGTTGGCATAAAAAGGAGAGGTTTGATTTACATGTGGGTGGAGTCAATAGTTTCCATTATATTTCAATAAAGAAGTGTGGAGTTCTAATGAGACAAAATCAATCTATTGAAGTTGCTTTTCATAGACAAGATGATGCTTTGAGAAATGATAACCGAATTCGACTATGTGCTTCAATTGCTAGTTGTAGATTATTGTTGAATCAAGGGCATGCTTTTCGTGGTCATGATGAGTCAGAAGATTCTTTGAACCAAGGGAATTTCCTTGAAATGCTAAAGGCTCTATCTCTTCACAATAAATCTATTGGCAATGTGGTTTTGAAAAATGCGGACAAAAAGAATTGTCAAATGAAGTCTCCTTCAATTCAAAAGGATATTGTTCATTGTTTTGCTCAAGAGATAGAACAAAAAATCATTAGGGAGTTTAAAGATGATTATTTTGCATTGTTGGTTGGTGAGTCTAGCGATGTGTCTAAAAAAGAACAAATGGTCGTGGTTTTACGATATGTGGACTCTTATGGATATGTAAAAGAGAGGTTCATTCGTGTTGTTCATGTGTTGGAGACTTCTTCTTCGTCTTTAAAATCTGCTATTGATGGTGTGTTAGCTTAATTGAATTTGAGTTTGATGAAAGTTCGGGGCCAGGGCTATGATGGGGCTAGTAATATGAGAGGTGAATTCAATGGTTTGAAAACTTTGATTATGAGAGAAAATCAATCTGCATATTATGTTCACTGTTTTGCTCATCAGTTATTATTAGCTCTTGTTGCTTTGGCAAAAAATTATGATGATATTGAGGATTTTTTCAAAATGATTTCCACCATAACAAATGTTGTTGGAGCATCTTGTAAACATAAAGATATGCTTCGATTACGACAAGCAGCAAAAGTGTCAGAAGAAATCGATAATGGTTTAATTGAGACAGGAACATAATTAAATCAAGAGTTATGTCTTTCGAGAGCCGCTGATACGTGTTGGGGGGTCTCATTTTAGATCATTGTTGAACTTATCTGTCATGTTTTTTTTCTGTTGTTGAAGTTGTTTCTTATGATGCTACTGAGTCGTCACAAAGAAATCAAGCACGTGGTCTACTTGGATATTTGCAGTCATTTGATTTTGTCTTTAATTTGAAATTGATGTTGACTATTCTTTCGATTACAAATGAGTTGTCACTAGCTTTGCAAAGGAAAGACACAGATATTTTGAATGCTATGTCGCTTGTTAAATTGAGCAAGGAAAGATTGCAAATGACAAGAAGTGATGGGTGGGAATCTCTCCTAAAGAAGGTAATTGACTTTTGCAGCAAGAATAACATTGATAGTTTGGATATGAATGCTGACTATGTTAATCGTCACCGTCCTCGCCATAAGACACATGTTACAAATGATTTTCATTATCATGTGGAGTGCTTCTATGCCATTTTAGATAAATAGATTTTGGAGATTAATGATCGGTTCAATGAGATAAATACTGAGTTGCTTCTTTGTGTTGCTAGTTTGAATCCAAGTGATATATTTGTTGATTTTGATTCATCAAAATTGATAAGGTTGGCTCAGTTTTATCCGGATGACTTCACTTATCATGAAGGTAATGCTCTTAAGTATCAACTAGAGACATATATTATGGATATGCAATCAGATGACAAATTTGGTCAATTGAAGGGCCTTCCAGATTTGTACTTACTTCTATTGACAACAAGAAAATACTTGTCGTATCCATTGGTGTTTCGGCTATTGAAGCTGACATTGATTTTGCCTGTAGCAACGGCAAGTGTGGAAAGATGCTTCTCCGGTATGAACTATGTCAAGAACAATTTACAAAACAAGATTTGTGATCAATTTTTGAATGATTGTCTTGTATGTTATGTTGAAAAAGATTTGCTTAGGAAAGTAATGAATGATGATGTTATTAAACGTTTTTAAAGTATGAAAACGCGTAGGGTACAAATTTAATTCGAATATTTATGTTGTTTTTCCCTATGAGAAAATTGTATTCAAAGTTATGTATTTCAATGTAATTGTGTTACGGAAAATTTTAGCATGAAGTTATGTAGTGTAAATTGTGCACCCGTAGTTAAGAAATCCTAGATCTGCCACTGGCTGTTACGGCTAACTCCCTTCTCGAAAAACTTATTACCCTATCCTCATTAGGCGGGTATTCTGGCACATTGAACACATGCGACAAGCTCATAATCTAGTTATCAAGCTGAGTAATGCTTGGATTTGGGTCTTGTATCACATCTATCAGATTTCTCTCATCTCGTGTCACCTGACCACCTTCTTTCTCGACATACTCTCCCAGCTCGCCATCATCAATCTTCATATGAATAACCCTCTTCAAGTAGTAGCAATCATCAGTTGCGTGCCCTTTCTATTGGTGATACTCGCAGAAGATATTCTGATCTCTTTGAGTTGCGCCCGTTTCTGGCATTGGAAAGCCAGTGGCAACTGCACCATCTTTAAGATCTCGCTAGGCCTGGTGTTCAACTTAACAAACTTCACAATCTTTATTGGCCTACGGCCTCCTCTACGGCCACCCCCTCTTCCACCTTGGCCACTACGACCTCCTTTGAGTCCATCTTTTTCCTCTTTAGCATATTCTGTCCTTTCCTTCACATTCTTTCTCGCCACCGGAGTTGACGCGGGAACCACCGTAACATCATTATTATCATCTCCTCCATAACATCCGTGTACCACATACAACTCGCTTGTGGTTTTGTAACCTCATCCCTAGTTCTCGCTTGAAGTGTTATGGCAATAAGCTCGCATTGTAAAGCATGATGATGTTAATTTGCTCTATGTCTGATATCTGGTTAGCCACCTTCATGAACCTTTCTGTGTAACTTGTAATTTCTTCCCCTTGTTTCTGTCTGATTCCCTTGCTTTCTCATTGGCTGCGCTCCAGAAGCATTAAATCTCACCAAAAACTTTCTCTTAAAATCTTGGTACCCAACAATTGATTCTGTAGGTTGTGTGAGAAACCACTCTAAAGCATGGTCAGTCAGTGTACTAGCTAGAGCTCTGCATAAAATTGCGTCATTCTTGGTGAGCATTGATATCGTCACCTTAAACCCGCCAACGTGGGTTTTCTCCCTTGTACTTTTTGAGTATTCAGACAATGTCGGCATGAGAAAAGTTGGATCTGGGTCAGCATCTTGAATTTCTTTCACGAAAGGCATCAAGTAACAGTCCTTATCCTCATCCATTTTATTTCCTGCCTCTAATTCCTTAATCCTCTTTGCCATTTCTTTCTTTCAATGATCCCTTCTTTTTTCTCCATTTTCTCATGTCGCCTTGGCTCCTTAGCTTTGCGAGACCTTTCAGAATCTCACGATCTCCCCTCTGAAAGCCTTGAACGGCTTGGCGTATACGTCCTGTCCATCATTGATCAAGTGTCAATCTCATCATCATCATACTCATAGTAATAAGATGAATCTCTCGTGTTGGCCGACCGATAATACACTTTCCTCCTTTATCCATCTTCCACAATTTCTTGTGACCTCCTTTTTCCTACTCCTTCTATTCTTGCCCTTCCAACTTCTCGCCTTTCCTCCCGGGGCCTATCCTTAAGTGGTGGCATGACACAATCTCGTCTATCCTCTCCTCTTGACACACTCTGGCTAACAGCTTGTCCCCTTACTGGACTGTTTCCGGCCATTCTCCCAATAACATTATGCGAGATTGGAGTAGGTTCCTGACTCATTTCCATAAGCTAGTTATTATTGGTGAGAATTTGTAACACTAGTTCATTGTTTGCTTTTATCCGCTGTGCTTTTGCTCTGATTTCAACTTCTGTAAGGGGCAAAGTCTCTTGCCTTCCACATCTTGCCTCTCTCACATCATGACACTCCCTATCTTCTCGCTCCCTCCTCCTTTGAATGGTGGACTCTGTCTCAGTTGACTGCACGCCTCCCTCTAGGCCTGACCCAGCAGGCACATAAGCTTCACTTCGCAAGTTTGGTGTTGTCAACGCCAGGTTAGTGTTTGGTATGGTTTTTGAAGAGGTTCCTTTATCATGAACATTTTAAGGACGTGTTTCTAGGTTTTAAATAGGTTTCAAGAACAAAAACAAGAACATCTGATTAGCGGAGAAGAAACTTCAGGTCCCGGCAACGGAACCAACTGATACTGCCACATAAAAATGGTTGCACAACCCCAAAGTTAGCTGTCCAATGGTGGATACTCCAGCTGCCTTCTCCGTGTAATCTTACACACAAAACACACGTAAACTAGACCGGGGACATCTTTGACAAAGCCCCTATGGCGTGAGGATAAGTACTTGTCCAGGTATAGAAGAGAAGAGTACAATGGAAACTGCAAGAATGGACTGAAAACTGTACTTGAGACTTACATTTTCTGGTTGAAGATGTTGTTTATATACTTCCTCTTGTCATGTGCATGTCACATGCCCTTGCCACGTGTTGTCTTTCTATTGGATATGTATGAGCACTCAAAGTTAGTGGAGACGCCACCCTTCTTCTGACAGATAGATCATCATTTCATAACATATTTTGTGGGCCCAGGTATACATGTGCATAACGCCTTTAGCTGCTTCTAGAAAACTGCTATTAACTCGTATGTCGTCGCTTGGTGACATCCCTGTCTGGGTGATAGTCCTTGTTGTCGCTGGTTCACATCTCATCGTGCGGGCTCTTAACTTGAGGTTATGTTGACACTATTCAAAAATTGGCCCTAATGGGCTTCTCGCTGGTTCCCATTTCTTGTCTGTCTGCTAGTGATGTCGCCATGTTTCCTTTAGTCTACAAACACGCTCACAATAGTACACATCAATATCCTTGAAGATTTGTACACACAAACACCCACAAATGCGCACGCACACACACACACACACACACACAAATACACACAGAGATCTACAAACACGCTCACAATAGCACACACGCTCTCAAATAAATCTGGAATTTACTATCTGGGTCTAAAATCAGAGTTTTATAAAACTGAAATTGACTATCTATTAGCAAAAAGCACACATAGATCCAACTCCGTTAATGTCGTTGCTGGGTAAAGGCCAATTTTTTTTTTATAACAAAGATTGATATCAAAAGAGGCTTATCAATTTTGATGAGAGTGATGTAGCTTAAATAGAGATCAAACAGGTCCTATAAAATTTGAGAATTTTTTTGTTTGGATATGAGGGATGTTGGCATCGTGGATAAAATAGTCGTAGTTACCAATTTTCAGTGGTTGACATGGCCATGGTTGCCGCCGTGTAACAGTTAAGAAAGGATGGGGGAATAATGGTGTACTTAGGCCTCGTTTGATTTTTGAAATCAGCTCTAAATAAGAGCTCCATGCCTGACCGAGTCAGAGGTGAGGGCGTTAAGAGCATTTGTTTTTTTTCTCTGTTCAGATCTGCTTGTCACTTATTTGCCTCTTATTAATCAGATTTAAAAATAACGCTTATTTGTATCTGAAGCAAATTTGGGACAAAGATACCCATACCACATTTCGTTTATTCCAAATTTGCCCCTCTCATTTTTCCCTTTCATCGGTTCATCTTATTCTTCTCGCTACCTCCATCGCTCCCAAAACTCTCTCTCTTTCTCTATCCGCCATGGGTAATTCAACCAAGCCAGCCTTTTCTGGCTTCCCCTCTCCCCTGTTCCTCTCTCTTTTCTCTTTCTCTACACCAAGAAAATCTCAAGAACAATGAGTGTGTCGCAGGTTGAAGGGAGGGATGAGATTGGTTCTCTAGGTTTTGATAGACAAAGAGTTCTGCTGATCCTGCTAATTTTATGAAATTGAAGGTAGGATCTGAGTACCTTCTTCAATTTATCCATTAATTTGGCTCCCAAAATCAGGTCTAAGTCTGACACATACTTAATTAAGGGGTTAGGGTTTCAAGTGAATGAAAAATTGATTTTATTTGTCTGTCTAAAATTGATTTCCTACAAGGGTGGGATTATATTGAAGAAGGCGAATGAAAGATAAATCAAAAGAAATGCTAAATCTAAGTTTGATTCTTGGCAAGCCGTTCAAACTGAAGTTCTTCAATTACTTCTTTATGAACATGCATAAGGAGTCTGGGTTAGAGTTTGGAGCTCGTGTTTTATCTTCAATGAAAAAAAAGCTTTGTGCATTGTTTCATAATATTTTTGTACTCCTTCCTTCCGTTCCAAATTGAATGAATTTTTCAAACAATAAAAACTTCAAAAAACCATGTACCTATATAATTTTTACCATTTTTTTAAAGTTTGAAAATGAATAGTAAAATTTATACATGGAAAAAGACTGTTATTTTTGTTTATTAATATATTTGAAATTCATCGTTTATTACAAACAAATAATCAATTATATAGTATTTCAAAAGGTTAAAATGGTAAAAAGATTTAGAAAATGATTTCAGATGAAAAATCAAACAACTTAACTAATTTAGAATTCAGTTTTCAGACGTTGTCTCTTATCAATTCAGTCAATTTCAGATGTAAAATCAGATTTATCACTTAACAATTAAAAAAAAAAAACAAATGCCACCTTAGTAAGGTAATGGTTGGGGAAGAAGATATATTTTATGTAGTGTTCCTATTTTGCCCCTCTAAAAACTTCGCATGCGTTGGCACGTGACAATTTAACGATAAAAAATAGACGGAGTTAGTTATAGCCATTTCACGAAGTGGCCACTTCAGGTACAATTTTTGCAACAAAAATGACTTTGAATATTATATCCACACAACCTGTATAGTTGAGGTCCTTTTTTGCATTTTTGCCTAAATAAATTATTAATTAATTTTTAAGTAAATTTAACACATTAAAAATTTGATTAGTTTACAAATGATTCTTTAACATTTTGTTATAATTTTAACTATCTTGTTAAGTTTTTGACATTTTGTTAAATTTTAAAATTATTGTTAAGCTTTTAACCTCCAATAGGGTAAAGGAAGAAAATTATGGCAAAAACTCAAAATACGGCCGCAAAATGGACGAAATAAAGTACATTTCCAAATTGAATAATTATCAAACTTATGCAACTTAGACCCCGTTTGTTTCACCGTAAAATAACTCGTTTTCGTAAAATAACTCGTTTTACGTTGTTTGGTTGAGTCCCCGGAAAATGTTTTTCGGAAAATAACTCGGTTTCCGCTATTTGGTTGTTTTTCGGAAAATGGAGAAAACGTTTTTCGAAAAACATTTTACGCCCTTCCTAAGTAAAACGACTTACTGACCTTGTCCTAAGTAAAACATTTTTCAGGAAATTGTGCCCTTCATGTACAACTCATATTTCACAAGGTACAACATTCTACTTCCTCATTCTAATAATAATAGTAATAATAATAATAATAATAATAATAATAATAATAATAATAATAATAATAATAATAATAATAATAATAATAATAATAATAATAATAATAATAATAATAATAATAATAATAAAAATAATAATAATAAAATAATAAAAATAATAAAAAAATAATAAAAAAATAATAATAATAAATAATAAAAATCAAATAATAATAATAATAAATAAATAAAATACATGCAAATGACGAGATAAGGAAATCAGTCTCCTCGGCTTACCGGCAAGCACTTGTAACAATCCTATTCAAACAAGGATTCAGCAGTTATAATCTTATCAGAATTATAACCACCTCCTACAATACAGATCAAATAAGGACTCCTTAACAGATATAATTCTCTTGGGATTATATCTTATCTCTTTACAATCCAAATTCAACATGGATTCTGTCAATCCATCCCTATAAATACAAGTCATATAGCACATTATTTGGTACGTTACTTTTTACATACAGAAACTCTGTCAATTTAGTTTCTCACCACAAAACCGTGACTTATTCTCACGCCGGAGGGCCTTCGCCGGTAAAGCCTCGGCTTAGTTTACGTGTTTTGTCTTATTTTCAGTCCTAGCAATCGCCGGAGCAAACGATCGCTTGGATTTGAGCTGATTTGACGATTTTGGTATCATCAATTGGTTCCATTGCCCGAAAATTGATTCAAACACCCTTTGTTTGGCCTGAAAAAAACTCGCTTGAAGCCATATTTTTTTCCGAATTTATTTTCGATTTGATCGGAAATCGCTGCTCTGTTTGGCTCTGTTTTTTGTTCGGTCGGATTCTGCAATTTTCGGTCGAAAATTGTCAATTTTCGCCTGGAACAATCGTTTTGGCCGGAAATTCTGCTGTTATTAAATTGCAATTGCAATTTGGTGTTAACGTCTAGAACTCTACTCCAAATTTTGGCTGGAAATCGTGGTTATTGGAAAATTCATCAGTTTGGTAATTTACTGTTTACAATTGTTGATTCTCAATGGAAGACTGACAATTTGCAAGTATTACCGCCGAGGAACAAACCCAAGTGAACGGGATCACTCCAAATGCCGAGGTGCTTCCTCTTCCTCCACCTCAACCTGAAGGACCACCTCCCCTTGCCATGACTCTCCGTTTCATGGGGCAGCCAACTGCCGAGGGGGCAGGTGCCAACCCTCCTCGTGTCACTCATCCTAGAGGGAAAAGAATTGGGAGGAAGATGACGAAGAACGCCGACGCCGGTCGAGCTGAAAGCTCCCAGCTCGTCGACCGACGTACTTTGTTACATAGACAAATGGAGACGTTGCAAAGGATGTACGAGACGCAGGCTGCTCTCCAAATTGAATAATTATCAAACTTATGCAACTTAGACCCCGTTTGTTTCACCGTAAAATAACTCTATTTCGTAAAATAACTCGTTTTACGTTGTTTGGTTGAGTTCCCGGAAAATGTTTTCCGGAAAATAACTCGGTTTCCGCTGTTTGGTTGTTTTCCGAAAAATGGAGAAAACGTTTTCCGGAAAACATTTTACGCCCTTCCTAAGTAAAACGACTTACTGACCTTGTCCTAAGTAAAATATTTTTCGAAAAATGGTGCCCTTCATGTACAACTCATATTTCACAAGGTACAACATTCTACTTCCTCATTCTAATAATAATAATAATAATAATAATAATAATAATAATAATAATAATAATAATTATTATTATTATTATTATTATTATTTTATTAATCATAAAAATAAAGAATATAAAATAAAATAAAAGTCGGGAAGTAAAACAAAAGTGGTGGGATATAGGATGATGAGTTGGAGGGGTTGATTTTTTTTTTTTTAACTAATCATTGGAGGGATTAAAATTGAATGGGGAGTTGAATAATTAGGTGGATGAAAGAGAAACTGACGTGGAGACAGTTAAATAATTTTGATAGTTGAAATTGAAGATGGTCCAAGTGAAGCCAAAACAGCAAATTTTATAATGTTCTCAAGAAGTTGACAAAGAGGTTAAGCCATTATTAAGTCCACCCGAATATTTTTGGTCTTTTGAGTTTAGGCCCATCTTACTAAGACCCCTCTCATCTTAGTGAGACCCCTCTTGGGCTGATATACTCTCCTCCTCTTCTAGACGAGTGTGTGAGTATAATTTAATTAAATTGTTGTAGATTTCAAATCCATAAGAAAAAGACAAAATCGATTCCTCTTTATAAATAAACTAGTTAGTAACCCGTTGATACTCGACGGGGCATAATAATAGTAATTAATTAAAAAATAAAAAATTAATTATTAAACTGTGATTTTATGCCCACCCCTATTGTTATTTAGGGGGATTATGATTATTTAGATACTCATTCTCTGTCTTGAGGTCGATCATCTATCAGTTGCATATTCAACTTGTGTAGTGTTAGAAGCGCTTATAAAACTTCAAACGGTTATAACATCCAAAAGCGGAGAATAGGTACTATAAGTTTTTTACTTATGAACCATGAAGAGCGTTTCAGCAGAGAGCACATTCTTAACCTTACCCCCTCTCCTAGTTTTGGACATCAATGCAGGATAAAACATTAATATGAAGTTACAGGTTCGGGTCTAAAGTTGACATAAATTACCTTCCGTGTTGGGATGAATTTTGCATTTCAAAAACTGTATGCATATTCTTCGTCATCAAGAAATTCAGCATTCTTTGTAGCTCCACCGCAACCCCTGCTGATAGCCATTGTCACATGTCAAATTTACAAGGAAAAGATATATTTTTTTAGTGTGAATTGGTCGTATTTTCATAGATATTAAAGCTCATAATCATCTGTTAGACACTATTGAGATGGCCACCAAATCTATTCAGGAATAACAGAATCACCATATACAATAGGTTCAACAACACTCGCTCTAAATAAGACATCCATGTGATTAATTAATAAAATATAATTTTATAGGTTTAGTATGTCATGCATCAATACATTTATATATTACTAATACAATGTGTCAAGATAAGTGATCAATTCAGCATCAATCCAACAAATAAACATACGAAAACCAATTTTTCAACTCTATGAATTCAACTTAAAAAAATTAAATTTATAAGCTGTCATCAAATAAGGATTATCATATGATTAGGAGCGACCATATGGATATCAATAGTTTAAGTTAGAAAGAATTAAAAGCTCAGATTAGTTTCAAATGCATAAATTGTACAACATCAACACCAAATTTGATACAGACATGTTCACAAACATTAACTTGGTGCACATACCAACAAACTTATTACCTTTCAATAACTCTCTTGAACCTATTCGATCCTGGCAATTAACTGAAATTGGCCAGAACCATTACAGCCCTGGATAATCGCACTGGACGAAAATGGGGTTCGGTCTAATTGAACAGAAAGGTAAAATGGGGATGGAATTGTGGGTGGGACGAATTTTGAGACTGTTAGAGTTTTGGAGGATTAGTTTTTTTTTTGTGCGTCTGGTGTTTTGGAGCTGCTCATGGTTTTATTTTTCTTTTCCTCTCTTTTTGTTTCTTTCTATTTTAATCACTTTACTTGTAAGACCCATTAAATAGTTAGTTGTTGTTATTTAAGTGACTAACCCCGGTTAAACATTTAATGAATCAGAAATTAAAGTTCACCCTTGATCATTTTTGAATTTTATACTTTGACCCCCTGAAAAAATTCACTTGACCCTTAAGTTTTACTTCAATCCAACATATATAAACAAAAAAAATAACCTTTTCTCTCTCCTTGCGCATTTTTTCTCTTTGCTTTCTCTCTCTTCACGCCGTGAGTCCAGATGGCAATTAGCTGAGGAGGAGGCGCCGCTCGCCACCACGCTCCCAGCCAACAATTAATCACCGAAACCGATTCAAATCATGAAACTCTCTCTCTCTCTCTCTCTCTCTCTCTCTCTCTCTCCCTTCATTACCTCTTCTTTCCATTCTAATCTCAAATCCTCAAAATTCTGAACCCTGACAAATTTTGGTCTTCAAAATTGGAAACCATCTTTCAATTTTTATGGATTTCGATTCTTACTGTTGTTGGAACAACTTCATTAGTTACGCCCTTTTACCATACATTTAAGTCTATTATATAACTGCTATAAAATTGCTTCTTCCTTTTTTCTTTTCAAATGTTCTTTATCTATAATATTTTAGAAATATTGTTTGATGTCCTACTTTTTTATTTCTTAATTAGCCTTTATTTCATATCCAAATCATTTCCATTCCTTCCAGTAATATAGATGATATGGCTTGAGAGGTAGTGTCGATGTCGAAGAAGATGCTTTGATTCGTAGGTTTGATATTGCTCTTTCTCGTCCCTTTTACTTTTGTTGATGTGTCTCTAATTTCCTATCCATTTTGTACTTATGGAAGAATTACAAACGAAACTAAGGCAACTATGCGAAATTGATGGAATGACATATCAGCCCTTGCATGAAATGATTGATGTAGTTTTCCTTTGTTATACTTAATTTTATTGTTAAAAATATCATCAGAATTGTTCATTAATGATTTGTTCATTGTGTAGGAGATTGTAAGTTGGATCAACAGAAGGAAACATACCTTGACAAAGCATGACTTTCAGCATTATGTATCAAGGTGGGTATCGTTGGGCTAATCACTTGACTTTCAGCATTATGTATCAAGGTGGGTTCGTCTACATTGCCATTACTGACCGTCTCATACTCGAAACTTGGGAGATGGGGGGCAAATGTCAGCTTGTTTGATTTTTGGTTCTATCAATTTGGGATTGTGATTTTTCATTTTTTGTTCAGAGGCAATCTGAGCCATATATCCGATGATGATGAATCAAACAAATGTGGATCAAACTATGCTTAGTGAAAGATGTATTCAGACACATGATGTTAATGGTAATTCTATCAATGGAATAGATTGATTCCATCTGCTAGTGGACGTTGCTGAACAATTTGAAGTTCTTCCATTTTCTACTGATGCCAAAGCGTTTCTTGCAGAGATTATGTCCTCTTCTCACATCAAAGTGTGCTTTATTTTTCTTTCACTCTCTCATTTTTTTCCTATGGTCGTAAATAAAGATGGATGCTAAAGGTTTACTGGTTGGTGAGAACTTAGAAAGGTTGAAAGAAATCAAAAGTCCTAATTTGATTTTATTAGAAACATTATGGGTGGATACCCATTCTAAATACTTTATGCTTATTAAATAGAAGGTTTAGATATATATGATCTTTATTACAGGTTGGACCGAATGTTTCCTAACTACGGGTTAAGAAATTAGCAGGAAGTCCAACAACTGAATGGAATTATTCATAGAAAGTGATCATGTGTTTGATCTAACTTACTAAAGAAAATCAGAAGGCAGGGCAACAATTAGAGAGTTATATAATACTCTCTCATTCAAAAATAGTATAAATAAATAAAACCAAGTCAATGCTTGGAAACTCATTGGTTCAAAACTAATTAGAAATCACAAAGTACTAATATTGGTTCAAAATTAATCAGAAATCACAAAGTATGAAAAAAAATATTGGTTCAATCCCCCACGCTAAGAAAAATAAAACACAAACTCTTTATGCTTACCTAATGAATCTATTTTCCTGCTTGATTTGTTTGATTGCTTTAGTAACCGATATTTGAGCATCCTCACTATTCGAAACATCGCCCAGCAAACGTTTCCTTGGAGTTATGTCCTCATATGTTGATGTTGAACAACTATCCCCCATAAACTCCACAGGATGACCCTACATTGAATAAAATAAGCATAATAAATAACATGTACAATTAATTAGTCATGAAAAGCAAATAACTAAAAAAGTGAAGTAGAAGAAAAGGTAAAGTTGAACATGGATTACCCCATCATTATCATTCAGGTTTGACACATTTTGAACTTCTACATTTGGTCTAGAAGCCACCTCCTGCAGCTTAAAATAATAAAAAATATTATTTATGACATAATATTGATAGACATTGTAATATAGTTTGCACTTACATCAGAATTTGCCAATGATAAAAATTGAGTAATGGTGTCCGCATCCCCTGTTATTTTCTTCACCGTGAAAGATCGTTTCTCATCAGAAGAATCCATGGTTCGTTGGTCGACCTCAACCTTGAACAAACATCGCCTTTCAAACATAATGCAAAAAATTATATTCAAATTAAATATGTGATCAAATAATTTTATGATTCTGCGATATTTTAAATATGTGATTAAATTTGGATAAATCAATATTCAAATTAAATCTTATCAAATTAGGCTTACATTTGAATTTCAGTTTCAAATTAGGCTTACATTAAATCTTATCAAATTAAGCTTACATTTGAATCAATAGCATGACTGACGAATAAAAATGCGCCACATGCAATTTCACATCATAATTCCACGTGGCAAGCTGTGTGCATTCGATTTTCTTCTTTGTTAATATATTATATAGATTTGAAGTAGTTTTGTGAATTATGCGTGTGTAAAAATCATTTATGCAGCCGATTATTTTGGGATTCAAATTCTGTAGAAATCAAATCATCGATGTTAGTAAAAAGATAATTATTTTGTGGAAATCAAATTGGATTCCATAACTGACTAATCGATCAATTTAGAAATGAGATTAAATTTCAATTTCAAATAATTATAAATATGTGATTAAATTAGAATACAAATAAATATTCAAATTAAATCTTATCAAATTAGGCTTACATATGAATTTCAGTTACAAAATAGGCTTACATTTCAATTTCAGTTTCAAATTAGGCTTAGATTAAATAATTACGTATATGTGATTTAAATTTGCTTTATTAATATCAAATCTTATCAAAGGTAATTGCATGAGTCATGGGGAATTAATTTATGGATATCATCTATTACATATGTGAATTAAAAATATTGAATTCTAATTTCATATTTTAAATTGTCAAATAATTTTATAATTCTGCGATATTTTAAATATGTTATTAATTTTGGACAAATCAATATTCAAATTAAATCTAATCAAATTAGGCTTACATTTGAATTTCAGTTTCAAATTAGGCTTATATTAAATCTTATCAAATTAGGCTTACATTTGAATCAATAGCATGGTTGACGACTGAGAAGGCGCCACGTGAAATTCCACATCATAATTCCACGTGGTAGGCTGTGTGCATTCAATTTTCTTCTATTTTAATATATTATATAGATTTGAATTAGTTTTGTGAAGTATGCGTATGTAAAAATCATTTATGCAGCCGATTATTTTGGGATTCATATTTTGTAGAAATCAAATATTTGATGTTAGCAAAAAGATAAATATTATGTGGAAATCAAATTGGATTCTATAACCGACTAATCAATCAATTTAGAAATGAGATTGAATTTCAATTTCAAATAATTATAAATATGTGATTAAATTAGAATACAAATCAATATTCAAATTAAATCTTATCAAATTAGGCTTACATTTGAATTTCAGTTTCAAATTAGGCTTACACTAAATAATTACGTATATGTGATTTAAATTTGCTTTATTAATATCAAATCTTATCAAAGGTAATTGCATGGGTCCTGGGGAATTAATTTATGGACATCATCTTTTTCATACGTGAATTAGAAATATTGAATTCTAATTTCAAATTTTAAATTGTCAAATAATTTTATGATTCAGCTATATTTTAAATAAGTAATTAAATTTGGACAAATCAATATTCGAACTAAATCTTATCAAATTAGGCTTACATTTTAATTTCAGTTTCAAATTAGGCTTACATTAAATCTTATCAAATTAGGCTTACATTCGAATCAATAGCATGGTTGATGAATGAGAAGGCGTCACGTGGAATTCCACGTGGCAGGCTGTGTGCATTCGATTTTATTCAGTTTTAATATATTATATAGATTCGAAGTAGTTTTGTGAATTATGCGTGTGTAAAATTCATTTATGCAGCCGATTATTTTGGGATTCAAATTTTGTAGAAATCAAATATTTGATGTTAGTAAAAGATAATTATTCTGTAGAAATCAAATTGGATTCCATAACCGACTAATCAATCAATATAGAAATGAGAATGAATTTCAATTTCAAATAATTATAAATATGTGATTAAATTAGAATACAAATCAATATTCAAATTAAATCTTATCAAATTAGGCTTACATTTGAATTTTAGTTTTAAATTAGGCTTAGATTAAATAATTACGTATATGTGATTTAAATTTGCTTTATTAATATAAAATCTTATCAAAGGTAATTGCATGAGTCATGGGGAATTAATTTATGGACATCATCTATTACATACGTGAATTAGAAATATTGAATTCTAATTTCAAATTTTAAATTGTCAAATAATTTTATAATTATGCGATATTTTAAATATGTTATTAATTTTGGACAAATCAATATTCAAATTAAATCTTATCAAATTAGGCTTACATTTGGATTTCAGTTTCAAATTAGGCTTATATTAAATCTTATCAAATTAAGCTTACATTTGAATCAATAGCATGGTTGACGAATGAGAAGGCGCCACGTGAAATTCCACATCATAATTCCACGTGGCAGGGTGTGTGCATTCCGTTTTCTTCTATTTTAATATATTATATAGATTTGAAGTAGTTTTGTTAATTATGCGTGTGTAAAAATCATTTATGCAGCCGATTATTTTGGAATTCATATTTGTAGAAATCAAATATTTGATGTTAGAAAAAGATAAATATTATGTGGAAATCAAACTGGATTCCATAATCGTCTAATTAATTTAGAAATAAGATTGAATTTCAATTTCAAATAATTATAAATATGTGATTAAATTAAAATACAAATCAATATTCAAATTAAATCTTATCAAATTAGTCTTACATTTGAATTTCAGTTTCAAATTAGGCTTACATTAAATAATTACGTATATGTGATTTAAATTTGCTTTATTAATACCAAATCTTATCAAAGGTAATTGCATGAGTCATGGGGAATTAATTTATGGACATCATCTTTTTCATACGTGAATTAGAAATATTGAATTCTAATTTCAAATTTTAAATTGTCAAATAATTTTATGATTCTGCTATATTTTAAATATGTAATTAAATTTGGACAAATCAATATTCAAATTAAATCTTATCAAATTAGGCTTACATTTTAATTTTAGTTTCAAATTAGGCTTACATTAAATCTTATCAAATTAGGCTTACATTCAAATCAATAGCATGGTTGACGAATGAGAAGGCGTCACGTGGAATTCCACGTCATAATTTCACGTGGCAGGCTGTGTGCATTCGATTTTCTTCTGTTTTAATATATTATATAGATTTGAAGAGTTTTGTGAATTATGCGTGTGTAAAAATCATTTATGCAGCCGATTATTTTGGGATTCAAATTTTGTAGAAATCAAAAATTTGATGTTAGTAAAAGATAATTATTCTGTAGAAATCAAATTGGATTCCATAACCGACAAATCAATCAATATAGAAATGAGAATGAATTTCAATTTCAAATAATTATAAATATGTGATTAAATTAGAATACAAATCAATATTAAAATTAAATATTATCAAATTAGGCTTACATTTGAATTTCAGTTTCAAATTAGGCTTACATTAAATAATTACGTATATGTGATTTAAATTTGCTTTATTAATACCAAATCTTATCAAAGGTAATTGCATGGGTCATGGGGAATTAATTTATGGACATCATCTTTTTCATACGTGAATTAGAAATATTGAATTATAACTTCAAATTTTAAATTGTCAAATAATTTTATGATTCTGCTATATTTTAAATATGTAATTAAATTTGAACAAATCAATATTCAAATTAAATCTTATCAAATTAGGCTTACATTTGAATTTCAGTTTCAAATTAGGCTTATATTAAATCTTATTAAATTAGGCTTACATTTGAATCAATAGCATGGTTGACGAATGAGAAGGCGTCACGTGGAATTCCATGTCATAATTCCACGTGGCTTGCTGTGTGCATTCGATTTTCTTCTGTTTTAATATATTATATCGATTTGAAGTAGTTTTTTGAATTATGCGTGTGTAAAAATCATTTATGCAGCCGGTTATTTTGGGATTCAAATTTTGTAGAAATCAAATATTTGATGTTAGCAAAAGATAATTATTCTGTAGAAATCAAATTGGATTCTATAACCGACTAATCAATCAATATAGAAATGAGAATGAATTTCAATTTCAAATAATTATAAATATGTGATTAAATTAGAATACAAATCAATATTCAAATTAAATCTTATCAAATTAGGCTTACATTTGAATTTCAGTTTTAAATTAGGTGTAGATTAAATAATTACGTATATGTGATTTAAATTTGCTTTATTAATATCAAATCTTATCAAAGTTAATTGCATGAGTCATGGGGAATTAATTTATGGAAAACATATATTACATACGTGAATTAGAAATATTGAATTAGAATTTCAAATTTTAAATTATCAAATAATTTTATGATTCTTCGATATTTTAAATATGTGATTAAATTTGGACAACTCAATAATCAAATTAAATCTTATCAAATTAGGCATGCATTGAATTTCAGTTTCAAATTAGGCTTACATTAAATCTTATCAAATTAGACTCATATTTGAATCAATAGCACGACTGACGAATGAGAAGGCCCCACGTGGAATTTCACATCATAATTTCACATGGCAGGATGTATGCATTCGATTTTCTTTTGTTTTAATATATTATATATATTTGAAGTAGTTTTGTGAACTATGCGTGTGTAAAAATCATTTATGCAGCCGATTATTTTGGGATTCAAATTATGTAGAAATCAAATATTTTATGTTAGTAAAAGATAATTATTCTGTCGAAATCAAATTGGATTCAATAACCGATTAATCAATCGATTTAGAAATGAGATTGAATTTAAATTTCAAATAATTATAAATATGTGATTAAATTAGAATACAAATCAGTATTCAAATTAAATCTTATCAAATTAGGCTTACATTTGAATTTCAGTTTTAAATTAGGCTTACAATAAATAATTATGTATATGTGATTTAAATTTGCTTTATTAATATAAAATCTTATCAAGGTTAATTGCATGAGTCATGAGGAATTAATTTATGGACATCATCTATTACATACGTGAATTAGAAATATTGAATTCTAATTTCAAATTTTAAATTGTCAAATAATTTTATGATTCTGCGATATTTTAAATATGTTACTAAATTTAGACAACTCAATAATAAAATTAAATCTTATCAAATTAGGCATACATTTGAATTTCGGTTTCAAATTAGACTTACATTAAACCTTATCAAATTAGCCTCATATTTGAATCAATAGCATGGTTGACGAATGAGAAGGCCCCACGTGGAATTTCACATCATAATTTCACGTGGCACTTTGTATACATTCGATTTTCTTTTGTTTTAACATATTATATATATTTGAAGTTGTTTTGTGAACTATGCGTGTGTAAAAATCATTTATGCGATCGATTATTTTGGGATTCAAATTATGTAGAAATCAAACATTTGATGTTAGTAAAAGATAATTATTACGTGAAAATCAAATTGGATTCAATAATCGATTAATCAATCGATTTAGAAATGAGATTGAATTTAAATTTCAAATAATTATAAATATGTGATTAAATTAGAATACAAATCAATATTTCAATATCAATCTTATCGGCAATCCTGGCACACACAACGCTGATCGGCTGCTTCTCAGGGATTGGATTCAGGTTCTCGCAGGAAGTTTCAGGTCATTAAAATTGGATGTGCTTTACCCAATTGGAGGTTACTGCATTGAATCTACCCAATTAGAGGTTACCAGTGCACGAGGCGGCGGAGATGGCGTAGGAAGATTTTCTGAGGCTTGGTTGAGGGATTTGGTCCGGCAATGGAGGTTGAGCTTGGAGAAGAAGAAGACGCAGGCTCCTTTGCGTATTCCGGATAGAGAGAGAACGGTAAAGGTAAAACACGTTTTTTGTTAAGTTAACAAAAAACGCGTTTTTTATAAGTTTTTGGCTACGTGAATTGGAAATATTGAATTCTAATTTCAAAATTTAAATTGTCAAATAGTTTTATGATTTTGCGATATTTTAAATATGTGATTAAATTTGGACAAATCAATATTCAAATTAAATCTTATCAAATTAGGCTTACATTTGAATTTCAGTTTCAAATTAGGCTTAGATTAAATAATTACGTATAAGTGATTTAAATTTGTTTTATTAATACCAAATCTTATCAAAGGTAATTGCAAGAGTCATGGGGAATTGATTTATGGACATCATCTATTACATACGTGAATTAGAAATATTGAATTCTAATTTCAAATTTTAAATTGTACAATAATTTTATGATTCTGCGATATTTTAAATATGTGATTAAATTAGGACAAATCAATATTCAAATTAAATCTTATCGAATTAGGCTTACATTTGAATTTAAGTTTCAAATTAGGCTTACACTAAATCTTATCAAATTAGGCTTACATTTGAATCAATAGCATGGTTGACGAATGAGAAGGCGCCACCTGGAATTCCGCATCTTAATTCCACGTCACAGGCTGTGTGCATTCGATTTTCTTCTGTTTTAATATATTATATTGAAGATTTGAAGTTGTTTTGTGAATTATGTGTGTGTAAAAATCATTTATGCAGACGGTTATTTTGGGATTCAAATTTTTTCTGTAGAAATCAAATATTTGATGTTAGTAAAAGATAATTATTCTGTAGAAATCAAATTGGATTCCATAACCGACTAATCAATCAATTTAGAAATGAGATTGAATTTTAATTTCAAATAATTATAAATATGTGATTAAATTAGAATACAAATCAATATTCAAATTAAATCTTATCAAATTAGGCTTACATATGAATTTCAGTTACAAAATAGGCTTACATTTCAATTTCAGTTTCAAATTAGGCTTAGATTAAATAATTACGTATATGTGATTTAAATTTGCTTTATTAATATCAAATCTTATCAAAGGTAATTGCATGAGTCATGGGGAATTAATTTATGGATATCATCTATTACATAAGTGAATTAAAAATATTGAATTCTAATTTCATATTTTAAATTGTCAAATAATTTTATAATTCTGCGATATTTTAAATATGTTATTAATTTTGGACAAATCAATATTCAAATTAAATCTAATCAAATTAGGCTTACATTTGAATTTCAGTTTCAAATTAGGCTTATATTAAATCTTATCAAATTAGGCTTACATTTGAATCAATAGCATGGTTGACGAATGAGAAGGCGCCACGTGAAATTCCACATCATAATTCCACGTGGTAGGCTGTGTGCATTCAATTTTCTTCTATTTTAATATATTATATAGATTTGAATTAGTTTTGTGAAGTATCCGTATGTAAAAATCATTTATGCAGCCGATTATTTTGGGATTCATATTTGTAGAAATCAAATATTTGATGTTAGAAAAAGATAAATATTATGTGGAAATCAAACTGGATTCCATAACCGACCAATTAATTTAGAAATGAGATTGAATTTCAATTTCAAATAATTATAAATATGTGATTAAATTAGAATACAAATCAATATTCAAATTAAATCTTATCAAATTAGGCTTACATTTGAATTTCAGTTTCAAATTAGGCTTACACTAAATAATTACGTATATGTGATTTAAATTTGCTTTATTAATACCAAATCTTATCAAAGGTAATTGCATGGGTCCTGGGGAATTAATTTATGGACATCATCTTTTTCATACGTGAATTAGAAATATTGAATTCTAATTTCAAATTTTAAATTGTCAAATAATTTTATGATTCTGCTATATTTTAAATAAGTAATTAAATTTGGACAAATCAATATTCAAACTAAATCTTATCAAATTAGGCTTACATTTTAATTTCAGTTTCAAATTAGGCTTACATTAAATCTTATCAAATTAGGCTTACATTCGAATCAATAGCATGGTTGATGAATGAGAAGGCGTCACGTGGAATTCCACGTCATAATTCCACGTGGCAGGCTGTGTGCATTCGATTTTATTCAGTTTTAATATATTATATAGATTCGAAGTAGTTTTGTGAATTATGCGTGTGTAAAATTCATTTATTCAGCCGATTATTTTGGGATTCAAATTTTGTAGAAATCAAATATTTGATGTTAGTAAAAGATAATTATTCTGTAGAAATCAAATTGGATTCCATAACCGACTAATCAATCAATATAGAAATGAGAATGAATTTCAATTTCAAATAATTATAAATATGTGATTAAATTAGAATACAAATCAATATTCAAATTAAATCTTATCAAATTAGGCTTACATTTGAATTTTAGTTTTAAATTAGGCTTAGATTAAATAATTACGTATATGTGATTTAAATTTGCTTTATTAATATAAAATCTTATCAAAGGTAATTGCATGAGTCATGGGGAATTAATTTATGGACATCATCTATTACATACGTGAATCAGAAATATTGAATTCTAATTTCAAATTTTAAATTGTCAAATAATTTTATTATTATGCGATATTTTAAATATGTTATTAATTTTGGACAAATCAATATTCAAATTAAATCTTATCAAATTAGGCTTACATTTGGATTTCAGTTTCAAATTAGGCTTATATTAAATCTTATCAAATTAAGCTTACATTTGAAACAATAGCATGGTTGACGAATGAGAAGGCGCGACGTGAAATTCCACATCATAATTCCACGTGGCAGGGTGTGTGCATTCCGTTTTCTTCTATTTTAATATATTATATAGATTTGAAGTAGTTTTGTTAATTATGCGTGTGTAAAAATCATTTATGCAGCCGATTATTTTGGGATTCATATTTGTAGAAATCAAATATTTGATGTTAGAAAAAGATAAATATTATGTGGAAATCAAACTGGATTCCATAATCGTCTAATTAATTTAGAAATAAGATTGAATTTCAATTTTTAATAATTATAAATATGTGATTAAATTAAAATACAAATCAATATTCAAATTAAATCTTATCAAATTAGTCTTACATTTGAATTTCAGTTTCAAATTAGGCTTACATTAAATAATTACGTATATGTGATTTAAATTTGCTTTATTAATACCAAATCTTATCAAATGTAATTGCATGAGTCATGGGGAATTAATTTATGGACATCATCTTTTTCATACGTGAATTAGAAATATTGAATTCTAATTTCAAATTTTAAATTGTCAAATAATTTTATGATTCTGCTATATTTTAAATATGTAATTAAATTTGGACAAATCAATATTCAAATTAAATCTTATCAAATTAGGCTTACATTTTAATTTTAGTTTCAAATTAGGCTTACATTAAATCTTATCAAATTAGGCTTACATTCAAATCAATAGCATGGTTGACGAATGAGAAGGCGTCACGTGGAATTCCACGTCATAATTCCACGTGGCAGGCTGTGTGCATTCGATTTTCTTCTGTTTTAATATATTATATAGATTTGAAGTAGTTTTGTGAATTATGCGTGTGTAAAAATCATTTATGCAGCCGATTATTTTGGGATTCAAATTTTGTAGAAATCAAAAATTTGATGTTAGTAAAAGATAATTATTCTGTAGAAATCAAATTGGATTCCATAACCGACTAATCAATCAATTTAGAAATGAGATTGAATTTCAATTTCAAATAATTATAAATATGTGATTAAATTAGAATACAAATCAATATTCAAATTAAATCTTATCAAATTAGGCTTACATATGAATTTCAGTTACAAAATAGGCTTACATTTCAATTTCAGTTTCAAATTAGGCTTAGATTAAATAATTACGTATATGTGATTTAAATTTGCTTTATTAATATCAAATCTTATCAAAGGTAATTGCATGAGTCATGGGGAATTAATTTATGGACATCATCTATTACATACGTGAATTAGAAATATTGAATTCTAATTTCAAATTTTAAATTGTACAATAATTTTATGATTCTGCGATATTTTAAATATGTGATTAAATTAGGACAAATCAATATTCAAATTAAATCTTATCGAATTAGGCTTACATTTGAATTTAAGTTTCAAATTAGGCTTACACTAAATCTTATCAAATTAGGCTTACATTTGAATCAATAGCATGGTTGACGAATGAGAAGGCGCCACCTGGAATTCCGCATCTTAATTCCACGTCACAGGCTGTGTGCATTCGATTTTCTTCTGTTTTAATATATTATATTGAAGATTTGAAGTAGTTTTGTGAATTATGTGTGTGTAAAAAATCATTTATGCAGTCGGTTATTTTGGGATTCAAATTTTTTCTGTAGAAATCAAATATTTGATGTTAGTAAAAGATAATTATTCTGTAGAAATCAAATTGGATTCCATAACCGACTAATCAATCAATTTAGAAATGAGATTGAATTTTAATTTCAAATAATTATAAATATGTGATTAAATTAGAATACAAATCAATATTCAAATTAAATCTTATCAAATTAGGCTTACATATGAATTTCAGTTACAAAATAGGCTTACATTTCAATTTCAGTTTCAAATTAGGCTTAGATTAAATAATTACGTATATGTAATTTAAATTTGCTTTATTAATATCAAATCTTATCAAAGGTAATTGCATGAGTCATGGGGAATTAATTTATGGATATCATCTATTACATATGTGAATTAAAAATATTGAATTATAATTTCATATTTTAAATTGTCAAATAATTTTATAATTCTGCGATATTTTAAATATGTTATTAATTTTGGACAAATCAATATTCAAATTAAATCTAATCAAATTAGGCTTACATTTGAATTTCAGTTTCAAATTAGGCTTATATTAAATCTTATCAAATTAGGCTTACATTTGAATCAATAGCATGGTTGACGAATGAGAAGGCGCCACGTGAAATTCCACATCATAATTCCACGTGGTAGGCTGTGTGCATTCAATTTTCTTCTATTTTAATATATTATATAGATTTGAATTAGTTTTGTGAAGTATGCGTATGTAAAAATCATTTATGCAGCCGATTATTTTGGGATTCATATTTGTAGAAATCAAATATTTGATGTTAGAAAAAGATAAATATTATGTGGAAATCAAACTGGATTCCATAACCGACCAATTAATTTAGAAATGAGATTGAATTTCAATTTCAAATAATTATAAATATGTGATTAAATTAGAATACAAATCAATATTCAAATTAAATCTTATCAAATTAGGCTTACATTTGAATTTCAGTTTCAAATTAGGCTTACACTAAATAATTACGTATATGTGATTTAAATTTGCTTTATTAATATCAAATCTTATCAAAGGTAATTGCATGGGTCCTGGGGAATTAATTTATGGACATCATCTTTTTCATACGTGAATTAGAAATATTGAATTCTAATTTCAAATTTTAAATTGTCAAATAATTTTCTGATTCTGCTATATTTTAAATAAGTAATTAAATTTGGACAAATCAATATTCAAACTAAATCTTATCAAATTAAGCTTACATTTGAATTTCAGTTTCAAATTAGGCTTATATTAAATCTTATTAAATTAGGCTTACATTTGAATCAATAGCATGGTTGACGAATGAGAAGGCGTCACGTGGAATTCCATGTCATAATTCCACGCGGCTTGCTGTGTGCATTCGATTTTCTTCTGTTTTAATATATTATATCGATTTGAAGTAGTTTTTTGAATTATGCGTGTGTAAAAATCATTTATGCAGCCGGTTATTGTGGGATTCGAATTTTTTAGAAATCAAATATTTGATGTTAGCAAAAGATAATTATTCTGTAGAAATCAAATTGGATTCTATAACCGACTAATCAATCAATATAGAAATGAGAATGAATTTCAATTTCAAATAATTATAAATATGTGATTAAATTAGAATACAAATCAATATTCAAATTAAATCTTATCAAATTAGGCTTACATTTGAATTTTAGTTTTAAATTAGGCTTAGATTAAATAATTACGTATATGTGATTTAAATTTGCTTTATTAATATAAAATCTTATCAAAGGTAATTGCATGAGTCATGGGGAATTAATTTATGGACATCATCTATTACATACGTGAATCAGAAATATTGAATTCTAATTTCAAATTTTAAATTGTCAAATAATTTTATTATTATGCGATATTTTAAATATGTTATTAATTTTGGACAAATCAATATTCAAATTAAATCTTATCAAATTAGGCTTACATTTGGATTTCAGTTTCAAATTAGGCTTATATTAAATCTTATCAAATTAAGCTTACATTTGAATCAATAGCATGGTTGACGAATGAGAAGGCGCCACGTGAAATTCCACATCATAATTCCACGTGGCAGGGTGTGTGCATTCCGTTTTCTTCTATTTTAATATATTATATAGATTTGAAGTAGTTTTGTTAATTATGCGTGTGTAAAAAATCATTTATGCAGCCGATTATTTTGGGATTCATATTTCTAGAAATCAAATATTTGATGTTAGAAAAAGATAAATATTATGTGGAAATCAAACTGGATTCCATAATCGTCTAATTAATTTAGAAATAAATTGAATTTCAATTTTAAATAATTATAAATATGTGATTAAATTAAAATACAAATCAATATTCAAATTAAATCTTATCAAATTAGTCTTACATTTGAATTTCAGTTTCAAATTAGGCTTACATTAAATAATTACGTATATGTGATTTAAATTTTCTTTATTAATACCAAATCTTATCAAATGTAATTGCATGAGTCATGGGGAATTAATTTATGGACATCATCTTTTTCATACGTGAATTAGAAATATTGAATTCTAATTTCAAATTTTAAATTGTCAAATAATTTTATGATTCTGCTATATTTTAAATATGTAATTAAATTTGGACAAATCAATATTCAAATTAAATCTTATCAAATTAGGCTTACATTTTAATTTTAGTTTCAAATTAGGCTTACATTAAATCTTATCAAATTAGGCTTACATTCAAATCAATAGCATGGTTGACGAATGAGAAGGCGTCACGTGGAATTCCACGTCATAATTCCACGTGGCAGGCTGTGTGCATTCGATTTTCTTCTTTTTTAATATATTATATAGATTTGAAGTAGTTTTGTGAATTATGCGTGTGTAAAAATCATTTATGCAGCCGATTATTTTGGGATTCAAATTTTGTAGAAATCAAAAATTTGATGTTAGTAAAAGATAATTATTCTGTAGAAATCAAATTGGATTCCGTAACCGACAAATCAATCAATATAGAAATGAGAATGAATTTCAATTTCAAATAATTATAAATATGTGATTAAATTAGAATACAAATCAATATTAAAATTAAATATTATCAAATTAGGCTTACATTTGAATTTCAGTTTCAAATTAGGCTTACATTAAATAATTACGTATATGTGATTTAAATTTGCTTTATTAATACCAAATCTTATCAAAGGTAATTGCATGGGTCATGGGGAATTAATTTATGGACATCATCTTTTTCATACGTGAATTAGAAATATTGAATTCTAACTTCAAATTTTAAATTGTCAAATAATTTTATGATTCTGCTATATTTTAAATATGTAATTAAATTTGAACAAATCAATATTCAAATTAAATCTTATCAAATTAGGCTTACATTTTAATTTCAGTTTCAAATTAGGCTTACATTAAATCTTATCAAATTAGGCTTACATTCGAATCAATAGCATGGTTGACGAATGCGAAGGCGTCACGTGGAATTCCACGTCATAATTCCACGTGGTAGGCTGTGTGCATTCGATTTTTTTCTGTTTTAATATATTATATAGATTTGAATTAGTTTTGTGAATTATGCGTGTGTAAAAATCATTTATGCAGCCGGTTATTTTGGGATTCAAATTTTGTAGAAATCAAATATTTGATTTTATTAAAAAATAATTATTCTGTAGAAATCAAATTGGATTCTATAGCCGACTAATTAATCAATAAAGAAATGAGAATGAATTTCAATTTCAAATAATTATAAATATGTGATTAAATTAGAATACAAATCAATATTTAAATTAAATCTTATCAAATTAGGCTTACATTTGAATTTCAGTTTCAAATTAGGCTTAGATTAAATAATTACGTATATGTGATTTAAATTTGCTTTATTAATATCAAATCTTATCAAAGTTAATTGCATGAGTCATGGGGAATTAATTTATGGACAACATCTATTACATATGTGAATTAGAAATATTGAATTCTAATTTCAAATTTTAAATTGTCAAATAATTTTATGATTCTTCGATATTTTAAATATGTTACTAAATTTAGACAACTCAATAATAAAATTAAATCTTATCAAATTAGGCATACATTGAATTTCAGTTTCAAATTAGGCTTACATTAAACCTTATCAAATTAGCCTCATATTTGAATCAATAGCACGGCTGACGAATGAGAAGGCCCCACGTGGAATTTCACATCATAATTTCACGTGGGAGGATGTATGCATTCGATTTTCTTTTGTTTTAACATATTATATATATTTGAAGTTGTTTTGTGAACTATGCGTGTGTAAAAATCATTTATGCAGCCGATTATTTTGGGATTCAAATTATGTAGAAATTAAACATTTGATGTTAGTAAAAGATAATTATTCTGTGGAAATCAAATTGGATTCAATAATCGATTAATCAATCGATTTAGAAATGAGATTGAATTTAAATTTCAAATAATTATAAATATGTGATTAAATTAGAATACAAATCAATATTTAAATTAAATCTTATCAAATTAGGCTTACATTTGAATTTCTGTTTTAAATTAGGCTTACAATAAATAATTATGTATATGTGATTTAAATTTGCTTTATTAATATCAAATCTTATCAAGGTAATTGCACGAGTCATGAGGAATTAATTTATGGACATCAACTATTCCATACATGAATTGGAAATATTGAATTCTAATTTCAAAATTTAAATTGTCAAATAGTTTTATGATTTTGCGATATTTTAAATATGTGATTAAATTTGGACAAATCAATATTCAAATTAAATCTTATCAAATTAGGCTTACATTTGAATTTCAGTTTCAAATTAGGCTTAGACTAAATAATTACGTATAAGTGATTTAAATTTGTTTTATTAATGCCAAATCTTATCAAAGGTAATTGCAAGAGTCATGGGGAATTAATTTATGGACATCATCTATTACATACGTGAATTAGAAATATTGAATTCTAATTTCAAATTTTAAATTGTACAATAATTTTATGATTCTGCGATATTTTAAATATGTGATTAAATTAGAACAAATCAATATTCAAATTAAATCTTATCGAATTAGGCTTACATTTGAATTTAAGTTTCAAATTAGGCTTACACTAAATCTTATCAAATTAGGCTTACATTTGAATCAATAGCATGGTTGACGAATGAGAAGGCGCCACCTGGAATTCCGCATCTTAATTCCACGTCACAGGCTGTGTGCATTCGATTTTCTTCTGTTTTAATATATTATATTGAAGATTTGAAGTAGTTTTGTGAATTATGTGTGTGTAAAAAATCATTTATGCAGTCGGTTATTTTGGGATTCAATTTTTTTGTAGAAATCAAATATTTGATGTTAGTAAAAGATAATTATTCTGTAGAAATCAAATTGGATTCCATAACCGACTAATCAATCAATTTAGAAATGAGATTGAATTTCAATTTCAAATAATTATAAATATGTGATTAAATCAGAATACAAATCAATATTCAAATTAAATTTTATCAAATTTGGCTTACATTTGAATTCCAGTTTCAAATTAGGCTTACATTAAATAATTACGTATATGTGATTTAAATTTGTTTTATTAATATCAAATCTTATCGAAGGTAATTGCATGAGTCATGGGAAATTAATTCATGGACAACATCTATTACATACGTGAATAAGAAATATTCAATTCTAATTTCAAATTTTAAATTGTCAAATAATTTTATGATTTTGCGATATTTTAAATATGTGATTAAATTTGGACAACTCAATATTCAAATTAATTCTTATCAAATTAGGCTTACATTTGAATTTCAGTTTCAAATTAGGCTTACATTAAATCTTATCAAATTAGGCTTACATTTGAATCAATAGCATGGTTGATGAATGGGAAGGCGCCACGTGGAATTCCACGTGGCAGGGTGTGTGCATTTGATTTTCTTTTGTTTTAATATATTATATAGATTTGAAGTAGTTTTGTGAATTATGCGTGTGTAAAAATCATTTATACAGTCGGTTATTTTAGGATTCAAATTCTGTAGAAATCAAATATTTGATGTTAGGTAAAGATAATTATTCTTTGAAAATCAAATTGAATTTCATAACCGACTAATCAATCAATTTAGAAATGAGATTGAATTTCAATTTCAAATAATTAGAAATATGTGATTAAATTAGAATACAAAACAGTATTCAAATTAAATCTTATCAAATTAGGTTTACATTTGAATTTCAGTTTTTAATTAGGCTTACAATAAATAATTATGTATATGTGATTTAAATTTTCTTTATTAATATCAAATCTTATCAAAGGTAATTGCATGATTCATGGGAAATTAATTTATGGACATCAACTATTACATACGTGAATTAGAAATATTGAATTCTAATTTCAAATTTTAAATTGTCAAATAATTTTATGATTCTGCGATATTTTAAATATGTGATTAAATTTGGACAAATCAATATTCAAATTAAATCTTATCAAATTAGACTTACATTTGAATTTCAGTTTCAAATTAGGCTTACATTAAATCTTATCAAATCAGGCTTACATTTGAATCAATAGCATGGTTGACGAATGAGAAGGCACCACGTGGAATTCCACGACATAATTTCACGTGGTAGGCTGTGTGCATTCAATTTTCTTCTGTTTTAATATATTATATAGATTTAATGTAGTGTTGTGAATTATGCGTGTGTAAAAATCATTTATGCAGTCGGTTATTTTGGGATTCAAATTCTGTAGAAATCAAATATTTGATGTTCGTAAAAGATAATTATTCTGTGAAAATCAAATTGGATTCCATAACCGAATAATCAATAAATTTAGAAATGTCATTGAATTTCAATTTCAAATAATTATAAATATAAATATGTTATTAAATTAGAATACAAATCAATATTCAAATTAAATCATATCAAATTAGGCTTACATTTGAATTTCAGTTTCAAATTAGGATTACATTAAATAATTATTTATATGTGATTTAAGTTTGCTTTATTAATACCAAATCTTATCAAAGGTAATTGCATGAGTCTTGGGGAATTAATTTATGGACATAATCTATTACATACGTGAATTAGAAATATTGAAATCTAATTTCAAATTTTTAATTGTATAATAATTTTACGATTCTGCGAAATTTTAAATATGTGATTAAATTTGGACAAATCGATATTCAAATTAAATCTTATCAAATTAGGCTTACATTTGAATTTAAGTTTCAAATTAGGCTTACATTAAATATTATCAAATTAGGCTTACATTTGAATCAATAGCATGGTTTACGAATGAGAAGGCGCCACGTGGAATTCCACATCATAATTCCACGTGGCAGGCTGTGTGCATTCGATTTTCTTCTTTTTTAACATATTATATAGAAGATTTGAAGTAGTTTGGTGAATTATGCCTGTGTAAAAATCATTTATGCTGCCGGTTATTTTGGGATTCAAATTTTTTCTGTAGAAATCAAATATTTGATGTTAGTAAAAGATAATTATTCTGTAGAAATCAAATTGGATTCCATAACCGACTAACCAATCAATTTAGAAATGAGATTGAATTTCAATTTCAAATAATTATAAATATGTGATTAAATTAGAATACAAATCAACATTCAAATTAAATATTATCAAATTAGGCTTACATTTGAATTTAAGTTTCAAATTAGGCTTACATTAAATAATTACGTATATGTGATTTAAATTTGTTTTATTAATATCAAATCTTATCAAAGGTAATTCCATAAGTCATG
Source organism: Adenophora triphylla var. japonica (assembly GCA_022495995.1). Taxonomy (NCBI): domain Eukaryota; kingdom Viridiplantae; phylum Streptophyta; class Magnoliopsida; order Asterales; family Campanulaceae; genus Adenophora; species Adenophora triphylla. The sequence goes on along the minus strand of JAFEMH010001463.1, from coordinate 210,590 downwards.
GGAGATTAATTTATGGACAACATCTATTACATACGTGAATTAGAAATATTCAATTCTAATTTCAAATTTTAAATTGTCAAATAATTTTATGATTCTGCTATATTTTAAATATTTGATTAAATTTGGACAACTCAATATTCAAATTAAATCTTATCAAATAAGGCTTACATTTGAATTTCAGTTTCAAATTAGGCTTACATTAAATCTTATCAAATTAGGCTTACATTTGAATCAATAGCATGGTTGATGAATGAGAAGGTACCACGTGAAATTCCACGTCACAATTCCATGTGGCAGGGTGTGTGCATTTGATTTTCTTCTGTTTTAATATATTATATAGATTTGAAGTAGTTTTGTGAATTATGTGTGTATAAAAATCATTTATGCAGTCGGTTATTTTAGGATTCAAATTCTGTAGAAATCAAATATTTGATTTTAGGTAAAGATAATTATTCTGTGAAAATCAAATTGGATTTCATAACCGACTAATCAATCAATTTAGAAATGAGATTGAATTTCAATTTCAAATAATTAGAAATATCTTATTAAATTAGAATACAAATCAATATTCAATTTAAATCTTATCAAATTAGGCATACATTTAATTTCATTTTCAAATTAGGCTTACATTAAAACTTATCAAATTAAGCTCATATTTTAATCAATAACATGGCTGACGAATGAGAAGGTCCCACGTGGAATTTCACATCATAATTCCACACGGCAGGATGTATGCATTCAATTTTCTTTTGTTTTAATATACTCCCTCCGTCCCCAACCTAAGTGCACAGTTTGACTTTTTTATGAAATTTGACCATACAATAGCGAGAAATTGATATATTATAATTAAATTTTAAAACTTTTAATTGTTAGTGTTGTTAGTAATAAATCAATAACAACTTTTAAAACTTCATCAAAATGTTCTAATTTCTTGTTATTGTATAATCAAATTTCATAAAAAAGTCAAACTGTGCACTTAGGTTGGGGACGGAGGGAGTATTATACATACATATATATATATATATATATATATATATATATATATATATATATATATATATATATATATATATATATATATATATATTTGAAGTAGTTTTGTGAATTAAGCGTGTGTAAAAATCATTTATGCAGCCGATTATTTTGGGATTCAAATTCTGTAGAAATCAAATATTTAATGTTAGTAAAAGATAATTATTCTGTGGAAATCAAATTGGATTCAATAACCGATTAATCAATCGATTTAGAAATGAGATTGAATTTAAATTTCAAATAATTATAAATATGTGATTAAATTAGAATACAAATCAGTATTCAAATTAAATCTTATCAAATTAGGCTTACATTTGAATTTCAGTTTTAAATTAGGCTTACAATAAATAATTATGTATATGTGATTTAAATTTGCTTTATTAATATCAAATCTTATCAAAGGTAATTGCATGAGTCATGGGGAATTAATTTATGAACATCAACTATTACATACGTGAATTAGAAATATTGAATTCTAATTTCAAATTTTAAATTGTCAAATAATTTTATGATTCTGCGATATTTTAAAGATGCGATTAAATTTGGACAAATCAATATTCAAATTAAATCTTATCAAATTAGGCTTACATTTGAATTTCAGTTTCAAATTAGGCTTACATTAAATCTCACTACTAGAATCAAGCCTCTTACCGACGGAAATTTCCGTCGGTAATTCTCCATATCCGTCGGTAAATGGACATTACCGACGGAAATAGTCTGTCGAATTCCGTCGGAAATAATTCGTTGGTAATACCGACGGACCATTTCCGTCGGTGATACCGGCGGATAGTCCGTCGGTAAACAGAAAATTCCGCCGGAAATTGTCCGTCGGAAAGCAGGTACGCCGGCCGGTTTGCCGGAGAGCCTTAGGAGATTACCGACGGACATTTCCGTCGGTAAATATTAAAATAATAAAATATTAAAACCACTTACCGACGGTTAAATCCGTCGGAAACATTAAGATTTACCGGCGGATATGTCCGACGGCAATTTTAAACATTTTCGGCGGATATGTCCGTCGGTAAGCAGGAACTTTGCCGGCGAAAATTTCAGTCGGTAATTAATTTTATTTTTTGTTTTTTAATTATTTACCGACGGAAATATCAGTCGGTAATTTGACCAGATTTTTTTTAAAAAAATTCTATTTTATTATTAAACCACCTGTAAACCTGTCAAACCTGTTTTAAACAAATTCCAACATAAAAGAAACACAAACAACCTACAAACAAAGGGAAAAAGGGTAATGGGAAAGGGATAAGGGGTAATGGGAAAGGGAAAAAGGGGAAAGGGAAGGGAAAAAGGGGAAAGGGAAAATGTTTTGTTTGAACATCAAATAAAGTGAAACTGTATCAAACAACCTAAAGCGAAAGGGGAAAGGGGAAAGGGGAAAGGAGAAAGGGGAAAGGGGAAAGGGGAAAAGGGGAAAAGGGGAAAGGGAAAGGGAAAGGGGAAAAGGGGAAAAAGAAATTATTTCGCTTGGGGAAAAGGGAAGGGAAAGGGAAAGGAAAACAAAATATATTTGTTTACATTACATGCCAAATAAAATGAATGTTTAACTACCACGATCCCGACCACGAGCGCTGCCGCTACCGCTACCACTGCCACTTCGCCTAAGGTATTGACCGACTGACTCATCAGAAGCATTACCGCTATTACGTGGTTGTGGCTGTGGTTGCAAATTCATGGTAGCCAAGTATTGTTGCATGCGCTGCTCAAGCTGTTGCTCCAATATACTCTGCACATGGGCCTCCACCTGGGTCTGCATCTGGGTCTGCACCTGGGCCTCCACCTGGGCCTGCATCTGGGCCTGCACCTAGCTCTAGATCTGCTCCACTCGCCTCTCAACCTCTCTGTTGACCCGATCATCAAACGCTTCTTGATCCACATGATGACTGCCGCCGGAGGAAGAAGATGAAAAGTATTGCGTAGTAGGGCTGCGGAATGGCATGTTAAAATACCCAGCACCATGTCCTCCGAATCCAGGCAAGCGGTCTCCCTTTGGTTGCTTGTCTCGAAGGACAATGGCCGCCCAAAGATTTTCACGAAAGGCGGGCCGCTCGGTGCTCTCAGGCGCCAAACTTCCTTCTTAAATAGTCTCCTCACGAGCCCGCCTATCATACTCTTCCTGAAAAAAAATACATTATACACTATGGTAGAAAATAATATTTCTTTAACTAAATAATTTATAATTTACTAATAGAAAATATATAATTTACTAATAGAAAATACTATTAACACTTACATAAAGGGTCTGGTAATAAGGGTTGACCCATTGTGGCCCTGAGCCATCAGCAGCCTCCGCAGTATGTGTAGCCAGAAACACAGCAGCAGAATCAGCCTCATCATCTCCGTGTTTCTTACGCTTAACATATAAAAAAAATTAAAACTTTAAAAAGCCTATCAAATAATAACAATATATGAATCAAATAGAGTATTGCTTAATTTACAAACGGATAATAAATGAAGTAAGTTTACCATTCTGGACCAAGTCTCGCTGAAGTTAATTGATCCTCCAGTGTGCACACTCCCCCGCCCCTCTTGTGAGTTCCTATTCTTCTTTGCAATTTCTGAATTTTTTTGAAATTTCTCACTGTTCCAATAGGCTTCCCACTGCTCCCACACACTAGTGGAGAAATTAGCTGGAGGCAAACCATCATTTAGCCACTTTCTTTTCATGTCGTACACTTTCCCAGCGTACCGCTTAGCAACCAATTTCTTGAAAGCCGCCTCGATTTGAACGTCGGTAAACCCAGGGCATGAATATATGTGCTACAAAAATAGTAAAAGTAGTTAAATAAACAAGGGAATAGTGTTGGTCCCAAAGGTGGCAACAAGGGTGAAAATACAGCTAGAGGGGGGGGGTGAATAGCTGTTTCAAATTTTTCTCCCTTAAATAAAATTTAAACCTCTTGCTTACAAAATCCTCTTGCAGTTGATAATAGACTACAAGTGATAGTGTAAAATGCACAGCGGAATATTTAGAGTTACAGGGCGGTTTTGTTAGGAGAGGTTTGTAAAGCGGTTTTAAGTGAGGTTGATAAGTGAGGTTTACAAACAAGTGAGGTTTTGATACTGTTAACTCCAAACACTATTTCACAATAATGAATATCTAAATAAAGATCAAACAGAGACAGAGATAAATAATTAGTAAGCACAAGAAATATAAATGCAGAAAGTAAGAACACAATATTTGGAGTGGTTCAATCGATAAACGATCTACGTCCACTACCAAGATGGTTAGTCTTGGATTTCTAAGAGAGATTTTATATTAAGTATTTGAGAGATTACAAAGTACAATAAAATCTTTACTTATGAAGAACAAATCCAAAACTATAACCAGTGTATCTCTAATGAATAAACTATGTGTTTAAACAAGAGAGGTGTGTGTGTGAGAACAAGATCAAGGCTCTTTAAATCTAAGAGATGTAGAGCACAATGATTCTTGAATGTGTTAAGGCTTGATTTCTGGGCTGGGGAATATTTCTTGAAGTATGAAGATGAAGATTCAAAGGACTTGGAATTTCTGGGCAAAGCTTCAATCTTCGTATGAACACAGCACTTTCTCAATTTTTCAAGCAATCTTCAAATGGAGAAGATTGGGGGTATTTATACCCAAACATCCAAAATGTAGCCGTTGGACACAGCTGATGAAGGACAGTACTTGAAGCTTTCTTATTGGTCCTCAGCAACCACTTTTGTCCTTTGGTACAGTAGTTGCAGATAAAGCTGATAATGCTCCAGCTGCAAGCAATGAGGTTTGGACACCTGTCACCTTTTCAAGATCCTTGCAGATCTTCTCTGACTTTGAATCACGTGACAAGATAAGGTGGTTGACATTGGATATTGCTGATGTGGATCACAAAGTCAAAGAGCGGTTCACTTCAAGTTTCAATCAATGGGGGCGGTTCTGGAGTACAGGCGGTTTGACAAGTGCGGTTGGTAACTCCAGTGAGGTTGCAAAGTGCGGTTGAAAATGAGCTGCAAGGTGCGGTTCATCATAGGGCGGTTGCACTTGAGTAGTTCAAGAGTAGTTTCAAACAAAGGATTTCACCAAGCAAATGCTAAGGGCGGTTTTGCTAGGGCGGTTCCAAAGACGCGGTTTGAAACTTCTGAACTGCAACTCTCAATTCCAATGAGTCTGTGCCAGTCTTCAAGCCTAATCTATAAAATGGACTTAACTAAAAATTGAAGTCTAAGCTTCATTACATAGGGTCCTAAAGTCCTTAAAATAGACGGGGAGGTTATGGTATCAATCAAATCTAATACAAATATAGGAGGGTTAAAACATGCATACCCAACAATCTCCCCCTATTTGATTGATGCCATTACCTACTATAACAAAAGCAAACATTGTACTTGGTAAGAACATGTCCATAAGAATTAACATGGTAATTCATGTCCCAAGTCAATGCACACACTTAGCTTAAGCTATAGATTTCTATACTTTCTAAGAGATAAAAACTTACAATATGGAAAGTAGAGAAATGCATTCAGTGCACTTAAGAAATATGAGTTTAAGTTCAAAGTGCGGTTTAAACTGAATGTTTAAACTTCAATTCAAAAAGTATGATTTTAAGTTGAGAAATATTTGAATGAGGTTTAAAACCATAAGAGGTTTCATTGTTCTACAAACAAGCAGTTTGATATGAACAAGGTTTTGGAACCATGATGCAATTTCCATTAATTCCTCAAGAGGTTACAAAACAGGAATGAAAGAAAATTACAGGGTTACAAAAATGTTGGACAAAAGAAAATACAAAGAGAGTGCGGTCCAACAACAAAAGAGTTTTTTAAAAAAATACAGAGCAATAGCGGTTTAGGGTTGATGCGGTTCTTGACCTTGCTGCTGCTGCTGCGGTTGATTGATCTCAGGGTTCCTGGCAAGATTTGATGCAGAGGTTTCAGACTTCAGGGATTTTCTAATTTTTCTCACCTCTTGCGGTCCTTCCTTGAGCGGTCACCAATCTCTCTAAAATATTTGCTTGAGAATCAATCTTGAGATTGGCATCGAGAGGTGCCTTGGAGTTATCGGACACTTGATCGAGATAGCTCATCAATTAAGGTGTGAAAGGAGGAGTTCAAAGAATTGTACAAAGTTTGAACCTCCCCACTGAGCTAGCTGCTTGATGCAGGAAGAGATGGCTTCAGTCATTTCATCAAGATTCACAGTCACTTGGATGGAGGATTTTAGCTCATTGACTGTGGCTTCAAGTTTGGTGGTGAATCCTAACTTGATATTTTCAAGGCGGTCATTGAATTCATCCTTGACTTCATTTAACTTAGCCATCAAAGCATCATCAAGAGAGTTTGTCTTGATTTCCAGCTTCTCTTTGACATCATCAATTTCCAGAAGGATATTTGCTTCAACCGCATTCAAGGCGGTTTGAAATTCTTGAGTAGAAGGCGGTTGAGAATTGACAGATTTAAGGAATTCAGCTTGAAGGGAATCAAAGGCGGTTTTGAAGGAGGTTGAGAGTTGAGAAATCATTTCCTTGAGGTCGAGTCTCCAAATGATTGGATTTGAACAACACCTTCGACTAGATCCTTCTTGAAATTTTCAAAGCAAGAGTCGAGTGAGGCTTTAACAATGTTTGCAATATCCTTCTCCCCTTAATGGCATCAAGTCTACGAGCAAAACTCTTTAAGGAGTTCTTATGATCAGCCATTTGTAGGGTTTGAGAGGCAATCGAGATGGGGCCGAGATTCGGCAAGTTTTGAAGGGAGCGGTTGGAAGCTTCAAGGAGGCATTGGAAGCGGTTAGCTTGACAATGTGTCCTTGGTTTATCGGGAGTTGGGGCTGAATAAGATGAAAGGTGGAAAGGATTTGGGAGTAGTCGAGAGGGTGGAGGAGCGGTTGAGGATGAGGGAATAAAAGTGAAGGCGGGGCGGTTGAGAATATGTAGGAGGAGCGGTTGAAGGGATTTGGGAAAGGAGGGTTTGAAAAATACGTGAGGCGGTATAGTATAAGGAGATGAGGTTAGAGTTGAGATGGGGCGGTTGGGTTGGGGGCGGTTGGGAGGCGGTTGGGATAGGGCGGTTGGGATAGGGGCGGTTGGGATAGGGCGGTTGGTATAGGGCGGTTGGTATAGGGCGGTTGGTATAGGGTTGGAATGAGTTGAGTTGGATTTTTGTGGGGAAGAGATAGGGGATTTAGCGGGGATTTAGAAGGGGATTTTGGGTGCGGTTTGAGTTATGAGGGGATGATTGGTGTATGGGTGAATTTTGTGGTGAAGGGTTGGAGTTCTAAGCCTAGAGGTTGAATGGTGGGCCTGTTGATGGCTTGGATGTCCATTCGATAAAGGCTTTGGGAATTGAGGTGGCTTGATTTTGAGGGGTTTGAAATTGAGAGGGGATGATGAGTACGAATTGGATTTGGAGGAGGATTTATCAAAGTAGGAGGAGGTTTCACCGGGTATTTTGAGGTTGGATTTGGCAATAGTGTGAAGGTAGTGTTTCTTTGGAGGGTTGTTTTCTTGGCCATTTGTTTGAACCTCCTCTTCTTGGGATTCTCCCCTGAGCGGTTGCGGTTTTGGGAGTAGGAGATGGAGAAAGAGGTTCGGGAGAAAGGGATTTGGAAGGAGAAATATGTTGGGTAGGAATTGGAGAAGAAGTTTGAGTTTGAATGGGTGAAGAAGGAGGAGTTGGAGCATGAGATATGGTTGGAGAGGGAGGCGGTTGAGTTTGAGGAATTGGTTGCGGTTGGGGTGGCGGTTGAACTTGCGGTTGAGAAGTAGCAAGCGGTTCGGAAGATGGTGGTTGACCCTTGGCAACTTTCTTCACTGCGGCCCTTCTCTCCAACTTATCAATTTTTGCTTTGTAAAAAGCAACCTTATCTTCTTCGAGAGATTTGCGGTGGCGATCTTCACAGTCTTTGCTTTCTTGATGAGAGGGCAATGCCGGCTTCCTCTTCTTCTTCCTCCTCATCGGGTTCATCTCTCGAATTCATCTTCCCTTTACCCTTAGAACTTGGACCCGGCACCGGCGGTTTGAGATGGTGCGGTTTTAGATTTCTTAGGCTTAGGGTCCAGGACTAGATTCTTCTTCCTTGAGACTTTCTTAATGGCTTTCCCAAGAGCGTAACCGCGGTTGCGAGGTGACATTTCAACATAGAACTCCTTGGGGTTGAGGGTATCGGCATCATACGAAACTTATCTTGGGTGTCTCGAAAGGAATATACGAAATTGTGACAAACCCTGGTTCCAGAGAGTCTCCCTCACCCATAGGCAGCGATAATTCGGGAGTTGAAAGTGCGAGATCCTCCAAGTGTTGATAGCTTGCAAACAACGCGGTTAGGAGCTGAGAATGGTCTCCACCTTTGATGCTCATTCTTGACTCTGGATTGATAAGCATCAATGGAACTAGCCGGTTCCTTCATCAAGATCTTGGGCCAATTTAATTTAATACCATTGTAAATGGCACAACAGTAAGTCCATTGAGAAGAAGTGAAGTTGTTGTGGTTGCCGGTCTTTCCACATACGAGACACTCCTACAAGATAGCCCAAGTGGCTCATAAGTTCTCCAAACTCTCTTCTAGCTCTCTTCTTGTAATAACCGAGAGAAGTCGGATTAGCTGTAGACGGAGCGGTTGCATCCAGAACCTCGATCAACCTCCATAGGGGATCGAGAGACATGAAAATTCCAAGTACTTCTAATATCCAAATGATCAATGGATATATCGAAGCCTTCAACACTTGCCAACCGGGCACTTGATCTTGGTGCCATCGATAATACTCTGTCTCCTAGAGCAGTGAGGAGTAAAGCCCGATCCCTGAAAGGACGGAATGATATAAGATTGGCCTTTGTTGAAGAGAGGGAGGATTCGAGGTAGTTAGTCTTCGATCAATTCTCTACCAAGAGCATCTCCTTGGAGCTCGGTCTCATTAATCTCATGGCCAGGAATGAAGAATTTAGGATCCTACAAAATGAAACAAAGGGTTTAGATCCAAACAGTGATTCACAATTCACAAGCGGTTTGGGCATCTATGCGGTTGGCAATTGATGCGGTTGAAAATGTTGAGAACTCCAAACCTCAAGTAAATTGTGAACACAACAAAACACTTAGAAAATATGTAAAAGAGTATACTAGTACGTGGCATTGTAATCCAAGTTTATCCCACACTGCAAGCGGTGCTTGGAGAGGAAGGTTATGGTGTCCAGCCTATATACTAAGTAACATCTCAAATAAACTTAGCATGCGGTTGCAAAAAAATTTTTACAAGCATGCGGTTTCAAAGTATAGTGCGGTTAGAAATGTGCATGCGGTTTAAGATGTGCATGCGGTTATAAAGAAAGAATTAGCAAGTATGCAGTTCCTAAGTAAAGAGCGGTTCAGAGAGAGCATGCGGTTCTATGGTGAAAGCGGTTATGAAAATGTCATGCGGTTTCAAAAGAAAAGAAAAGAAGGCATGCGGTTCTTAACTGGTGAAAGCGGTTATGAAAATGTCATGCGGTTTCAAAAACCAAATTTATTGAAGAAAAAGAAAAAAAAATTTCTAAGTATGAGAAACAGATTTTGAAAATCTCATGAACCAAAATATGTGAAAATTTTAACATGGCATATGAACGGTGAAGTTGAAGGCATGATGAACACGAAGAACACTAAGAACAGAGATTCAACAAAAGTTCACCAAAATCAACAAACAATATGTCAAAATGATCACATTGAGCAGTAGATTAACAATATAACAATAAAAATTCATACTTTGCTCAGAATCACCATGAAACAGCAAGAACATATAAATGGGTTTTCGAATGTCTAAAACTTAAAATCTAAAATCAGTGTTCAAAACATTGCTTGATCGTAAAATAAATTACATATAAAGAATCTAGCAACAAATCCGATCATAACCCAACTGAAATCATTCAAAATGATCAACTAACGAAGCAAATATGAACAAAAATCAAACAAGGGTTTTCGAAGCTTCATGGTTCATCAATGGCGGATTCAACGAAAGATTTGCGAAAATAAAGAGATGAAGTTGAGAAATACATACCATATCGATGAATGGAGCTTTAGGAGCCATTGAAGATTCAAGAAATAACTTTGAAGTTTGAAGATTTTTAGAGAGAGAAGATGAGTTTGGTAGGAAAGTACAATGCTCGAGAGAGTGACGAGAGATTGAAAGGTTAAAATGTTGGTTATTGGTTTTTATTTATAGGAAGGTTTTCAAGTAAAGGGACAGTTGAAAAGACTTTTTGATTTCCCATAAAAGAAATCATTCCTACGATTGCACCCTTTCATCTTCTTCTCTTTTGCCAATGACGGTGACATGATGGCCTTAAATGCTAATGTTCCCTTTGCATTAAATGCATTTAAATTTTAAAATAACGTGGGAAAACATTTGCAAAAATGCCCTTATGTCAAAAGTAATTTGAAATGAAATTAAAGAAACTTACCTTGGGTCCACGTGGCGGTGCGGTTTGAATAGGTTCTTAAAACCGCATAGCTTCTCTAAAGCTAAGAAATATCAAAACATTGAAAATACATTGTTGAGAGCGGTTTGAAGATGGAGCGGTCACAAGCATACGGCGGTTGGTAATATGCGGTTGGAAGTACGCGGTTGATCACATATGCGGTTGACCACTCAAGCGGTTGAAATCAATGCGGTTCAACAAAGGTGCGGTTGAAAATTCTCAAATAAGAAATACAACCTAAACTTAACACACAAGTTAGTAAATAAAAAGTAATGGAATTTATTTAAGTTCAAGCATACCCATTTCTCCTGCGAGGAAAGAAAACCTCTTGGAGTCAAGAGCCTTGGTGAGGATGTCGGCAATCGATTATCTGTCCCCACATACTCTAAATGGATATTCCTCTTCTCCACATGGTCTTTGAGGAAATGATACTTGATATCAATATGCTTGGTCTTGGAATGCATGACGGGGTTGTTGGAGGCTGAAATTGTTGAAGTGTTGTCACACATGATAGGGCAATTCCCTTCATGGATTCCATAGTCCACCAAGCTGGCTTGCTTCATCGAAGGATTTGGCGGCAACAACTACCGGCGACAATATACTCGGCCTACTGTGGTTGACTGAAGCTGAAGCTTGCTTCTTGCTTGGCCCAAGCAACTAGTCTATTTCCAAGGAAATGACAAGTACCACTAGTGCTTTTCTGTCAATAGTACAAGGCTGCATAATGCATCTGAATAACCTACAAGATCGAAATTCGAATCTTTGGAATACCAAAGTCCAAGGTTAGTGGTTCCCGAGATAAATAGCGGATTATACGCTTGGCTGCAATAAGATGTGCTTCTCTAGGATGCGCTTGATAGCGTGCACATACACGGACACTAAACATGATATCGGGCCTACTAGCGAGTTAAGTAAAGTAATGAGCCGATCATACCTCGATATAAAGTCGATCAACTTTCTTACCTTTGAGATCCTTATCTAGCTTATTGCCGGTGGCCATAGGAGTATCATATGCTTTAGCATTTTCTAATCCAAACTTCTTTATTAACTCCTTGGTGTATTTGGCTTGGTGAGGAAAATACCTTCTTTGCATTGCTTGATTTGAAGCAGGAAGAATGTTAATTCTCCCATCATGCTCATCTCAAACTTGCTTTTCATTAGCTTTTCGAAACGCTTACAAAGTAACTCATTAGTAGAACCAAAAATAATATCATCAACATAAATTTGAACAAGTAAAGTATGCTCATTATATTTGGCAATAAAAAGAGTTGTATCAATTTTACCGCGTTTAAATCCTTTTTCTAGTAAAAATTTAGAAAGAGTCTCATACCATGCCCTTGGAGCTTGCTTAAGTCCATACAAAGCCTTTTGGAGTTTGTAGACATGATTGGGAAATTTGGAGGCTTCAAATCCAGGGAGGTTGGGCAACATACACGGTCTCTTGCGGTTCGCCGTTGAGGAATGCACTCTTTACGTCCATTTGATATAACTTGAAATGCTTGAAAAGGCGTAGGCTAAGAAGATTACGATAGCTTCCAATCTTGCAAGCTGGAGCAAAGGTTTCATCATAATCAATTCCTTCTTCTTGCCTATATCCTTGTGCAACCAACCTTGCTTTATTCCTAGTGATGCTTCCATTCTCATCCATCTTGTTCCTAAATACCCACTTAGTTCCTATCACTCCTTGATCTTGAGGTCTAGGCACCAAAGTCCGAGACCTTGCATCTTTCAAGCTGGTTGAGTTCTTCTTGCATAGCAACGACCCAATGGAATCTTGGAGTGCTTCATCAATCTTCTTGGGTTCAACTTGAGATAAAAGAGATGTATGCTCGTCATAATTTGATCTCCTTGTTTGAACACAGGAAAACAGATCACCAATCACATTTGTGAGGGTGGCTAGCGACTTCACGAACCTCAGGGGTAAGTCTGGTTGTGCGAGGTTTCTTGAAGATCTTCAATTGGAACATCGTTAGATCCTTGGCGAAGTCATGGAAGGTTAGTTGACGAAGAGGTTCTATAAGGCTGGATAGGGGAATTCTCAACTTCTTCTTCCCTTGGGGTTGCATCACGGAGAGGGATCTTCGGGTGCGGTTTCAAAATTGCGGTTTTGGGGAATTTCGAGTTGAGGTCTTGGATTTTGAGGTTGAGGTTCGGGTGCGGTTTGAGGTTCACTGGTTCATTATGCTCAACAAAATCATCGGCAACATTTGGAGCCAAATGTGGCTCAAGGAGAGAATGCTCATCAAAAGTAACATGGACGAGACTCTACTATTTTTAAACTAGTTTTATTGAAAACACGAAAAGCTTTAGAATGTTTAGCATACCCTGACAAAAATACCTTCATCGGCCTTGGCTCCGAATTTACCTCTATTTTCTCTTCCGTTGTAGAGGACAAAGCATTTGCGGCCAAAGATCTTGAAGAATGCAATGTTGGGGGTTCTTCCTCGCCAAAGCTCATAGGGAGTCTTATTATAGGTTTTGTTGATGAGGAGCGGTTACGAGTGAAGCATGCGGTATTGATTGCTTGACCCAAAAATGCGAGGTAGCTTCGCCGAGATATCATTGTCTTTCCGGCCTCAATCAACGTCCTATTCTTCCTTTCCACAACCCCATTTTGTTGTGGAACACCGGATTGAGAAAAATTGTGATCAATCCCATGGTCATCACAATCTTGAGCAACACCGTTGTTCTTAAATTCTGTTCCATTATACGATCGAACACTAACGATGTCATCTTCTTTTTGAGTTTGGAGCCGTCTAAAAAGTGCGGTGAGAATCTCATAACAATCATCTTTGGAAATCATCATCTCAACCCACGTATATCTTGAATAATCATCCACCACCACTAAGGTATATCTATTTCCTCCAATCTTTGGCGGTGGTTACGGGTCCAAACAAATCTATGTGAAGCGGTTGTAAGCATCTTGAAGTTGAAGGAGCGGTCTTCTTTGGTGAAAGACGACGCGGGCCTTACGAAGTTGACATGCCTTGCATTTCTCTGGATGATGGTCGGCCACTTTGGGTAAACCACGAACGAGGTTTTCCCTACCAATCTTTGCAAGATACTTGAAGTTCAAGTGGCTCGACCTCTTGTGCCATAGCCAACTATTTTCGCTCACATTCTTAGCTACAAAACGAGAGATTAGTAATACTACATGCGAAATTTAGATCAATAATGTAAATATTACTCTTACGAATCCTGTGAGTAGGGTGACGCGGAAATGCTATCTTTGATAAAGCAATTTGATGACGTGAAGTTGCAAAGCATTCCTTTGTCGCAAAATTGAGAAATTGAAAGGAGGTTGTGCTTGAGTCCATCGACAAGAGAAACCTTCTCAATAGTTAGATTTCCTCTCCTTATAACACCATATCCAATGGTTTTGCCTTTGTTGTTGTCACCAAAGGTTACGGATGGACCACTTGCTTCAACGACATCTTCAAGTAATGATCTATCTCGGTCATATGTCTTGGCGGACCCTTTGTCAAGATACCATTCATTATCCTTGGAGTGACCGGCCATGAAGCGAGAGGACTGAAATGTAAACATTAAGAACGAGGTCCCCCTTTATTCCTTGGAGTCCTGAAGTTAGCAACCCTTTACGACCCACACTGTTTGACGAAGGAGGTTTGCTCTTCCTGGCATTGGATGTGAACCGCAAAAGGCATTACGGCCTTGTGACCTAAACCATCACACGAGAACATTTGTAATAGCTACAAGCTTCATGAGGTTTTACTAACTCCTTACTCTTCTTAGGAGTTGCATGCGGTTTTGGACAAGGAAGCGGTTTGGGAGGAGCGGTTCCGGCTAACATTCAGTGATACGAAGGGAACAGGCTTTGGTTTGACCACGTATTTTGCAGGAACGCTATTCACGCTTTTGAAGGCGGGAGGAGCGGTCGAAGAAGAAGCGCGGTCGAGACACAGGTTAACGAGAACCGCCTTTTCCACCGAAGCGGTTGGAGCGGGGATTCTTCCAATTCCATAAGCCATTTCCTCTTCGAGATGCTTCCACAGAATTCTTAGGTTTTAACACGAATTCTTCCCATATTGCTTTCCTTTAGGGTAGACATAATTTACTTGTCTTCCTTTACCCTTTCCTTTAGCATGCTTCCCCTTGGGAATTTCTTTAGTTAGTTCCAAAAATTCCTCATCCTTTTCACTCGAGGATGCACACTTCTCCTCTTCCTCGAGATCCAAACCCTAGACCATCCTTAGTTCCGGGAGGAACTTGGAAGTCCAAGATTTTATCCTTGGTGGATTGAGACTTGAGCCACGAATCAATAATCTTTTGACGATCGTCGATTTGGGTTACCAAGTCATCATTCTGAGTTGAAGTGCGGCAACCTTAGTTTCAAGGATGCGGTTTTGATCGGCAAGAGGAGTCATCTGTTTGATTTGGTCCTTAAGATTAGAGATTTGAGACCTCATCACGGTTTTCTCCGTCTTGTACAGATTAAGTTCATCATGAGCTAAGCTTAAGGCTTTCTTAAGATTTGAGAATTGATGGATCACCATTCGACTTCCTTGAACATCTTTTCATGTTCCATGGGAGAAACCTCTTCCACCACCTTTTTCAAAATTTTCTTTGGAATAGCTTTTGAAGGTGGAAGCGGTTTTAGATGAGAAAATGGGACGTGAATACGAACAATTTCCTATCTTAACGCTAGGAGTAAGTTTAATATCATCATCCAATTTATAATTTGGAAGTTTTGCAAAAACCTCCTTTTCCTCCATATCATGCAACTCAAATGATTCGGAATCGAGTCATCGAAGCGTCTGCAACTAAGCGAGAGGTTAACCTCTTCGGTTTCACCGTCACTTCCATCCTCGAGAATCTGTTTCAATCCAAGTTGCTAATTCCTTGGAATTCTCTTCCTCCTCGGCAACCATTCCCTTTCGATGAGAAAATTTCGAAGGAAAAGTTTTCTTTTCATATATTCATATTTAGTGTGGACACTCGGATGCAAAGTGGCCGGGTTTCCTACGGTTGTAGCATACCAAGTCACTCTTCTTCTTTGTATCTGTAGCCCTAGAAAATGTTGCGGGAGGTTTGCCTTTTGAAAATGATTTTGTGAAAGGTTTTGAGGATTTTCTAAATTTTTGAAATCTTTTCACAAACATGGCAAAATCATCATCATCCATCTCGATGAGTGATGAGGTTGATATGGAAGGATCGGTGGTTTGATTGGATGTGGATGGTTTCTCTTCATGTTCCACTACGAGACATAGAAAGCGATTTGGTTTTTCCTTCTATCTCTTCAATATGATTTAGTTTAAGTTCATAGACTCTAAGATTGGCATACAAGTTACTTAATGACCAAGTACCCAATACTTTGGAGTCTTCTAGAGAGGTAGCCTTATTTACCCATCTAGAACCTAAAGCGAGATAGGAAAGTCATATTGATTTCCTTATCGGTTAAAGTTTTACCAAGAGATCTACAAGCATTAACTACCTCAACATAGCGATCGTAGGTTTGACGCAAGGTTTCGTTGGGTTTTACATTGAAGTTGTTGTAGGATCTTTCAACGGTGTATAATTTGTTTTCCTTGCACTCATCATCACCTTCGAGGTAGCTCTCTATGGCATCCCACATACGCTGCGGTTTTGAGGTACATCACTTTACGTAGAGTTGATACGGGGAGGGTTCCAGAAATGATGAACCTCGCCTTCTTTGTCCAAGGCAACTATTCTTTTCTCTTCATCCGACCACTCATCTTTTGGCTTTTTGACCTCTGGAGTTTCGGCATTGGTGGTTGCATCGGTGTTAGCCTTCATTGGAATTAGAGGGCCATTGATCACGCATTCCACCGACATCTCATCTATGGTTTCCAAATGAATAAGCATTCGGCACTTCCAGATGTCAAAGTGGTCTTCGTCCAACATTGGAATGTGTGAATAGTTAACGGTAGTCATTGTCTTTGAGGTTGCCATATCGAATCGGCACACAAGGTGTTAAGCTTGAAAAACGATGGTTTTAAAATGTGTTAGCTACGATACCACTTGTTGGTCCCAAAGGTGGCAACAAGGGTGAAAATACGGCTAGAGGGGGGTGAATAGGTTTGTTTCAAATTTTCTCCCTTAAATAAAATTTAAACCTCTTGCTTACAAAATCCTCTTGCGTTGATAATAGACTACAAGTGATAGTGTAAAATGCACAGCGGAATATTTAGAGTTACAGGGCGGTTTTGTTAGGAGAGGTTTGTAAAGCGGTTTTAAGTGAGGTTGATAAGTGAGGTTTACAAACAAGTGAGGTTTTGATACTGTTAACTCCAAACACTATTTCACAATAATGAATATCTAAATAAAGATCAAACGAGAGACGAGAGATAAATAATTAGTAAGCACAAGAAATATAAATGCAGAAAGTAAGAACACAATATTTGGAGTGGTTCAATCGATAAACGATCTACGTCCACTACCAAGATGGTTAGTCTTGGATTTCTAAGAGAGATTTTATATTAAGTATTTGAGAGATTACAAAGTACAATAAAATCTTTACTTATGAAGAACAAATCCAAAACTATAACCAGTGTATCTCTAATGAATAAACTATGTGTTTAAACAAGAGAGGTGTGTGTGTGAGAACAAGATCAAGGCTCTTTAAATCTAAGAGATGTAGAGCACAATGATTCTTGAATGTGTTAAGGCTTGATTTACGGGCTGGGAATATTTCTTGAAGTATGAAGATGAAGATTCAAAGGACTTGGAATTTCTGGGCAAAGCTTCAATCTTCGTATGAACACAGCACTTTCTCAATTTTTCAAGCAATCTTCAAATGGAGAAGATTGGGGGTATTTATACCCAAACATCCAAAATGTAGCCGTTGGACACAGCTGATGAAGGACAGTACTTGAAGCTTTCTTATTGGTCCTCGGCAACCACTTTTGTCCTTTGGTACGGTAGTTGCGAGATAAAGGCGATAATGCTCCAGCTGCAAGCAATGAGGTTTGGACACCTGTCACCTTTTCAAGATCCTTGCAGATCTTCTCTGACTTTGAATCACGTGACAAGATAAGGTGGTTGACATTGGATATTGCTGATGTGGATCACAAAGTCAAAGAGCGGTTCACTTCAAGTTTCAATCAATGGGGGCGGTTCTGGAGTACAGGCGGTTTGACAAGTGCGGTTGGTAACTCCAGTGAGGTTGCAAAGTGCGGTTGAAAATGAGCTGCAAGGTGCGGTTCATCATAGGGCGGTTGCACTTGAGTAGTTCAAGAGTAGTTTCAAACAAAGGATTTCACCAAGCAAATGCTAAGGGCGGTTTTGCTAGGGCGGTTCCAAAGACGCGGTTTGAAACTTCTGAACTGCAACTCTCAATTCCAATGAGTCTGTGCCAGTCTTCAAGCCTAATCTATAAAATGGACTTAACTAAGAATTGAAGTCTAAGCTTCATTACATAGGGTCCTAAAGTCCTTAAAATAGACAGGAGGTTATGGTATCAATCAAATCTAATACAAATATAGGAGGGTTAAAACATGCATACCCAACAAATAGTCTACAAACTTTACAAAGGAAAGAGAATTAAGTAATTTTACCAGAAACTGGCAATACCAGATAGCGTACACATCTTTTGATATTGACTTTGGGGTGGGATAAAATTCCTCAAAATTATACCCACTGAATAAATCCCCAAACCATCTAGCAGGATTTTGACAACCACCATGTATAAACCTATAAGATATTAATTGAAAAACAATATATCAATATATATACAAATAAAAAGACAATAATAAAATGTAAACATTATATATATGACATTTACAATTAAATAATACTTACTGGCCACTGGGAGAGATAGATATTTCCATTTTTCCTTCCTCATTAATAATTGCGTCCAAATTAACCCGTCCGGATGGTTCACTAACTGGAACACTAGAGCTTACATTACTGGACTGCTCAAATCATCATCACTACGTCTGAACCGGACGTAGAGCCCCTCCCTCCGAGTCCTTGGTGAAACAAGACGATGGACAAAACCCGCAACCTTCCCTCTCTTTGAACGATTGCCACCTCGACCCGACATATCTAAACTAGTATATTATATATACAAATAAAAACAATATATCAATATATATACAAATAAAAGACACTTCATTTAGGTTTATTGATATCAAACCCTAACCCTAATTCACACCGGCTTCTGGAACATCAGAATTTTCAGAATTTTCAACACAAATTGGTCTCGGTAGTCGGTTTAGGTGGATGTGAATAATTTTAAATATTAATATTTAATTCTTTGTTGTTAAGTATATCATTCTCTAGGGTGAAAGGACAATTCATGTCCATTAGGTTTAGAATTGGGGTCGGCTTCTATCCCATCCCGAAATACACGTATGAATTGCAAATATCACTTTGTCTACTTGCTTTATAATCGAAAATCAAGCAATTTTAATAGACAATAATGATATTTACAAATCATATAATCGTGCATAATTTTTATTTTTATTCATTACCATAACATGCATAATTTTGATCAATAAACAAGATGAGAGTCGTTATCATCCACAACTATCAAAACCCTATCTCAGCTTAGACCAAGAAAGACAGAGCAAACAAGTTCTCGACTGTTTGAGCAAAGGATTTTCTGTTTAATATAGGCTTTTCGGTTTCATTTGTCCTCCTCTCTAAGGATCTCAAACATCACAGCCATGTTCTTGACAGTGCCTGTTTTACTCTTCACTGGTGGTATACGGTCACAAGTAAAAACAAGGTAACAGTATAACACCAGTGAAGAGAAAACAGAGCTTTCCTCCAATTTTTTCAATCTCCACCTTCCATTTACCCAAGATCCTGATTGCAGAATCTTCCTCATGAGCTTGAAAGCTGGCGGTGTTGCCCTCAATCTCACGGTTGCTTTGCATGTTTTGCGAAGCAACCATGAGATTGAGAGCAACACCGCCAGCTTTCATGCTCATGAGGAAGATTCTGTCAGATCTTGGGTAAATGGAAGGTGGAGATTGAAAAAATTGGAGGAAAGTTCTGTTTTCTCTTCACTGGTGTTATACTGTTACCTTGTTTTTACTTGTGACCGTATACCACCAGTAAGAGAAAACAGACACTGACAAGAACATGGCTGTGATGTTTAAGATCCTTAGAGAGAAGAGGACAGTGAAACTGGAAAAACTCTTATTAAACAGAAAATCCTTTGCTCAACGATGGAGAACTTATTTGCTCTATCTTTTTTTATCAAAGATGGACGGATTTTGATAGCTGTGGGTGAGAAAGACTCTCATCTTATTTATATATATACTTATATGTATATTTTTATTTTTATTTTTATTTTTATTTTTATTTTTATTTTATTTATTATTATTATATTTTTTTTTATTATTATTATTATTATTATTATTATTTATTATTATTATTATTATTATTTTATTACTATTTATTTATTTTATTTATTTATTTATTTTGTTTTATTTATTTTTATTTTTTATTTTTATTTTTTATTTTTTATTTCATTTTTTTTTACTTATTTACTTATTTATTTATTTTGTTTTGTTTTTTTTTATTTTTTTTTTATTTCATTTTTTTACTTATTTATTTATTTTATTTATTTTTTTTTTTTATTTTTATTTATTTTTTATTTTATTTATTTTTTATTTCATTTATTTTTTATTTCATTTTTTTTACTTATTTTTTTATTTTATTTATTTTGTTTTTTTATTTTTATTTTTTATTTATTAATTTTAGACATTCACCCCCTCACTCCCCCTTTGACTTTACACAAGCCATCTAATACAAATTAAGAACAAAGATGGACATGAAGCATATAAACATTTATAAAAACAATCACAAATTCTTGTCCTGATAAACAATGGTTACAATTTGCACAAAGGAGACAAACAAACAAAATAGCTCCTAACAATAAGCACATATTCTATTATCTATATTACAATCAAACATAAAACTGAGCCTAAATTAATATGCTATCTGAAGCCCTTTGAGAAATCTTGTGATGGTCTTTGAGAAATAGAAAGGAGAAATCCTTACCAGAAATTAGGAAAGAATCGGCGGCAACGGCGGCAAACGGCGGCAACGGCGGCGAATGGCTGTGACAAATGAGAGAGAGAGAAAGTGAGAGAGAGAAATCGGGTACTTTGTTTTTCTTTTAAAAAAGATTTAATTTTCTTAAACTCCAACCATCACGTACAGTATTATTATTTTATTTTTTTTACTGTTGGAATCCCGAAAATCTTGCTATTATGTTTATCACTAGTTTCTCTATTTAATTTCTCCCCAAACTAAACCATCCATCTGAATATTTTCATCCTACCTAATTACTTTCTTACACTCACTACACACAAATATTCATCCATAATTAGCTACTCGAGAACAACGGAGTCAAGTCTCAGTTAATTTTTACCAACTAAAATCAAGCACACCCTAATTTTCTTTCAAAAACACTGATTACCAAATTTACCAAAAATAGTCTATTTGGGATGGCAAAAAAAAAAACAGAAGTAAATCAAGGACTAAAAAAATCAGAAGCAAAAAAATACTAATACAGTTTAACAAAAGGGTAAAAGCATGTTATGTATAGAACTTTAATCCAATTCCTACTCACTTTATACTTCGTCTTATTCATCTTAACATTTCTCTTTCTAAATAAGAATTAAAAAAATACTAATACAGTATAACAATTACGGTCTTGTCCACCATCTAATCTCTAATCTCTCTATATTTAACCTCACTCAAGTGCACACGTACGTGAAAGAAAAGTGAGAAAATAATCAATTCCATGAATATGATGTTGGTTTAGAACAAATGAAAGCTAATTATTCCATTTCAGTATAAAGAATCCAGTATTCCCTTAGAGAGTCCACTTTCGAAAATTGTGTCCTTAATCTTAAAACACACATACACACACACACAAATATACCCACTGACACACATTCAAGAAATAACTGAGTGATTATTTTAATTATTACAAATGGGTTACAAATCACATTCAACAAATACACAAAACAAAGGCAAAAATTACGAACTTTTATGAAATCAACTACTCATTACAGCTTCAACTAAATTTGATCTTAACCCAATTTTACAACATTTTAGCTAGAACCCACAATACAATCAGCATAATCATGCTTTAAGGAAATCGCAAATCATTCAAATAAAAATTGAACCGCATAATGAAGGAAATATTACTGTTTAAAAGTTTAATTTCAAGAAACTTCTGTATTCTTCAAAAAAAAAATAGAAACTCATCTATAAAACAATGATCGTGTTGAATTCATTTAAAACAGGAAAATAGTTAAAAAAAATTCAGTCACCCAATTGAATTTACCGTGAGTGATTTTAAACGGCGGAAGTTGAACGGAGGGAGGGCGGACGGCGACGGCAACGGCGCTGGAAGGGCAACGGCAACGGCGACGGCGAATCAACGGCCCTGGAAGTGATTTTTAAGGATTTAATGAGAGAGAGAGAGATAGAGAAAACGAGGGAGAGAGAGAATTACTAACCTCACCGGTGAGAGACGACGACGGAATGATGGCGTTAAACGAACGGGGGCAACGGCGCTGGAAGTGATTTTAATTTAGACCTAAATAACCGGAGAAGGCGTAGGGTATATATTTATACGTATTATTACTGACGGACCGACTGTAGTTTTTACCGACGGAAATAATAGCGTTATCGACGGACCAAAATGAAAATTTAAAAAAAAAAACCCGGCAAATGAAAATTATTTTTCCGTCGGTAACCCTTTTATGTCCGTCGGTATTACCGACGGACGTTGTCCGTCGGTAAAATTCCGTCGGTAATAGGGCTGTTTCTAGTAGTGTCTTATCAAATTAGGCTTACATTTGAATCAATAGCATGGTTGACGAATGAGAAGGTGCCACGTGGAATTCCACGACATAATTCCACGTGGCAGGCTGTGTGCATTCAATTTTCTTATGTTTTAATAAATTATATAGATTTAATGTAGTTTTGTGAATTATGCGTGCATAAAAATCATTTATGCAGTCGGTTATTTTGGGATTCAAATTCTGTAGAAATCAAATATTTGATGTTAGTAAAAGATAATTATTCTGTGAAAATCAAATTGGATTCCATAACCGACTAATCAATCAATTAAAAAATGTGATTGAATTTCAATTTTAAATAATTAAAAATATGTGATTAAATTAGAATACAAATCAATATTCAAATTAAATCTTATCAAATTAGGCTTACATTTGAATTTCAGTTTCAAATAAGGATTATATTAAATAATTACTTATATGTGATTTAAATTTTCTTTATTAATACCAAATCTTATCAAAGGTAATTGCATGAGTCATGGGGAATTAATTTATGGACATCATATATTACATACGTGAATTAGAAATATTGAATTCTAATTTTAAATTGTACAATAATATGATTCTGCGATATTTTAAATATGTGATTAAATTTGGACAAATCAATATTCAAATTAAATCTTATCAAATTAGGCTTACTTTTAAATTTAAGTTTCAAATTAGGCTTACATTAAATCTTATTAACTTAGGCTTACATTTGAATCAATAGCATGGTTGACGAATGAGCAGTCGCCACGTGGAATTTCACATCATAATTCCATGTGGCAGGCTGTGTGCATTCGATTTTTTTCTGTTTTAATATATTATATAGAAGATTTGAAGTAGTTTTGTGAATTATGCATGTGTAAAAATCATTTATGCAGCCGGTTATTTTGGGATTCAAATTTTTTCTGTAGAAATCAAATATTTTATGTTAGTAAAAGATAATTATTCTGTAGAAATTAAATTGAATTCCATAACCGACTAATCAATCAATTTAGAAATGAGATTGAATTTCAATTTTAAATAATTATAAATATGTGATTAAATTAGAATACAAATCAATATTCAAATTAAATCTTATCAAATTAGGCTTATATTTGAATTTAAGTTTCAAATTAGGCTTACTTTAAATAATTACGTATATGTGATTTAAATTTGTTTTATTAATATCAAATCTTATCAAAGGTAATTGCATGAGTCATGGGAAATTAATTTATGGATAACATCTATTACATACGTGAATTAGAAATATTCAATTCTAATTTCAAATTTTAAATTGTCAAATAATTTTATGATTCTGCGATATTTTAAATATGTGATTAAATTTGGACAACTCAATATTCAAATTAAATCTTATCAAATTAGGCTTACATTTGAATTTCAGTTTCAAATTAGGCTTACATTAAATCTTATCAAATTAGGCTTACATTTGAATCAATAGCATGGTTGATGAATGAGAAGGCGCCACGTGGAATTCCACGTCATAATTCCACGTGACAGGGTGTGTGCATTTGATTTTCTTCTGTTTTAATATATTATATAGATTTGAAGTAGTTTTGTGAATTATGCGTGTGTAAAAATCATTTATGCAGTCGATTATTTTAGGATTCAAATTCTGTAGAAATCAAATATTTGATGTTAGGTAAAGGTAATTATTCTGTGAAAGTCAAATTGGATTTCATGACCGACTAATCAATCAATCTAGAAATGAGATTGAATTTCAATTTTAAATAATTATAAATATGTGTTTAAATTAGAATACAAATCAATATTCAAATTAAATCTTATCAAATTAGGCATACATTGAATTTCAGTTTCAATTAGGCTTACATTAAATCTTATCAAATTAGACTCATATTTCAATCAATAGCATGGCTGACGAATGAGAAGGCCCCACGTGGAATTTCACATCATAATTCCACGTGGCAGGATGTATGCATTCGATTTTCTTTTATTTTAATATATTATATATATTTGAAGTAGTTTTGTGAACTATGCGTGTGTAAAAATCATTTATGCAGCCGATTATTTTGGGATTCAAATTCTGTAGAAATCAAATATTTGAAGTTAGTAAAAGATAATTATTCTGTGGAAATCAAATTGGATTCAATAAACGATTAATCAATCGATTTAGAAATGAGATTGAATTTAAATTTCAAGTAATTATAAATATGTGATTAAATTAGAATACGAATTAGTATTCAAATTAAATCTTATCAAATTAGGCTTACATTTGAATTTCAGTTTTAAATTAGGCTTACAATAAATAATTATGTATATGTGATTTAAATTTGATTTATTAATATCAAATCTTATCAAAAGTAATTGCATGAGTCATGGGGAATTAATTTATGGACATCAACTATTACATACGTGAATTAGAAATCTTGAATTCTAATTTCAAATTTTAAATAGTCAAATAATTTTATGATTCTGCGATATTTTAAATATGTGATTAAATTTGGACAAATCAATATTCAAATTAAATCTTATCAAATTAGGCTTACATTTGAATTTCAGTTTCAAATTAGGCTTACATTAAATCTTATCAAATTAGGCTTACATTTGAATAAATAGCATGGTTGATGAATGAGAAGGCGCCACGTGGAATTTCACGTCATAATTCCACATGGCAGGGTGTGTGCATTTGATTTTCTTCTGTTTTAATATATTATATAGATGAAGACTTCGAATTCCGTTAAAAAATACCAAACAAATTTGTTAAAGAAATTGAGGGTGAGCAAATTGTGTGTGAACGAAAGCTGCTCTCCATGGATAGACATGAACTTTATTCTCGTTTGATTTGGCCAGGTAGAGTCTTGAGAAATATTCCCTTCGTCCCATATATTTACACTACCACTGACATTCTTTTTTAATACCACACTTTTTAGCAATATCACTGCATTTATTTACACTCTTTTATACTAGCACTAACATTTTTTTAACACTATGTCTAACACTATTTAATATAAAAACTAACACTCTTGAATAATACAATTGACAATCTTGAATACTACAACTAATATTCTTGAACACTATTACGGACACTATTAATTAACACTGCATACCACTAGCACTTTTTAATATTACCGCTGGCACTCTTTAAAATTACATGGAAATCTTAAACACATTCCCCGGTGCTTTTTAACACTATCAATAACACTCTGTAATAATATCACTAACACTTTTTAACAATAGCATTGACACCCTCTATTTCATTTATTGGCAATTTTCAATAAATAAACTGACATTTTACAACACATAAACATGTTGGCATAAATTACAATAACAGAAGAAAAAGAATTACATAAATTAAAAATAAAAATATAAACTAAATAAATTTGAAGAAACAAATTGACAATAACAATTGATTGTTGTGCACGAGCCCTGATAAATCAGTCTCCTTAAGACTTATTCGTCCCATCACCGAGAGAGGGGAGGCTGCTGGAAAAATTTCTAGTGTTCTTCTAAAAAAATGTTTTTGGCTCGGTTTGTGGCTCCATCTTATATCCAATAATTTGGCAACTGAACAGTCACCAATTTAATTCCGTGTGACTGTTACAAAAGGAGGAAATCAAACATACAGATATTAAGATTGATGTTACAAGTCTGTTCATGATCATAAGAATACAAACAGACATTAAGCTTGCTAGCTGTTACAAGTCTATTCATGATCATGAGAATACAAACAGACATTAAGCTTGCTGTTACAAGTCTGTTCAATGTATGATAACCATATTTTCCCACTTTCAACACACTAACTTGAGCCTTAATATCTCATTCATTCATTAACCATTTTGGACAAATAAATATTTGATTTCAATGTTTTCATGAAGTAGAAGACAAACCCACATTCAATTTGGTCATTTAACAAATAATCCATTTTGGAAAATTTCCAAATTTCCTTCACACCCACTACATTTTTCCCAACAATCCCCCACATGAAGGAAATGATGAGGAAATGGTAATAAAGTCCGACAGTTGACACCTGAATAGGATAGGTAGGGGTTTGCCCTTTGAACCTTCCCTTGTAAAATATATTTACTCCACTCGCTAATCAGTAGACGCGATATCCTTGAACTGTTCACTTTTTTTTGTAGCCGGTCATATACTTTACATAGGTATCTCCCTAACACACTTCAATTCTCATAAGTGCCTTAGTACTCTCAATATATCCTTCAATCACAGCTGAATGTCTGGTATAATGTAATCCAAAGTCACGAGTATATCTTAAGTGCCTTAGTACTCTCACAATACCCTTCCAATGGTCCTTCCTAGGATTACTTGTATACCGACTCAGTTTGCTCACAACATCAATATCTGGCCTTGTACAACTCATTAAGTACATTAAACTTCCAATGACCTTGAACACTCTAACTGAGACACATGTTCGCCTCTATTCTTTGTTAAATGTAGGCTTGTGTCAATTGGATTATTCACGGTTCTATTGCCATCCTTGTTAAATTTCTCTAGAATTTTATCCACATAATGTGATTGACTCAGTACAAGTCCATCAGGTATTCTAGAAATTTTCACTCCAAGGATCACATCCGCTAAACCCATATCTCTCATCTCAAACTTCGAGTTCAACATATTCTTTGTGGATTTAATCATTTTATTACAGTTTCCTATGATAAGCATGTCGTCTACATAAGGACACAAAATGACATAGCCATTTTCCGTGTTTTTGATATAGACACATTTGTCACATCCATTGATTTTAAATCCACTTTCAATCATGGCTTAATCAAACTTTTGATGCCATTGTTTTGGTGCCTGCTTGAGGCCATAAAATGAATTCACTAACTTGCACACTTTGTTTTCTTGCCCTGTAGCAGAAAAACCCTCTGGTTGTTTCATGTAAATCTCATATTCTAAATCTCCATTTAGAAAGGCAGTTTTTACATCCATTTGATGTACTTCAAGATTTCGCAATGCAGAAATTGCAAATACAATCCTAATAGACTTTATTCTCGTAACAGGAGAATACGTGTAAAAGTAATATATGCCTTCCTTTTGTCTGTAACCTTTAATTACAAGTATAGCCTTATACTTATCAATTATTTCGTCCGCCTTCATTTTTCTTTTGAAAATCCACCTATATCCTAGTGGTTTACTTCCCAAAGGAAGATCTACTAGTTCCCAAGTGTGATTTTGCAAAATGGAATCAATTTCATTCTTAATTGCCTCTTTCCACAAAGGTCCTTCGAAAGAGCTCACGGCTTCTTTATAACTTTTTGGCTCACTTTCTAGCATGTAGATTAGAAAATCCGGGTTATATGATTTTTCTACCCTAGCTCTTTTGCTACGTCGAGGTTCCATCTCCTCTTCTTCACTTCTATCTTGAACGTGTTCTTCTTTTATTGAATGTTGTACCCTAGTTGATGAGCTTGCCTCATTTCTTAACTTACATGGGAACACATTCTCAAAGAAAGACACATTCCTAGATTCCATTATAGTATTCTTGTGTATATATCTTGAATTTTTGATTCATACACAAGAAATCTATAAGCACAACTATTGTGTGCATCTCCAATGAATATGCAATTAATAGTCTTTCGTCTAACTTATACACAAACTACAATTAGTTGTGTTTTATCACTATCTCTTTATTAAGTTGATTTTCAACTTCTCCTTTAAAAAGACAAGATTCAACATTTTGCTTCTTAGCAAGCAACAGTAAGGGCAAAAACTTATATTTTACCACCATATGTGTGAATAATATTCACATTTCAAACATCAATATGCTTTGACTCAGTTATGAATATTACTCACTTGAAATCTCATTATAAGATGTATGAATCCGACCAAGACGCATTGGCTAACCCACCCCGTGGGTGCGTTGCGGATCAATGGGCTGCACTTGTTGCGATGTGGGGTACGAACAAGGCTCGGGTATATTTCAAATTAATCTCAATCTATTATCGTGAATGTCTTATATAAGTAGTCAAATTAATACTAATATTATCTTTTTTTTTCCAGGAAATATCAGAAACAAATAAATTGAATCGAGAAAAGCAATCGTGCCTGAATAGGACCGAAAAAACGTCCCATCCCAAAGTCATGAAAGAGGTTTGTCATCGTTCAATTTAGTTCTCAGTTGTCAATTCAATTAATGTTTCTTTTTGTATCGTATATAAATATATTTTTTTTGGTCAAATGATTCTATTATAAATTGTAGAGAGACGACAAGGGTTTACCAACTGATCGCGTAAGCATTTTCATACATACGCGCACGGGCAAAACACCCGCAGATCAAGAAACCACTCAAATGATTGTAAGTTAAAGTTTCAACTTTTCTGTTTCAGTTTTGTTATTCTATAGAATACTTTTTTCATTTCTAACTTCATTTTCATAATATTAATTAAAGTTAAAACATTTATATTGAACATGTTGTTTTTGTTACAGCAAACGCTTAATGATGCAATTGAGGAGCTGCCAGAGGAGCAACAAAACTCTCCCACGGCGCGTGAAAATATTTTTGTTGGTATGATGGGCCCTGATGACCACGGGAGAGTGCGATGTATGGGAGGCGGTCTTAACAAAACTAAGGTGTTTGGTAAATCCCCAACTTCTCAGACAGCTGTATTGGAGGCGGTGGCGGGGGTCAGAGCAGATTTTGAAAGGCAACTTCAGGAGGAACGCCGACAAAATGAGGAGGAACGCCGACAGTTACAACAACAACTTCAGGAGCAGTCACAACAACAACTTCAGGAGGAACGCCGACAGTTACAACAACAAATTGATGAATTGAAACGTTGTTGGATGGAACGACGTGGAAATGACGGTAATGAATAGGTGTTGTGGATTTTAGACATTGTGTATTTTGGATACATTCAACAACTAATAACTTTTTTGTATAATGG
The DNA here is from genome assembly GCA_022495995.1 of Adenophora triphylla var. japonica. Lineage (NCBI taxonomy): Eukaryota > Viridiplantae > Streptophyta > Magnoliopsida > Asterales > Campanulaceae > Adenophora > Adenophora triphylla. The sequence goes on along the minus strand of JAFEMH010001463.1, from coordinate 181,489 downwards.
TTATTATGTCTGGATACATTCAACATTAATTGTGTTAATATGTAGATTGTAAATATTGATTGCATTTGTGTATTTTTGGTTATATACAGGTTTTATTTGTGTGTGTACAGGTTGAATTTGGTTTTTGTGAACGTATTTTTGGGGAAAATGAATTATACAAAGCTGGGAAAAAAAAAAGGCTTATTTACGGTGGTGACTAAATCCGCCGTATAAAACTAGGGACGACTCGTGCCCAAAGGGGGGACGAGGGAACCAGTAGGGGGTGTAAATGGTACGACTCGTGCAAAGTTGGACGAGTCGTCCCTATTAAGTTATTTATGGCGGATATAGTCACCGTCGTATAAAATGGCCTTGGACGACTCGTCTGGACGAGGGAACCTGGTGGGGGTGCAACTGGGACGACTCGTTAAATAGCGGACGACTCGTCTCTTATTTACGGCAGTTACACATACCGCCGTATAAAGATCACTCAAATACGCCATAATATACGTATGTATTTCATTTATATACGACGGTGGTATATCTGCCGTATATAGTATTTACGGCGGTTATCCCGCCGTATATAGTATTTACGGCGATGATTTATACGGGGGTCTATTTACGGCGGCTAGTCCGCCGTAAATACTATATACGGCGGGGCGCGTGGTATTTACGGCAGATTTTAACCGCCGTAAATAAGCCTGTTTCTTGTAGTGTATGCTTGACTTTTCCAAACAAGTTTGACTTTTCAAACAAGATTGACTAACTTTTAAGCACTTCGGTATACTCTACCGCATTTGCTTTCGCCACACAAGTGTTAAACAAATTTTTCTCTAAAGTTCTATTCCTTTTTTTCAACAGAAAGACGAATAGCACACGCCTCAACATTCATTTATATTTGAGGTGATTCTTGAAATAATTTCAAGTGTAAAGGAATTTCTCAATTATTGTCGTCACTTGAGAATTTCACTCAACACCATCTACTCGACATGGTTTTCATGAAATACTATTTTCAATTCTTTCATTTTAGTTTTTACAGTTTATGGAGTCCACTGTGTTAAAATCAAGGAATCGGCCTACGATGAATATCATTGCATCCGCATTTTCGATTTTACATTTATAGTCCAATGACTCCCACAATTCTTTTTCCGTTTCTTGGTACTATATATGTTATATAACAAATCCGACAATTCGTTAAATATATAGTTCCTACAAAGGAAATTCACATGCTTCAACAACACTCACGACTTGAACATTCTTCTCAACTTAGTTCCAACGAACTTTTCAATATTTCTCACTATGATTCTCGTGAACCATAAGAGACATCTCATCCATCGTATAAACACTAGAAGTGGTGTCGCCACAACTAATTTTTACAATAATCTCAACATCCTTGATGTCACGGGCCAATCAATCTTTTTAACATTAGTTGATCTCATTAAGCAAAAGAACTTATTATTAGTAATTTAATTCACAAAAACTGCTTTCCTGCGAATTCTATATCTTCATCTACGGATATTATAATTCAATCTCCACCGTCCAAAATGTTTTTCTACGAGTCTCAAACATGCTTACCAAATTTGAGCTTGATACAACGGTTAACGATGTGGGAAATAAAATTTTTCCACAGCTGGTCATTGAAAAACTCTGCTGAAAATTTCCTTCTTTTCCTCCGTTTCTCATCTCTTTTCATCCCTCCGCCGTAGCAACCACGCCACGAGCTTTCCTCAATCTGCAATCCTTTATCAATAGGAAATAAGTCCTAAGATTTTTGGCAGAAATTACAATAACAGAAGGAAAAGAATTACATAAATTAAAAATAAAAATATAAACTGAATAAATTTGAAGAAACAAATTGACAATAACAATTGGTTGTTGTGCACGAGCCCTGATGAATTAGTCTCCTTAAGACTTATTCATCCCCTCACCGATAGTGCTTGAGGCTGTCGTGGAAGCGAGTCTCCCATGATAGAACGTGCGGACCGGGGGCACTTTTCACCTAAAGTTCCTGGCAAATTGGCAGTGTGCCTGGACAGTATTACCACGATGCAGAATGCACAGAGGCCAAAGGAAATATGCTACAATATGCAACGAGAGAGAGAGAGAGAGAGAGAGGGGAGGCTGTTGGAAAAATTTCTAGTGTTCTTCTAAAAAAAATGTTTTTGGCTCGATTTGTGGCTCCATCTTATATCCTATAATTGGGCAACTGAACAGTCACCAATTTAATTTCGTGTGACTGTTACAAATGGAGGAAATTAGACAGACGGACATTAAGATTGCTGTTACAAGTCTGTTCATGATCATGAGAATACAAACAGACATTAAGCTTACTGTTACAAGTCTGTTCAATGTATGATAACCACATTTTTCCACTTTCAACCCACTAACTTGAGTCTTAATATCTCATTCATCCATTAACCATTTTGGATAAATAAATATTTGATTTCAATGTTCTCACAAAATAGAACACAAACCCACATTCAATTTGATCATTTAACAAATAACCCATTTAGAAAAAATTTCAAATTTCCTTCCCACCCACTACAATTGTTTCCAACAAAACCAACAATGTTATTTAAGTTTAAATTAAAAAAAAAAAAAAGAAAGGAAGCATGCTAATGCCCTCAAATCACAGCCCACCACCGACTGCCATTCCCACAACCTAAATATTAGGAATATAATATCATAATATTATATTCAAGTATATATTGTTATATATAGTTTAGGAAACAAGTATATATTGTTATATATAGATTAGGAAACACAATCCTTGTATTAGATCAGGAAACACAATCTTTGTATTAGATTGAAATCCTTCTCCTTCTAGGAGATTATCAAGATTAGAATCCTTCTCCTCCTAGGAGATTACCTTTACCTAGATTAGAATCCTTCTCCTCTTAGGAGATTACCTCCTCATTGTAACCCTATAAATATGTACCTCTAATATCATAATCAATTGAGTCAATTCAATACAATTCTTCTCTTCCATGTATGATTGGCTCCGTCTCTCTCTTCTTTATTCTAATATGGTATCAGAGCATAGATCCATAGAAGAACTTCTCTGCCCAACCCACCACCATTCGCTTCCGCCACTTTATCAATTGTTTCTCCCCCCTCCGTCTCCGTCTTCTTTTTTTTCTTAAACTTTCGACACTTCTTCTTCCATGGTCGACCACTAAACCCTTTCTCCTCCCATGGTCGAACCACTAAACCCCTATTCCTTTACTTTTCTTCTTGATCCTAATTTTCTAAAAGTATTTATCTCTTTGGCCACTTCAAAAAAATTTCTTCTTCTTAAAACTTTTTTCTTATCTCAATGTAACGTTGACTATTATTTCTTTCCTTCGAAAATTTTCTTCTTCTTAAATTTCTCTCTTATCTCAATGTAACGTTGAGCATTATTTCTCCCCTTCGAAAATTTTCTTCTTCTTAAATTTTTTCTTTTATCTCAATGTAACCAAAGTCGTCCGAGTGATGTAAAACTCATAACACAAACCAAAGTCGTCTGTGTGACGTAAAACTCATAACCCAAACCAAAGTCGTCCGTGTGACGTAAAACTCATAACCCAAACCAAAGTCGTCCGAGTGACGTAAAACTCATAACCCAAACTAAAGTCGTCCGTGTGACGTAAAACTCATAACCCAAACCAAAGTCGTCCGTGTGACGTAAAACTCATAACCCAAACCAAAGTCGTCCGTGTGACGTAAAACTCATAACCCAAACCAAAATTTCTCGCCGTTACGACGTAAAAGTCCTCGTCATTGCGACGTAAAATAAATCTCAAACCCAACTCGTTGTCGAGACATAAAATCGTCGTTGAGACGTAGTCGATGAGACACAAAATTCCTCTTCGTTACGACGTCATTCAAAAAAAAAAAAATCAACAATGGCCGCACGACCGTGCGTGCAAATTGGCACGACCGTGCAACCGGACAAAGAGCTTCAAAGCAACAACAAACCTTCAGTAACATCAACGTTTTTCAGCAACAACAAATCTTCATGTAATTATGTCCAAGATTGGACTCTCCTATCGGCCGTCCAAATTGCGGGAGCATATTAGGAATATAATATCATAATATTATATTCAAGTATATATTGTTATATATAGTTTAGGAAACAAGTATATATTGTTATATACTATAGATTAGGAAACACAATCCTTGTATTAGATTAGGAAACACAATCTTTGTATTAGATTGAAATCCTTCTCCTTCTAGGAGATTACCAAGATTAGAATCCTTCTCCTCCTAGGAGATTACCTTAGATTAGAATCCTTCTCCTCTTAGGAGATTACCTCCTCATTGTAACCCTATAAATATGTAGCTCTAATATCATAATCAATTGAGTCAATTCAATACAATTCTTCTCTTCCATGTATGATTGGCTCCGTCTCTCTCTCTTCTTTATTCTAATACTAAAAAAGCTCCAACACCCTCTTCAATTCATCCAAACCCAAAGAAACCCCTTTCAACATTTAACCCAAAGAAACCCCTTTCAACATTTAAACAATTGTTTCTCTTTCCCAACTTAAACCATGAGCTTTTATTATAGAATCCACCCCACAAACACTAAGCAACGATAGATAATTGTGATAGATAATTGTAACTGTAATTTGTAATTGCTAATTTTTTTCTAATGGTTAGGAAAAACTGTTTTTTTCTTCTAAAATTTTGGCTAAATTTTCATATCTTGATATTTAAAGATAGATTACACAAAAGAAAAATACATTGTTTGCTAATAGCTATCACCGCTACAACTTATATTAAACACATTATCTACGTATATAATCATTACATTTGGTAATTAAAAGTTCAAATAATTACGAGTTAAGGGTTTAAAAACATTGGCACCATTAGTCTCAACCAAATCCAAGTGCTTTTCCATAAGGTGCATGTACACAACCCAATCTCCTTTCTTGCTTGCACTAGGCATTGGCATCACATAACCCGTTTGCCCACCCCAAGGAAAATGATATGACCCGAAATCCGGCCCTCCCCATCCAAAATCCATTTTATCCACCGGAAACCTTTGCCCGGACGATACCACCACCGCTTCACCCTCACTCTCTTTCAATTGACAATAGATCCTCGCAACAGCTGGCTCGGGTCGGTATAACTCCACCCAATCAATAAGCCCCCTAAAATGCTCCTCAGTGGTAGCACCCGCCAAAAACCCGTGGACCATATCCGCGACCCGGCTAAGCGACATAGTCTTAAGTTCATCATAACTTGCCTCACCAAATGGGATGGAAAGAACATTCCCAAAGTAGTTTTGCATTGACAAAGTTTTATAATTTACGTTACCTCCGTTAAGTCTTTCACGCCCATCCACAACTATTCCCATCCTGCATGTCTTGAAAACGTCGTCGTCGCCTCCTTCACCAATTATCTTCCATAAAAAGGCGGTGAAGGATTGAAGTTTGCTCCGTTTGCTTCCATTAGCCATGGCTAAAGATTGGAGACGAACTATGTCCTCCTCTTCGATATAGTATATGCGACTCAAGAGGTGATCGTCAGAGAGAGGTGGTGGAGGAAGCGATGATATGGGTGCATACATATTGTCGTACGATGGGTCATCACAGTTGATTGGGCGCCGTGGGTTGAGCATTGAACGTCGAAAAAATGGAATATGAGTTATTGGTTCTGATTGAGCAATCTCTGCCCATGCTGCCAAGAACATATTGGCAGAATGAGCATCGGCTACACGGTGATCAAAAGTGCACCCGATCACTAATCCTCCACATCTCAGCTCAGTCACCTGTTTCATTATTTCTAATTATTAATCGATCTTCTTTCGAAAAATATGCATAAAATATATATAAATATATATTGATATAAAAGTGATACAGTGATCATGTTTCAACTATTACATGGAGAATGTGTATCATTAATTAAAAGTTGACAAGAATGTAAGTGTCATTTTTTTAGTTGACAGTAAGAGTAAAAAATATTTAACCAGTCACATTATCAACTTTTTGACAATGAAAGATCTCACGCCAGCATATCATTATTCAGTACAAAAATGAACAGTGCAGTTTATGTTTATTCAATTAATTAAATTTATTATTAAAACGGAATTTTTTTTTTTTTTTTTTTGCATGGCTTCATTATTATAAATATAGTCTTCTAGCTAGATAAAAGTCGTTGCAATGGGCACGAACAAATTCACCCACGAAACCTACCCTTCTTCTATATCACAGAAAATAATACTGCACTTCCTAAAATTATCTCTTAAATACACCTCATACATATACTTCATCCGTTCCGAAAAGTTAAGTACAGTTTATACTTTGATTTTTATAATCATCTCAATCAATATTTGATCATAATTTTATAAAAACCTAATTATAATTTTTTAAGGATATTTTAGCCTCACAAATATCCTAAAACGGTAGAAAAGAAAAACTCACCTGAATGGAGAGCACACCATGGCCCTTAGAAGGAACCAACTTTTCATGAACAGAATCGTCAGGGTGATAAAGGTCCAAATCTTTAAGCTCAAAGTCTGCATATGCCAATGCAAAATCGACCCCGCGGTTGTTGCATAGCAGCTCGGGTTCGCCAAGGTTGTTTTCGGCAATTTCCCCTGCAAAAGGGTAAAAATGGACAAGAACTTGTGCTAGTGATTTCTTTATCACACCCACCATTTCTTCTTGTGGGACGATGAGGGTATTTTTGTCAAACCTTTTCTTGTAACAAAAGAAAACTCCGACGTCTAATGGGGGTAGAAGTAGGTCAAGATTTGACATGGGCAACCAGTGGTCTTGCACCGGCAGCACTGTCGCCACCACTTCCTTACGCTTAATTATCACCGGTGAACCACAAGAACCCATGAGAGAGAGAGAGAGAGAGAGAGAGAGAGATTTTGGAGCTTGGAGATGGGAATGGAGAGGAGGATTAATTTATAGAAGCTAGTTGGAGGGAAAGAGGAGGGGGTTACGTATTTTTATTTTTATTTTTAGTATGCATGGTTGCATTGCCGAGTGATATACACTCTTTTTACCATTTCCAAATTATACCTTTATTAGGTTAGGCCCACTAAATTGAATATTTTATTCTTTGCATCGTATTCATTATATTTTAATTAAAAATATCAGTAAAAATTATTATATCTAAGACTTTGTGAACAAGAATTTATAACTATTTTGTGTCTCTAATGTTACTTTATATATATATATGCTCCATTTGTCCCACTAAAAAATACATAGTTACTATTTGCATGAAAATTAAGAAAAAATATTTGTGAAATAGATTTTGAAGTTATAAAAAGTGAGGTTATGTAAGAGATAGTGGGGTAAGTAATATTAATTGATCTAGAATTGTTATTGCAATTATAACATGTGGGTGCAAATGTGCAATTAATAATAAACTATTTTCATTTTAATAATCGTATAGTTTGTAATAATAGTATTTTGATATGAAGACTATTACATAATAAAAGTGTGTAATTTTTAGTTAAACACTCTAAACGAAAAGTGTGTACTAGTTTCTAGTAGGTAGGGGGAGTATATAATTCAGCTTGTTTATACTCGAACACGATGAACAATTGTAGCCATATATACTATATAAGGTCACGATAGAGCTACGTTTCCTTGTTGAATAATGAATGATTGAGATTAGTTAGATTAAAAAGAAAAAGTCGATGAAATCTAAAATAAACTATTTAGTTAGGTGATTATTTGAAAGTGTCGAGCAATTTCTTATAAGCGTATTTACACATATAAGTTTCAAATTAATGCCAATTAAAATTCAAAAATCTACAAGGGTGTAGCTAGAACACGAATGAGTTCAAATGCTCTGTAATTTTATTTTTTAAATCTTTTTTGTTTTTCAATTACAATATTTCAAATACGATATGATGAGGAGGATGTTTAATTTCACGCTCTTTACCTTCTCGGCATGAGAGATTCATTTATGAAATAAGACAAGCATATGGGGACATATGTGGTTCAAAAGGGGGACATAACACAAATAGCGGGCCAAAATTCCAACCTAAACTCCAAAAAGGAATATCGGATAACATTTAAGTTAAAGTTTTTTGAATTTTATTTAGTTTCTTTATTTATTTGCACTCACAATATTTCAAATACAAGGTTTCAAACTCTTTACCTTCCTCCTAATACTAAGACGAGGGCAATATTATTGTTGAAATAAGACAAGCATATGGGGACATGTGGATCAAAAGGAGACATAAAACAAACAAATTTTGGAAGGTTTTACTTTTCTTTTTTATTTGTTTCATAATAATAAATTTTTTAGTTTGTTTTATTTTTAAAATTAACAATGACACCCACTTGTTACACTGATAAGAATAACAACCCATTTACTATTTTCTAACAACTTTCTCTCTTCTACTTCATTTTTCATAATCATAATATTTATTTTTTCTTAACAACCGTACGTGTAGTCAAAATAAAAATCTTTTTGTGGGATGGGAGGGATCGAGTAGCATGCAAAAATTCCAACTTAAACTCCAACAAACTTACCAAAACGGTGTACCCTTGAACAAAACACTAGATTAAGGCTCCGTTTGTTTCGCGTAAAACGATTTTCGTAAAATATTTTTTAGAAAATGAAAATATTTTTCGAAAAATGACATTAACATGTTTGCGGCTATTTGGTAAGGAAAACGTTTTCCGAAAAATATTTTCATATGTTTAATGAAAATATTTTTTGATAAAAACACAATTTGAGATAAGTTGAAATAGATAGGGTGGGGTAGGGTGATGGAGGTGGGGTGGTAGGGTAGGAGGTGGGGATTAGTAGGGATGAGGTGGGTGGGTGTGGGGTAGGGTAGGGGTAGGATAGGGTGGTGGTGGAAATATAAATGGTAAGATGATGGTAGGCTAGGGTGGTGATAGGGTAGGATGTGGGGTGGGGGTAGGCGTGGGGTAGGGTGGGTAGCCGAGATTGTGGGGAGGGGTAGGGTGGGTAGCCGAGTAGGGGATTGGGGTTTGGTAGGGGAGTTGTTAAAAAATAAATTAATTTAAAATGAATATAATTTTAAATTAATTTATTTTTTTAAATATAATTTTAATATGAATAAAAAAATTGCTTGTGAGTAGGGGAGTTATTAAATATAATTTTAAAATGAATAAAGAAATATTTTTTGATTTTGAGGTGGTGGTGGTGATGGGAGTGGGGAGTTGTTAAAAATAGATTTAAAATGATTAAATTTTTTTTTTACCATAGGGGGTGGGGTGGTGGTGTTGGTGGTGGTGAGAGGGGGGGAGGCGAATTGTAAAATCTAATTTTAATATAAATAATTTTTTTATGATGGGATGGGATAGGGGTGGTTGATGTGGATTTTTTTTTTTAAAATATAGCTTTTTAAAAATTTATATGTCAAAATAACATTTTTAAAAACTTAAGTACCAAACTAGCACTTTTCACTTGAAATCCGAAATTGGTAATTTCGGATTATGAATTCCGAAATTAACAATTCCGGATTTGTTTTTTTGTTTTTTTTCCAAAATTGAATTTCCCAAAATGATATTTCCGTTAGTTAATAGGGAGCGATCGCGCTAAGGAATGGAGCGATCGCTCCTAATGTATTCCGGCGTTTAAAATTTCGAATTCTATTTTTTTTTTTACAAAAGTAATAAAGCAAATTAATATTTTCTGAAAAATAGAAAAGGGCGATCGCGCGGATTATGGGGCGATCGCCCTTAGTGGCGTATCTTCAAATTCGGAAATGCAAATTCCGGATTGCTTTAATTTGAAATTCGAGGATGCCATTTCCGGATTCAAATTTTGAAATTACTCCCTTTCCATTTTTCAGATTCAAACATTTTGAAGGAGAAGGAAGAAGAAGGATAATCAGAGCAGTGAGAGAGAGAAAGAAAGAATTAAGGAGAAGGAGAAGGAGAAGAAGTTGAAAGAGTTGTGAGAGAAAGAAATTTAAGAATGGTTAGTTTTATTTCTTTTTTTTTATTTGTTTTTAGTTGTTAATTTTAGCTATATAAATTTTTTTAAGAATTTTTATTTGTGCATTTTTATATAATTTGTTGTTAAAATTATTGTGATTTATGTACTTAATTGTTGATTGTCAATGAATTAAACAATTGTAATTTAATTTTTGCCTAGTTAGGATTTTCTTAAGTTAGGTTTAAAATAAAGTGCTTGTTAAAATTACTTTGACAAACTTGTTGCAATTTTTCTATTTAATTATTAATTTTTAAGTGTTAAATTTAAAATTTGAGCTTAAATGTAGCAAAATCTTAAGTCCCATTTAAATTTAATTACTATTAAATTTTTGTATTTCAGATGAATCAACATGAACAACAATCATTTATTGATCCTGGGCCAATCGATCCACATGTATTGACTTCTCAGGATACACATAGATTTAAATATATTTGGGAGGGATAACAGTTAACCAATTTAAGACCTAGGCGTGCTACAGAACTTCCAGCTAGAGTTGATTGGAGGATAGAAGCTAAGCTTATGAATACTGGATTTTATGGAGTGTATTTATTAGGTCATTTACAATATGATTGACATTTGATTGAGGCTTTGATTGAGAGATGGCGTCCAGAGACCCACACTTTTCACTTACCTGTAGGGGAGATGACCATCACCTTAGAGGATATTGGCATGTTGTGTGGTCTTCCTGTAGACGGAATGGCGGTGACTATTTCAGAAACTAGTAGAAGTGCGGGGGCATGGGTTGAGATTGTTGAGGAGTTATTTGGGGTTGCACCCTCAACTGCAGACATCAAAAGAGGTGGAATGGTGTCTATAAGATGGGTTCTAGATCACTTCCCTCTTTTTGAACAGCTTCCCAATAATGCGTCTGAGTATACGATTGAGACATATACTCGAGCCTACATTTTCCTATTATTGGGGTCATACATTATGCCCGACTCGTCTGATAACCTAGTGAAGTTGATGTACCTCGCACTTCTTAGGAAAATAAATAATATTGGTCAGTACAGTTGGGATAGTGGAGCGTTGGCCTTCTTGTATAGGGAGATGTGTGTAGCATCTCAGCACAATTCGAAAGGGTGTGGTGGCTTCTTGACCATTGTACAGGTATGTCAATTATATTTGATTACATTATGCTAGTGGACTTAATCTGTTTTGTACGTAATGACAATTTTTTTTATAGCTTTGGGCATGGGAGAGGTTGTTGTGTACACAACCTAGGAGACATACAGAAATAACACTTAATGGATTGCAACCAGTGGGTTACAGGTATATTTCAATTACTTCATTTTGTAAATGATCTGTTTTGTAATTTATCGCTTTTTTACTCAATATTTTTTATGTCAATTGTTTCATATGTAGGTGGAAGGGTCCATTGTCGTATACTTCTGTGACTGCCCATAACCTGCAAGGCTATCGAGGCCAGTTGTCATATTTAGACAAGGATCAAGTTGTGTGGCAGCCATACAACGGTGTGCCAGTTTCGAATTTCTGCCTTCAGGGCCAAGCTATATGGAGGGCGAAGGTGCCCCTCATCTGCTTTGAGAGGGTTAAATAGCACTTTCCAGATCGCGTAATGCGACAATTTGGGATGGTTCAAGGTGTGCCTGATGACTGCGACTCTAGTTTGGACCTCCATTGGATTAGTCGGCGAGGTCGGTCAGGCGTTAACTGGATGCAAGAACATGGTCAGCACATAGAAAAGTGGAATGAACGGGAGTTTAATGTCGTTGATGGAGAGTTTGGTGAAGTGGATATGAGTTACCATCACCCCTATTTGAGATGGTATAGGAGTATTACTCGATCGCTCATCCACAATTCGTCTAATGTGGAGGGACTAGGGTTCAGGCCACGTTCATCTGGTTTTGAGGGTGTGGTAAGTTATATATTGCATACAATGATTTTACAAAAAAAATACCATTTTTTCCGTATTATTTAATTTTAGTTCATTGTTTTGAACAGATTCAAAGTCTCGAAGGGATGTACATATACAGCCAGAATGCCACATCCTTGGAAGACCTACGAAATTACACTCAACAATGTGTCAGTAACACGCGATGTGCCTATTAGTGAGCAGAGGAGCATGCAAGCCCCAAGCTCCCCTCCAACGGTTGATCATACTGGCGAAGGGGAGCCACGGAGAAGCGAGGGAATCGGGTTCGTAGGCGTGCGCGGATACCACCGCAGGATGAGCCGGAGATGCGGGATCAATACGGTGATATGCATCGGTTTGAGTTCACTCGAGGACATGAGTTCGCTCAGACAGGACCGGGTAATTCTTTTACCGAATTGATGAATCAGTTTGGTTTCACGCAACCGCCTGAGATCCCTTCTTCTAGCAATTATACTCAGACTCCTGAGCAGGCATTCGGGATTTCGGGATTTAGGCCTAGTTTCCATTTGCCTCGTGTGCAGTTTTCAGAAAGTCCTGATGGATCATCCTCATCCTCATCTCAACAATCTAGATCAGGTGGTCGTCGTATGCCAAGGAGAGGGAGTAGGATTCGCAATCCTCCTGATGAATTTACCCCGTCTAATTATCCTTGACGGGCATCCTACGTGACCGGAATGTGGTCAATTTTATATAATACTTATTCTTTTATTATTGTTAATTTTAATTCCATGAAAGCTTGCCATGGACTGATATATATATAGACGTGTCCAATGAAACGGTTATAACCGCCGGTTAACAGTTTCTGTTAAGTTTTGTACTCTATATGTATTTTTTTAATAAAGATTACAATTTGAAAACTAACTGAAATTTCTGAAAAACTAACTGGAAAACGTTAAAAACTGACTGGAAATTTTAAAAAACTAACTGAAATTCTGAGAAACAAACTGAAAACGTTAAAAAACTGATGAAAATTCTAAAAAAAACTAACAAAAAACGTTAAAAAACAGATTGAAATTTGAAAAAAGAGGGACGGACAAGAGAGTGGTCGCTCCCTTATATAGGGCGATCGCTCCCACTGTAATCCGGTATTAATAATTCCGGATTCTGTTATTAAATTTTTTTTTTTGAAAAAACAAATAATAAAGAGGTAGCGCGATCATCCCAAAATACGAGCGATCGCCCTCTTTTTCCAGAGAAAAGGCGCGATCGCTCCCTTAAGCCCGGGAGATCGCTCTCTATGCTTATTTCCCAAGAACGCTGGTATATCCCAAACAACCTTCCCTCTCCCAATCAAATAACCCTAAACCACAGCCGCCCCCTTTTCTCTCTGTCTCTAAAATTTCAAACTTTAACCCCCAAAATCAATCTTCTTCAACCCCAAAATCAATCTTCTTCAACCCCAAAATCAATAAATCATCCATTTTTAAGCACAGATTCAAGGTTAGAAGTGTATTTTGAAGAGGGTCACACATTTCATTTTGAAATCAAAGATTCCGGCGACATTCCGGCGACATTTCGGCGATTTTTCGGCCAAATCCAAAGTAAGCTTCCAATCTATATCTTTAAGTTGTGATTTATAATGCCTAAAAGAGCACGAACCACTCCCACCAACACTACAACCCCTCCCATCCGTCCCTCTTTTTTCAAATTCCAATCAGTTTTTTAACGTTTTTTGTTAGTTTTTTTTTTAGAATTTTCATCAGTTTTTTAACGTTTCCAGTTAGTTTCTCAGAATTCCAGTTAATTTTTTAGAATTTCCAGTCAGTTTTTAACGTTTTCCAGTTAGTTTTTCAGAAATTTCAGTTAGTTTTCAAATTGTAATCTTTATTAAAAAAAAGACATATAGAGTACAAAACTTAACAGAAACTGTTAACCGGCAGTTATAACCGTTTCATTGGACACGCTATATATATATCAGTCCATGGCAAGCTTTCATGGAATTAAAATTAACAATAATAAAAGAATAAGTATTATATAAAATTAACCACATCACGATCACGTAGGATACCCGTCAAGGATAATTAGACGGGGTAAATTCATCAGGAAAATTGCGAATCTTACTCCCTCTCATCGGCATACGACGACCACCTGATCTAGATTGTTGAGATGAGGATGAGGATGATCCATCGGGACTTTCTGAAAACTGCACACGAGGCAAATGGAAACTAGGCCTAAATCCCGGAATCCCGAATGCCTGCTCAGGAGTCTGAGTATAATTGCTAGAAGAAGGGATCTCAGGCGGTTGCGTGAAACCAAACTGATTCATCAATTCGGTAAAAGAATTACCCGGTCCTGTCTGAGTGAACTCTGTCTGAGTGAACTCAAACTGATGCATATCACCGTATTGATCCCGCATCTCTGGCTCATCCTGCAGCTGGTATCCGCCACGCCTACGAACCCGATTCTGCCTCCGTGGCTCCTCTTCAGCAGTATGATCAACCGTTGGAGGGGGATCTTGGGCTTGCAGTCGTTCCTGCTCACTAATAGCTGCCAGTGTGTTACTGACACATTGTTGAGTGTAATTCCGCAGGTCTTCCAAGGATGTGGCATTCTGGCTGTATATGTACATCCCTTAGAGACTTTGAATCTGTTCAAAACAATGAACTAAAATTAATTAATACGGAAAAAATGGTATTTTTTTTTAAATCATTGTATGTAATATATAACTTACCACACCCTCAAAACCAGTTGAACGTGGCCTGAACCTTAGTCCCTCCACATTAGACGAATTGTGGATGAGCGATCGAGTAATACTCCTATACCATCTCAAATAGGGGTGATGGTAACTCATATCCACTTCACCAAACTCTCCATCAACGACATTAAACTCCCGTTCATTCCACTTTTTTATGTGCTGGCCATGTTCTTGCATCCAGTTAACGCCTGACCGACCTCGCCGACTAATCCGATGCAGGTCCAAACTAGTGTCACAGTCATCAGGCACACCTTGAACCATCCCATATTGTCGCATTACACGATCTGGAAAGTGCCATTCAACCCTCTCAAAGCAGATGAGGGGCACCTTCGCCCTCCATATAGCTTGGCCCTGAAGGCAGAAATTCGGAACTGGCACACCGTTGTATGGCTGCCACACAACCTGATCCTTGTCTAAATATGACAACTGGTCTCGATAGCCTTGCAGGTTATGGGCAATCACAGAAGTATACGACAATGGACCCTTCCACCTACATATGAAACAATTGACATAAAAAATAATGAGTAAAAAAGCGATAAATTACAAAATAGATCATTTACAAAATGAAGTAATTGAAATATACCTGTAACTCACTGGTTGTAATCCATTAAGTGTTATTTATGTATGTCTCCTAGGTTGTGTACACAACAACCTCTCTCATGTCCAAAGCTATAAAAAAAATTGTCATTACGTACAAAACAGATTAAGTTCACTAGCATAATGTAATCAAATATAATTGACATACCTGTACAATGGTCAAGAAGCCACCACACCCTTTCGAATTGTGCTGAGATGCTACACACATCTCCCTATACAAGAAGGCCAACGCTTCACTACCCCAACTTTACTGACCAATATTATTTATTTTCCTAAGAAGTGCGAGGTACATCAACTTCACTAGGTTATCAGACGAGTCGGGCATAATGTATGACCCCAATAATAGGAAAATGTAGGCTCGAGTATATGTCTCAATCATATACTCGGACGCATTATTGGGAAGCTGTTCAAAAAGAGGGAAGTGATCTAGAACCCATCTCATAGACACCATTCCACCTCTTTTGATGTCTGCAGTTGAGGGTGCAACCCCAAATAACTCCTCAACAATCTCAACCCGTGCCCCCGCACTCCTACTAGTTTCTGAACTAGTCATCGCCATTCCGTCTACAGGAAGACCACACAACATGCCAATATCCTCTAAGGTGATGGTCATCTCCCCTACATGTAAGTGAAAAGTGTGGGTTTCTGGACGCCATCTCTCAATCAAATGCCAATTATATTGTAAATGACCTAATAAATGCACTCCATAAAATCCAGTATTCATAAGCTCAGCTTCTATCCTCCAATCAACTCTAGCTGGAAGTTCTGTACCACGCCTAGGTCTTACATTGGTTAACTGTTGTCCCTCCCAAATATATTTAGATCTATGTGTATCCTGAGAAGTCAATACATGTGGATCGATTGGCCCAGGATCAATAAATGGTTGTTGTTCATGTTGATTCATCTGAAATACAAAAATTTAATAGTAATTAAATTTAAATGGGACTTAAGGTTTTGCTACATTTAAGCTCAAATTTTAAATTTAACACTTAAAAATTAATAATTAAATAGAAAAATTGCAACAAGTTTGTCAAAGTAATTTTAACAAGCACTTTATTTTAAATCTAACTTAAGAAAATCCTAACTAGGCAAAAATTAAATTACAATTGTTTAATTAATTGACAATCAACAATTAAGTACATAAATCACAATAGTTTTAACAAAAAATTATATAAAAATGCACAAATAAAAATTCTTAGAAAAATGTATATAGCTAAAATTAACAACTCAAAACAAATAAAAAAAAGAAATAATACTAACCATTCTTAAATTTCTTTCTCTCACAACTCTTTCAACTTCTTCTACTTCTCCTTCTTCTTAATTCTTTCTTTCTCTCTCTCACTGCTCTGATTATCCTTCTTCTTCCTTCTCCTTCAAAATGTTTGAATCTGAAAAATGGAAAGGGAGTAATTTCAAAATTTGAATCCGGAAATGGCATCCCCGGATTTCAAATTAAAGCAATCCGAAATTTGCATTTCCGGATTTGAAGATACGCCACTAAGGGCGATCGCCCCATAATCCGCGCGATCGCCCTCTTCTATTTTTCAGAAAATATTAATTTGCTTTATTACTTTTGTAAAAAAAAAAAATAGAATCCGAAATTTTAAACGCCGGAATACATTAGGAGCG
Organism: Adenophora triphylla var. japonica; assembly: GCA_022495995.1. NCBI lineage: Eukaryota > Viridiplantae > Streptophyta > Magnoliopsida > Asterales > Campanulaceae > Adenophora > Adenophora triphylla. Next base: position 164,768 of record JAFEMH010001463.1, on the reverse strand, counting down.
ATCGCTCCATTCCTTAGCGCGATCGCTCCCTATTAACGAAAATATTATTTTGGGAAAATCAATTTTGGAAAACAAAAAAAAAAAAAAAAACAAATCCGGAATTGTTAATTCCGAAATTCATAATCCGAAATTACCAATTTCGGATTTCAAGTGAAAAGTGCTAGTTTGGTACTTAAGTTTTTGAAAATGTTATTTTAGTATATAAATTTTTAAAAAGCTATATTTAAAAAAAAAAATCGTTAATGTGAAGTGGGTAACGTAGGGATTTATGAAAAGTTGGTTGTGTGTGTTTGAGAGGGTGTTACAATTTTCTGTAAAATGTTTTATTTAGGAAAAATCTGTAAGTCATTTATTTAGAAAAGTAAGGAAAATATTTTTTGAAAATTTTTTTTATCCATTTTTTGATAATTACTAAACACCGAGAAAAATGAGAAAAATGTTTTTTGTAAAATATTTTTCTCCAAATAAGCGGAGGCTAAAACAAGCAAACAAGGACATGGAATTGCCTCTTTCACTTTCTTTTGCAGCGCTTTGAATATGAATGGTAGAAATTGTGTCAGTTAATACATATTATCTCTGTCTAAATGAGAATGATTAAATAATTTTAAATTATTCTATTTTATATACTATCTCTCTAAAAATAAATAATCAATAAAATTTTAAATTTGCAACCTAATTATTTATGGACTATTGACACGAAGAGGCGGAAGCAAATCAGCTCTAACAAACAAGCAACGTAAATAATTTGACACAAATTAAAGTAGACAAGCACATGCAAATAATTAAGGTTAAACAACAACCATGAATCAAGAAATTAAAGTTGGCAGCGATCGATCCCCAAAGGAGTGAACCAGTGTTAAAGTCAAGTATCACCCTCATTGAATTCTAAAGCTCGAACGTTTTTCTCGGCGCTCCTGACTCGAGAAATCGCAAAAAAAAAAAGTTGACAGAGATCCAATTATCTTAGGCCTACTGATCACCATGGAATGTCACTATGCCTGCAAATGGCACTCGAAGGAATAATGCTACTCTTCAGCACAAAAAATAAATGTTACATTAAATTCAAGAAAATCAAAATTAATATTATTTCTTTCTGATCAACAAAAGGTGATTTGATTTAAAAAAGGTCTATGATAGAAACTAAAATGGTTATGTTACTATTGAAACAATATTATTCGGCCGAATATATTTATTCTACTCCATTTGTCTAATGTCACTCTCACTTTTGTCCTATTTAACTGTTTTTCTTGTGTTATATTTGATTATTTCCTTTCAAAATAATTGTTCGCTTAATTTATATTTAAATCAATTATATTTTATATTTAAAAAAGGTTAATTTGTAAATAGTTCAAATAGCAAATAGACATAAGTGTCCTGATCAAGATCCTCCTTGTATATAGACTTAATATAACATAGCAATCTGATGTGATTGTAAAATATATATTTGGGCCTGAACAGTATATTGGGTCTATTGGGCTTAATGAGCCAAGTGGGCTAGGATGGGCCATGAATGTTAAGGGTGGTAAGGGCGAATAAAATGGATGATAAAGGTAACCCCTCGTGGATTGGCGAGAATTATGTGGGCGACAAGAATAAGTCAAAGCGTGAGAATAGGCGGTATGCGAGAAGTACCCGAGGCACGTAGCGGCATGACGAGTAGAATCACTGGCGACAAGTATAGTGCGAAAGGTGGATGGAATGGGCAAAAATATGAGTATTGTTCCTTTCGTAGGATTGTCGCCTAGCGACAACCATGACTAGTAACTGATACGTGATTAAGGTTCTGCCACGTGTATACCCACTACAACCGTCAGAATAGTGTGATGTGAAAAGGTTAGCAGTGATTTCCCACTAACTTTAGGGTGGTTGACATGATATCATGGATGATTGACACGTGTCCCCCATGTGCAAGACACATGGTTGCATGGTAGTATATAAACATTAGAAAAAACACTATTTGTAAGTTTTTTACTCTCTCACTCTCTCTACGCTCTCTCTCTCTCTCTCTCTCTCTCTCTCTCTCTCTCTCTCTCTCTCTCTCTCTCTCTAAAGTTCCCATTGTTATTCATCCTTCTTGCAAACAGTCACTTACTCTCACGCCGGAGGGATTTTACCGGAGCCACCCCCGGTTTAGTTCACCTTATTTGCTTGTGTGTAGGAGACGCAGTTGACCATTCGAAGAAGGACCTGTCGGAGTATCCTCCATTGTTGCTGTTCGGTTCAGCTCCTGTGCAACACATTTTTCCGTGTAGCGTCACAATCACATATATGAACACAATTTTTTTAAAAAGAAAATTATAGTAATTTCCATAAACAAGCAGTTATTTTTCCTCCTAAAATTATAGTATTTGATGATGATATACCATTACAAATAATATCAATAACAATTAATAAAATTCAATGAGGAAAATTATTTTTTCAATTTATTCGTCAAAATTTAATCAAATTAATAAAAAATAAAAGTAATCTTCAAACGAAACAAAAGCAGTATATACTGCTCTGATGATACCAAAAACGTCATATCAGCTCAAATCCAGTGATTTAGATATATCATGTATTTTTTAATAGCATGAAAAAGAAGAACAAACACGTAAACTAAATAGGGCTTCAACGGCAAAAACCCTCTGGCATGAGAGTAAATATTTGTATCTTATGAGAGCAAATCAATTGACAATAGTTTATAGTCAAATAATGCATTACCAAAAAATTGTGATTTATTGCTTGTGTTTATAGGTTTAAAAGATAGTCTCTTGACTTGAATAAAAAGTTAGAAAAGATAAGAAGTTAAATCCTACTCAAATTCTAATTTCATGATATCCTTGTTGCACTAGGATTAGAAGTATATTCTGTACGTATGTCGGGGAGGCGTGCTCCTCGTCAAAGTCGTTGCTCTTTCGATGGTCGACATAACGAAAATGCCGAACATGAGAAGTCGTCGAAGCTAGGGTAGGCCCACTCTCTTTGTCATCTTCAGGATAGCTATATTGTGATTGAAATAGTTATGGTCGACCTAGGCTTAGGTCCTGGTCGACTTATTGTAACTCCATGGTCGTACTAGTCTTAAGACTAGGATCTTATGTCTTGGTCGACATTGAGTTATGTCGAGGAGGACATGACGAGCATGGGCAGGAAAGCCCATTCCCCATGTCGAATGTAGGACTTATAAATATTTTCCATTGAGCTCAGTCTATTGGGCATTGGCCGTTTTATAACCCATGGTCGTACTCGTTTTATACCGTTCAGTGGCCCCCGCCTTCCTAACTCGGCTATGCCGAGTAGGAAGTTTACCTCGTCCTCGACTTACGAATGCGAAGAGGTTTTTCTCAGAATTCGAGACGGTTAATCATTTTATCCACCGGATTTAGACATTGATGGGCACGCCTATCATTGATACGACATTCACCTTGGGAACACGCATACCCATTAAATTCGGGGAGTGTGGATACGTGCAAACCGTTTTTGTCAACCCATACCCGTTCGGATCTGGGTATTAAATGTTAAACCCTTTCCGTTTTTACTCTTTTATCACTCTTGCATTTGAGAAGGAGACTATTAGGTGAGAATTGCTTGTAGGGCTTCTTGCCATTTGGTGTAATTTCTCAAGGATTTGAGCTCAATTCTTCGGTTGTTTTCTTCATTAAACTCTAAATCAGGTATAATTTCTTCCCCAAATCACTTCTCTTTTACATTTCGAGTTAGGTTTTGTTGAAGTTTGGTTCGTCCGCCATTGTTGCACCATTGTTGTTCTTCGAGCTTTTCTTCGTGCCTTCATCATGGCTCGTACCTGGAGTAGTAACCCAAATGCCATGTACTGTTATCATGCCCAAAATATCTGGATTTACAAATGGATTGATGGTCCATGAATGATGGTGGGTTTAAACGAGATTGGGGAAATTTTGACGAGGTACCAACATTCTGGGACCGACGTTGCTTACCCTAGTCGGTTTAGGTTTAACCGACTTGATACTAATTCCCCCAACATCGTGTTGTTTCGAGGATGGACATAAATCCTTGAACATATCAACTTGTACTATTTGAAAGCCGGGCACTTGGAGCGTTCATAGCTAGGTGAGGTTTCCTCCTCGACATTGATGAGTGAGATGGGGAGGAGTACTTCCTCGTCCTCATCATTAGCATAGTCTTTGTCCAGCACTAATACCATTGTTTCTTTTGCAGATATGTCGGGAAGAGGTCAAGATATTGCCCGTCCTCTAACTGGTATGTCCACATCGGAGAGGATCGTTGATGCCTTTGCTGAAGGAGCACGTGTTGGTGCTCGTCCAAGAGGCCGTGATAGGTCCCAAAGAGGAAGATCTGGTACTCCTATGGCTAGGCAAGTTAAATCTGGGGACCCAATGATCCAGGACTTGTATGATACCTTTTGGGTGTCCAAAGACGAGTACCGTTTAACCTATGTCCCAGGCATGCCCCCTCATGACAAGGATGCCTTAAATGATTTCTTCTATAGTTTGAACTATGTCTCATTCTTTTACAAGCAATTCTAACTAGGTCTCTTATCTTCCCCTTAACCCCTTTATCTGTGAGTTTTTGGAGGATATGCAGGCCGTCCCCACCATGATAGAAGCCAACGCCGTGAGGTACTTAACCAACTATATTATTTTGTGTCGTAGCCTTGAATTTGAGCCTTGCAGTTAGCCTTTCACAAATTTTTCTTAGTGAGGTATAAGGAGGAAACATACATCTTAGTGATGAGGAGTGATCCCAACCGTCCAAAACTCATTTACCTGGTGTCGAGCAAGGTGTCGGGGTGGAATAACCATGTTATCAAGGTGGAGAGCAGGCAAGGATGGGAGTTTGATGCTCTCTCTAAATTCCCTTCGGTGCAGGGGGGTGTGGGAACCTTATGTTGGTCAAGTCTGTAGGCCGACCAGAGGTATTACGTGCAGGCCGGGATTATGTCTGGTCCCTTAAACGGGGAGAAGCCAATGGTCCCCGTCATAAGGGGGAGCCGCTACCCGGACTGGAGGGTGCATCCCAGTTTGGTTTTCCATGCTCAGTGTGACATCTGTCATTTGTATAAAGATATATGTTTATCCAAGAACAATGTCGCTATATGTAATTTTCTTTCTCCCGTATCAACACTTACAATGATTTGTGTAGTATAATTTTCTTACTTCTCATGGTCGTCTTACTTATCTTGTTCGTTCTTCCCTTTGTAGACCTCACCGAGGAACAGATAAAGAAAATGGAGGATAAAGTCTTGGACCCCCAGGCATTGATGAAGCTGAAAAGGAGGACGTCCAAGTCCTCGGCCAAAAGCAAGCTACAGGCAGATGTCGTTTCTTATCAAACCGTGCTCGCTACAAAAGAGGCGGGGGCGTTGCCTCTAAAGCTGGTTGGGGGCGCAGGGAGGCCCACCAAGGAGGAGCCCAATGGGCAGGAGGCCCATGTCGGGGAAGCCCAAAATGTTGGGGAAGATGGGGACTTAATCCCAGGAGCAAGGTAAGCATCTGCCTGTCCCGACCTAGCAGAGGCCGACCAACGGACTACAGCCTAAAAAAGGCCAAGGGTGGAGGCCGAAACCGAGGAGCCCACCTCCAAAAAGATATCGACCAGTCCCTCCTCGTCGGAGGGGACTGCTCGGCTCGTGCGAACTTATGCCGAGGCCGAGCAAGTCATTGATGAGTTGTGTCAGTCCCCCACCATCACAGGTATGTTTCTTGCTTGCAAAGGCCCAAAGTTGAGACTTGGTTGGGCTGTAATCCAGCGGGCATTGGATGAAGACCTCTTGGATCAGTTCCTTGAGGTGAATCCGAGCATGGAGCACCTGGCCAATAGGAAAGGCCTTCTCTTGAGCGAAGTAATGTTGCTCGTTGTTATCTGTCTTCCTTCCCGTATTTGTTATTTACCTCTTCATTTTTTACACTTGTTATTTTTGACATCTCTTCGTATATATGCAGCTTGCCACGGTCACGGCATATGAGGCCATCAAACTCAATGCGACCGAGGAGCTGGAGTAGAAAATGGGTCGTCAAGCCAAGAAGCACAAGGCAGACTTGCATAAAGCCATGGAGCTCCTCAGGTCACTTAGGGGGAGGTTGATGCCCAAAAGAAGGCAAAGGTTGAGGCCGTGCAGGCAGAGAAAGTGGCCAAGGAAGAGCTAGCCAAAGCCGAGGGGGCTGCAAGGGCCAGGCAGGAAGAGCTAGAAAAGCTAAGGTCTGAGATGTAGAGAAATTTCGAGGAGGCCAGTGCCCAGTATGCAGAGTTGGAGGCAAGCATCCCTTCTAGGGAGGTAGATGTCATTGCTCGTTATAAGGCTAGCCGGACTTTTAGGCAAGCTCTGCCGAAGAAGACGGCCATAATTTACTCTGATAGATACTTACATCTGACTAGAAGGGCAAAGGTGAACCCGTCTCTCAACGTCGACCTCGGCATGCTTGTCCGGCTCATATGCCAAAACGCTTTTGAAAAACTTGCTCGGTCTGGGCACTCCCTCGTTACTTATTCAGAAAATGTCCCGAAGGTGATTGCAGCTCAAGACGCCCATGAAGGCCGAACTGCTTGGGTTACTCCCCCGTAGATCCTCAGAATATAAGTGTTCTTATTGAGAAGATACAAGAGGAGGAGGATGCATCTGGTGATGATGAGGGAGACGTCGAGGAGGGCCAGGCCGATCAAGTCACTATCTCGGAAGCTGATGCCGAGCAAGATGAGCTATTTAGGAATGCTGACCAACCCTAATTGTTCTTCTTTTTTATTGATGTAATTTAAACAAGAACCAACTTTACTTTATTGCTTTTCTTGTCTTAGCCCGTTTTAGGGAGGTAATATATTTACCTAACAGTCCTTAGCCCGGTTTTAGGGAGGCTTTGCTAGGTCTTCATAAATATGATGTATCTTTGCTTCTATGCTTGTCTTTTTTCTTTATTTGTCTCTTTGAAATGCTTATTTGTTGCTTGTGTTTGTGTAAGTACGTCAATCCAATTTGCTACCCTTTTTAGGTGCATTTTAATATGATAAAATTGCACTAGGGGCATTTTGGTAAATTCCCGGTCCATTCCGAGACTTCCGGAAACATTTCATAAGTTTCTTGCGAAGGAAGTACTTTTAAGTACTTTGCTCATGCAAAAGGACCTACAAGGAATAAACCAGTTTTGGACCTTTTGGGTATTAACCTGGAATGTTCCAGAACCAGGTTTTGGCGCCAAAAACGGTTATTGGCATGTTGTGTCATGCGACACAACGAGCCACGGAAAACAGACACAGAATGCCGTGCGACTCCTAAAATTTAATTATTTTTCGGTGAGCATATATTCAGTTTGTTGAATGTATAATCTAGGGGTTGGTCCCCGTTTTGAATATTTAATTGTTTTGTTCACTTTGTTGGGAGCTGAGTGCTCGTCGTTGGCATCTCTTCTCCTTGAGTCGGGCATGCTCCCCGTCTTAAGATTTTAGGTGCCTTATTAATACGGGCAGTGGCGCCCATCTTCATAACTTAGGCTTTTCACCTTTTAGTTAGTTAGGTACCCGACTTAGTGACTTGGGGGTTTCATCCCATTAAGTCGGGTACAACCCTCGTCTTGATGAGTGAGGTATTTTACTTGGTCAATACGGGTAGTGATGCCCATCTTTATGACTTAGGCACTTCCTCCTTTTAGTTAAGGTTGTGGTGCCCGTCTTAGGGCATTAATGAATTTGCCTTAGGTGCGAACAAGGGTGCTCATCTTTGGGGCTTAGGCATTTCACCTAATGTCCGAGCAATGTTGCTCGTCTTTAGGACTTGGACGTTTCATCTAAGGTGGGATCTAGGTGCTCGTCTTTAAGACTTGGTCATTTCATCCAAGGTGCGAGCTAGGTGCTCGTCTTTAGAACTTAGGCATTTCACCTAAGGTGCAAGCTAGGTGCTCGTCTTTATAACTTTGACGTTTCATCCAAGGTGCGAGCAAGGGCTGATCGTCTTAGTTACATAGTCATTTCACTTAAGGTACGAGCAAGGTGCTCGTCTTTAGGACTTGTATATTTCATCTAAGGTGCGAGCTAGGTGCTCGTCTTTAAGAATTGGACATTTCATGCAAGGGTGCTCGTCTTTATGACTTGGACATTTCATCCAAGGTGCGAGCAAAGGTTGCTCGTCTTTAGGACTTAGGCATTTCACCTAAGGTGCGAGATATGTTACTCGTCTTTTTGCTTTTCGTAGTATTTACTTGGGAATTTTTGGAAAAATGCCAGGTTTATTTTTTGAAACTGATTACATCAAACTGCAATTCTATTCTAACTGGAAACAAGAAAATGGAAATAATTAAATCTAGTCTACTTAACATGAAGATAAAATGCTGCTACTAAACTATTGATAGATCTCCGAAGGTGGTCGGAGTGCCATAGATGTTTTAGCTCTTGTCCATCTGGGGTCTTCATTTTGTAGGTCCCCTCTCTAATGACTTGGGTGATAATGTAAGGATCTTCCCAATTTGGGGAGAGCTTGTTCTGCTCGGCTTTTCTGTCCGTAGCTTCAATTTTTCTAAGTACCCATTCCCCGACTTGGAATACCCTTTTTTTGAGACCCTCTTATCATGATAGACTTTAGTCCTTTGCTTGTAATTCACCATTCTCATCTGGGCAACTAACCTTTAATCATCCACTAAGTCTAGGTTGAGCACCCTTTTGACTTTATTCACTTACTCGTCATAGTTGGTGTTTCTGGCTGTGGGGATGGCCATTTCTGCTGGTGGTATAGCCGTGATACAAAAGTTAGTGCAAATGGTGTTTCCTCGGTTGGCCCCGGGGTGGTTGTGCGAACTGTCCATAAGGCCAAGGGAAGTTCGTCTAACCATCTACCATCTTCCTTCTAGGTTTTTGGTGAGGGCTGTTAGTACCAACTTGTTTGTTACTTCTGCTTGTCCATTACATTCAGGTCGACTTACATATGACTTGATGTGTCTGACTCCTAGTCTGTTTAGTTCTGCTGTGAAAGCTTTGGAGAACTGGAGACCATGATCTGACACGAAGTGTAGGGGACCCTAAAGCGGCACCAGATAAAGTCGTGGACGAAGTTGATTGCATTCTCCTATGTTATTCTGGCTAAGGCTTTTGCTTCTATCCACTTGCAGAAGTATTCGACTGCCACGATCACGTAATTGCAGTTACCTCGAGGGGGGTGTGATGATGTCTATCCCCCACATGTCGAATGACCAAGTAGGAATTATTGGAGTTTGCTCGACTGACGGGATTCTAGGGATGTCGGCGTACCTCTGGCACTTGTCACACTTTTTGATGTAGGCTTAGGCGTCATCTCTCAAGGTCGGCCAGTAGTAACCTAGAGTGATAATCTTATCAGGTAGGGTTCTGGCCCCTTAGTGACCACCACATATGCCGCCGTGGACTTCTGCCGAGAGGTTCTCTATTTCCTTGGGGGGAACACATCTGAGGAGAGGTTTTGCGAACGATCTTCTATATGTGACCCCATTCCATACTATGAACCTTATTGACTTCTTACTGACGATCATAGCTCGTACCTCGTCATCTGGTAGTTGGTCCCTTTCGATGAAGTCCACATACTCATCTATCCAACATTTCTCCTCCCCGTCTAGGAGCATCACTCGTAGTCTTTCATAAGCTGGCTCCATAGTAAAGACTATGAGGGCGTTAGTGTCTGAGTCAGCCACGTCAATGGTTGCAAGTTTGGACAAGACGTCCGCCACTTGGTTATCTTCTCGGCCTATCTGACTTATCTCAAAAAAATCGAGTTTTTATACCATGTCTAGGACGAGATCCTTGTATTTTGTCAGGATGGGGTGCTGAGTGTTGTACTCCCCTTTTATTTGCTTGACTACGAGCTGGGAGTCATAGAAGGTGGCAATCTTCATTGCTCCGTAGAAGGAGTCAAGCTCTAAGCCAAATATCAAGGCTTCATATTAAGCCTGATTGTTTGATGCCGGGAACTTGAATCTGATTATGTCCTGGATGTTGTGCTCACCATTGGGACTTGAAAATACTACTCCAGCTCTGCTTTTCTTCTTGGTGGCTGACCCATCTGTGTATATGACCCAACAGTTAGGTGGTAGCTCGATGGTCGGCTCTTCCCCCGCATGTTTTTTACGCTTACGGGAGGTGGGGTCGTGCTCGCCTGTAAAGGCGGTTTCGACCATAGAGTCGACCAGAGGCTGTGGTAGGAATGTCTTCCTAGGCTGGTACCTGATGTCGAATTTTGTGAGTTCGATAGACCAGTTAAGGAGATAACCCGAGCAGTCCAAATTATGCAAGATTTTCTTGAGGGGTGAATTGGTGTACACATTATTGGGGTGTGCAGAGAAATATGCCCGTAATTTCCTTGCAGCTATGACCAAGGCATAGGCTACTTTCTCTGCATTGAAGTATCTTCTCTCCACATCCGAAAGTACTTTGCTCACATAGTAGATGGGTTTTTGAGTGCTCCCCTCATTTCAGACTAGCACAGCAGCTACCGCATTATCAGTGGCAGCTAGGAAGACGTATAATATTTCTCCCACGATCGGGATTCTTAGTAGTGGGGGGGAACCCAAATATTCCTTTAATTGTTGGAATGATTCTGAGCATTCCGATGTCCATGAGAAACTCTTGGTCCCGTTAAAGACTTTCAAAAACGGTAGTGACCTCTCTGCTGACTTTGCGATAAACCTACCAAGGGCTGCTACTCTCTGATTCAGCCTTTGAACTTCCTTGATACTGGTAGGTTCTTGCATGTCGACCAGGGCTTTGATTTTCTCCGGATTTGCCTAGATACCTCTTTGTGATTCCATGAATTCTAGGAACTTTCCGGTTGTTACTCCAAACACTCATTGCCCGGATTTAATTTCTTGTAATTTTCCCTTAGATTGTTAAAGGTTTCTTTTAAGTCCAGGGCATGACTGTCAGTCCTAGTATTAATGACCATGTCGTCAATATATGCCTCCATGTTCCGACCAATATGTTCCTCAAATATTTTGTTAACCATATGTTGGTAGGTTGCACTAGCATTTTTTTAGCACGAATGGCATCATTGTATAGCAATAAATTCCTCCGGCTGCTTGGAAAGCCGTTTTCTCAATGTCTTCCTCGGCCATCTTAATCTGGTGGTAGCCAAAGTATACTTCCAGGAAGCTGAGAGTTTTATGTCTAGCAATGGAGTCTACCTGCTTGTAAATTATGGGGAGAGTGTAACTATCTTTTGGGCATACTTTGTTGATATTAGAGAAATCTACACACATACGCCACTTTCCATTTTGTTTTTTGACCATCACGACATTTCTGGCCCATCCTTAAATTGCAATGTTTCAATGATGATTTCTCTAAGTCTCCTTCCCTCATCTTCATTTAAGTCCAGGTCTTCAATTTCATTTAATTCGTCCATAACTTTGTTTCCTGGTCTTATGTCCTGGTCGGCCCGCGAGTTCTGGCCGATGACAAGCAGAGGAGCTATGTCGAGGACGGGCATAATTACAGCCTCAGTGTTATCAAGTGTATTTCTCATGGTAGGGAAGTGGTGGTCTGACTGTAACTCGTTGCCATCATTGGGAGTTATGGAACTGGGCCCATTCGTGTAAATGAACCACTCTGTCATTCCCTTGTCCAACATGGGTTCTACTTCTTCCTCCCTTTCATGAATTTCTAGCACCATGAGCTCCTCTTCCTTGGCTTCAAATATTAGGTGGAGCCTATAGCTGGTGCTGGTCGTCTTTATAGACTTAGAAATTTTAGATTTTCTTCTGGCGTGTCAATTTTCATCTTTCTAGCCGTTTGAAATTACCCGGATTTCGCGCGAGCGAAAGCGGTTGTCTTTCGCGGGGTTGGTGTCTGAGACCTCGCTTTCGGGAAGGAGAGGTGTCGCCATGCGGTTTTGTATTCTGAGCCCAAACGTTGAAAAACGGCTTTAGTGAAAATGGTGTCGTTTTTATTGGTAGCAAAAACTTTGGAAAAGACTTTGAAAAGGGGTGTCATTTTTATTGGTAGCAAAAACGAGGAAAAGGCTTTTTGAGTACCAGAGATTGTTAGGTTCGGAGGTCACGTTACGTTTCGGGAAGAGTATTTTGAGATCACCCGAAACGCCTCGTATGACGAGTCTTTCTACCTTTCTCGAAAATGTGTACGTGTGTGTGTGTGTGTTTGTTTGTATTTTGAAAATGGGAGCTTGAATGACAAGCTTAATCTTGGTTTGAATGTCAAACTTTGATTATGTGATTCTTTTTGGAAAAGGCGAGCGTTTGAATGACAAACGTCGGTTTTGAGATGGAAATGAGCGTTTGAATGTCAAACGTCGGTTTTGAGACGGAAATGAGCGTTTGAATGTCAAACGTCGGTTTTGAGTTTGAAAAGGAGTTCGAATGACGAACTTTTGATTTTGAATCGGACATTACATTGTTAGCGATTTTTCGGAAAAAAAGCATTAAATGAGATGCGATCAACGAATCGTTTTGCGACTCGGACTTTGATAAGTAAATACTATCACGATCCAAACGGCTCGTACTTGTAAATGACAGTATTTAAAGTGCGGTATCGACAGAATCAAACGATCCGGAATTGTAAAGTACGATCGACGAGCCAAACAACTCGGAATTGTAAAGTACGATCGGCGAGCCAAACGGCTCGGAATTGAAAAGTTGCGTAAAGGTAAATGACGATCGACGGATCAAACGATCTGGAATTGTAAATGACATGAAAGTAAATGACGATCGACGGATCAAACGATCCGGAATTGTAAATGACATGAAAGTAAATGACGATCGACGGATCAAACGATCCGGAATTGTAAAGTTGCGATCAACGAACCAAACGGTTCGGAATTGTAAATGACATAAAAGTAACGGAACGGGGTCGGAACGCCATTTTAACCCAAGATTACTTCTCTTACGGGGAGAGAAGAGGATCAGGGACTAAAACGTATCGGACCCCGTTAGACGGTGACGTCTAAATTTTGAGAGTGAGAGAGGGAGCTACCTATGGCTAGGGTCGGCTCCTTTGGCTCGGTGGGCGTATACGGGATACGAAAAGGTGTTTCGGAAGTGTTTGGGCAGAGTTTCCCCTTTTATTTGGTGCTTAGAAACCTAGGAATTTGGGCAGCGTTTCGACTTGTGTCGGTTTAGCCTACGATCAGAATCTACCGACGAGTAGCACAAGGGCCCCCGAAGAGTAGATAATTCCGCCGACGAGTAGCACGAGGGCCCCCGAAGAGCGGAAGAAAGACTAGCGTTTTATTCTAGGGGGAGGAGAGGAGGAAAAGGTGTATGATTTATGAAGGAGGGGGGAGTATTTATAGGGTGAAATACTTGGAGGAGGGAGAAAAATACTTGGGGAGGAAGAAAATGTCTTGGGGAGGAAGCTTCTTTGCTTAGCCTGATGGTTTTCTTCATTGCGAAAGGAGTCCGGCCGGACCTCTCTTGCATTTGGGGATATTTTGGTCATTTGGCCTTGAGTTTGACACGTCTTGGACACGTATTTAAGCTGCAGAAAGAGTCCGGCCGGACAGTTCCTGAAATTGGCTATTTTTCCTGATTGAACAAGTTATCTGCGTAGATCTTGTTCTCGCGTTCGATTAGATATGTGGTGGGCCCAAAACGGAGTTCGTATGAAGGAGTTATGACCCCCGGAAGGTCGAGACGCTCGAAAACGGGAAATCGAATCCCGGAAGACCCCAAAAAGTATGTTTTTCGGGGAAAGCTGTACTTTTACGTGTGATAACGTGTGTTGAGTATGCTTTGATGTCGGGATGCACGGGGCAGTCCCGGGATGTCTCGTTGACTCGAGAACGGGGAACTTAACGGGTTCCGGTTAACTTTTAACGGATTTTGACGATCCGGATTTGGGTACTTACACCGTTTTCCTTGTTTTCATCACATGTTCCAAGAAGTCTTTTGGAGTTGCCCTCACACTCGATTGCCGCCGGAGTTGGAAATTTAACCCGTTGGTGAGGAAGGTAGGCAACCATCCCAAGTTTGCCTTGACTTGTAATGCCTAGGATGTCGTGGTAGTCACTGGATAAGTCCATGACCACGAATGTTACTGTGGCTTCCGCTCGAAAGGGGTACTCACCAATTTCAAGTACTAATTCTACAGTTCCCATGGCATTAACTTGTGGTTGGTGAAGCCCTCCAACCTACTAGAGTATGGTTCCAGCATGATATCTTTCAAATTCATTTTTTGGAACGTTGAGTAGTACAAAATATCCTTGAATTCCCCCGAGTCAATGAGGAGTATCTCGGATTCACAGCTATCGATTCTCCCCTTGATCACCACAGGTTGTTCACAGGCTGACTGGCTTCCTGCTAACTCGTTGGGAGAGAAGCTTATTACTTCTTCCTCCTTGTGGACTCATGCGAGGATGTGGTAGACTTTACTTAGTTCATGAATCTATTCTTTAAGCTTTTTGTTGGAGATGGCCTCCTCCCTTATGACGTGGAGCTTTGCCCTAGGAGGTCTGTCCTCCCTCTTCTCTCTATCATCGTCATCTCTTCCTCGCTTGTTATCTTTTCGCATAACATAGCGGTCAAGTTTTCCTTCATCAACTCACCTTTGAATCATCCTTTTAAGGGAGATGCAATTTTTCGTGTCATGTCCGTGATCCTTGTGAAAGGCACAGTACTTAGAGTTATCCCGGACATGTTTTGACCTATCACTCAATGGACAGGGCTTAGGTATGTTTACCTAATGTATTATTTCTGTGATAGGTTTAGTGAGTGGGGTGAAGACTTCGGCTTTCTCCGTAGCCCGAGTCCTATTTTTCCCCTTATAGTTACTTCCATTTGAGGCCTAGTTGGTGCCAGTTGAAACTGTTTCAGCTCTCTTCGATCTTTTCTTACTCTTTTCTTCAGCCATGGCAATAGCATATGCCCGGTTGTACAGATCAGATTTTGTTTTTCGGCTCCCTGGCGGAGAGTTCTTATATCAACTGCCTGGATAGCAGTCCGGAGTTGAAACAGACGATCACCTCCCGGTCAGTCAGACTTTTTTCTACATGGTCGGCCATGGCTCTAAACCGGTTATAATAACTTAGATTTGACTCATTTTTCCTTGCTCAATGTTAGCCAAGTCTGTCAATCTCTTTTTTCACTTTCCAGCAGTTGTAAAATGATCGCGAATTTCCTCCTCATCACTTTCCTGTTGTATATGCTCCCTTTTTTTCTGCTAACGAAACCACGACAGGGCTGTTTTGGAGAAAGTGCTGGCGAAATCCTTATAGAGTATGCTATCTTCCTTAGAGAGGAGTGCCATAGTTGGCTCAAAGCCTTGCACATGATCTCGGGCATCCGTGGTTCATCCTTCTTAAAGTTGGGGATTTCAAAAGCCGGATTGAGAGGTTGGTCAACAATCCATTAGGAGAAGGGATTGTTTGTGCCTCTTCCCCATTTCCATTTTATTAATCTCTTTTTCAAGAGGAGAAGCTCAATTGCATCTATTCCCGTGCTGCAATGGGAACTGTGATGGGTTCTCTCTCTTTCTTTGTGACCATTCACCCGACTTTTCTCCTCCTGTTGCTGGTGATTGACATGATTATCTCCATGTCTAGATGGTGCCCTGCCATTTAGTTGCCTGGAATGACTTGGATGAGTTTTTTTCCTACTGGGAGCTATCTCTAGATGGGGAGGACTCCTACGCGAGGATGGCTCCTACGTCGAGGAGAGAGTCCCGACGGGGAGGAGTCTTTTGCCTTGTATGGCCAAGTCTGGCTCTAAGATCAACATAATTGACCTCTTGTTCCCTTTGGTTATTTAAATGGTCCCTTAGGTCTCCTCCTTGACGGGCACTCCCATGTCCAGGAGCCCTATGATGGGGACGAACGTCCTAGATGGGAAGCTGCTTGGATCTGCCATCAGCATCGCAATGTGGAGGATTTTGGCCAGGGGGAAGGTTTTTCCTATTCCCATGACTACCTCGCCTATCAGCATGACTTTCCCCTCCGTTTGAAATTTCAATCCTGTTGGGTCAAATAAATTCAGCCAAAGAATGATCCCGATCTAACTCCAACAAGGCATTCTGTGTTTAATAGATGCGTTGCAGAGTATCTATCTGACGGTGCAGCAGAGTTCCGCGATCAGTCAGTGAAAGAGATGAGCCTGCACCCCCTAGGATTGCGTTCTGCCTCGCCTGACTAGCTGTTGGTCGTCCTCCCCGTCTTCGATGTCGATTGTGGTCCAGGGGGATCTCTACCATAGGCTGCCCACTGGACTGCAGATTCATGCCCAGGGGTGGTGGCGGTGGCAATCCACCATTCATAGACGAAGGAGGTGGCAGGTTGCCACCATTAATTTGTGGAATCGATGTTCCGGCGTTGCCATGAATTTCCTCCATAGGTTGATTATCTGAATCTAGTGTTATGCAAGCAGTATGTTCGTCTTCCATCAGATCGGAGCAGATTTTTCGGCTATTCAAGAGATATCACGATCGTTTTCCGGCAATGAAACCAAACTAATAATGCCAAAAACTTTGGATCAGCCTAAATTCAGTGGTTCGAATATACATATTTTATGCTTGAATAGCATGAAAAAGATAAACAAACACGTAAACTAAGTCGGGACTTCACCGGCTCCGGCGTAAAAGTAATTATTTGTATTTTATGATATCAAATCAATTGACAATATTTTAGTGCCAAAGAATGCGTTACCTGAAAATTGTGATTTATGCCTTGTATTTATAGGTGTAGGAGATAGGATAGGAAGTTAGGAGAGATAATTAGTTAAATCATACTCAGATTATAATTCCATGATTTCCTTATTGGACTAGGATTAAAAGTGTATTCTGTACATTTGTAGGGGAGGCCTTTACTCGTTATAGTCGTTACTCTTTTGATGATCAACATAGCGGAAATGCCGAGCATGAGAAGTCGTCGAAAGTAGGGTAGCCCACTCCCTTTGACATCTTCATGATAGCTTTATTGTGGTTGAACATGATCGACCTAGGCTTAGGCCCCGGTAGACTTATTGTACCTCCATGGTCATCCTAGTATTAAGACTATGGTTTTATGTATTAGTCGACATTGAGTTATGTCGAGTAGGATATGACGAGTATGGGTAGGAAAACTCATTCCCCATGTTGTACATTCCCCATGTTGTACGTAGAACTCATACATATTTTCTATTTGGCTCAGTGTATTGAGCATTGTCCATTTTATGATCTATAATCATACTCGATTTATACCGTTCACGCTCTGTGCTTATATTGTTTCATTTGACAAATTTCAATCGAAGTTTACTCGCACGTACTTGTGCACACTTAATTGCGTGATCAATTAGGCAGTTTGACTTATTAATTTTCTTTTTATGCTCACTTATATGTATTGTAATAAAATTAAACCAAACAATTTTTTTCTGCACTACAACTACGATAACATTGCCCCATTACCTCAAAGGCTTTCACCTATGGTATGATAAAGGGGATTAGATGTATGCAACCTTGCACCTTTATTAAAGTAAAGAAAGACAGTTTTTGAATAATATATGATGAAAATTGCGTTGAAAATTGTATAGAATGAATGATGCTTCATAACAAAAAAATGCAGATAGTTTAGTGAGTTATTTTGCTTTATTTCATAATATTTTCAAAAAAAAAGATATTTTTTACTTTTGTTTCTAATTAAAAAAGCAGTAATTTTTTTTTTTTTGGTACGGGAAAGTATATAGATTTGACAAAGTATATAGATTTGACGAAGTACTCAAACATAACCCTAACCAATATATAATCTTACTCCAAAATATAGACAGACATTTCAATTAATTAGGACCAGTTCTTTATTACTATACCGTAGAATACTTCTCAACTGGACTGAGTGTGGCCAATGACTCAATAATTTATATTAATCTCTTGCTTTCCCTTAATTACAACACATAATTGAGAAAACCTAGACGGATTACTCTATGTTTATTTCATAAATAAATATCAGCATGCATTAGCAAAAAGAAAAAAATGAGCTCACCAACTTTTTGTTGAAAATTAGTCGCGGATTAAATAAATATTCTTTACCTATCTAAATCTCAATCGTTACAATCAACCTATGTTTTAAAAAAACCCATTATTATTGCTAAACTGCGAGTAATCGTGAAACAATTGTAATCAGTTGTTGATGAACAGTTTCAAACCCAATACTGAAGGATTCAAAATCAAGTTTGTTGAAGTTTTCTCCTAGATTTCTTGTGGGACTGAGGATCTAGCTAAGATCAATTCCTAGTGATTTCAACATTGGTCAAGAAAATTACCTAAACATGATATATGTCAAACCAATGATGTTGCATGCATGCTCCATTATAACTTAACTTGATTTGGAAAAAATCAACATCTTAATACCTAACCTATAAGGTTTGCATGCATCAAAAACTTTATTTAAGTTTGGCATGATATGTAGTGGTTAATCTACTTCATTTATTTTACTCTTTTTCACCTTATCTTAATTGAAATAATTAACTAACAAAATATATTACTAGTAGTTAATATTAGCCATGACTTTGGATAAACAGCTATGATCTTGAGCTTCTAATTTAAGCTATAAGCATATCAATCTCAATTTTTAATTGGCTTCGCTTCTCACTATTTTGGATAATTTTGATTGGTCCAAATGGCTAGTAGGTGTGTTATATTAGTAATTTAATTCATACCCATACACCTCAACACTATATAGTGTAGTAGATGTTGTTTTCGTTATCCACCAACAGAAATCAAGGAAAAACAAGACACACCCCTCCACCCGACACCTCCCTCTCATAATAAATATCACATTTTATTTATCAAAATTTTCAAAAAATATATGCTTCCTCCGTCCCATAAAATCTTACCCAGTTACTACGAATTCAGTTCAATCAAGTTCAACTTTGACAAAACTTTAATATTAATTTACTTATCATAATAAAAATCTAAAAATTGTTATCCATAAAATAATCAAATGATATATCAATAGCAATTATTAAAATTTCATTAGAATGAATAGATTGATATTAAAGTTTGGTCAAAGTTGTACTCGGTTGACTTTGCACTATTTAAAACGGGAAAAGTTTTATAGAACGGAGGGAGTATCATTTATTTATACATTATCTAAATTGTGATAGAATCGTACTGTAATTATTTTCTAATAAAAATGTGATATTTATATTAAAAATTGGATAGAAAATATAACACATGAAACAAAATGATTTATGCACATACACTCATACACATTACTGATTACTCCCTCCATTTCGAAATAACTTTCCCACTTCTTTTGCTGTTAGTACTAAAGTATTTTAACCAATATATTTAGGTTTATTTAATTATTATAATGAAAATTTAAAACTTGTTCTAGATACACTATTATAAATAATATCAATAACAATTTTTAGACGTATTTGAATAATTAAATTAACATAAAACTATTGATTAAAGTATCTTCTTAGTAAAAATGTAAAAAGTAGGAGGATCATTTTTGAGACGGAGTAAGTATATTATAATGGAGATATCTTTTGTTACAAGGGTGCTACAATTACATAATATGTAAATCAAATACAATTAACAAAAACTGAAAATATAAAGGATAAGTTGTTGAATTTGAAGCACGAGCCCAATGCAACCACTGTCTCCTT
Organism: Adenophora triphylla var. japonica; assembly: GCA_022495995.1. Classification (NCBI taxonomy): domain Eukaryota; kingdom Viridiplantae; phylum Streptophyta; class Magnoliopsida; order Asterales; family Campanulaceae; genus Adenophora; species Adenophora triphylla. The sequence goes on along the minus strand of JAFEMH010001463.1, from coordinate 145,257 downwards.
AAGACATATTCGACCCCTCACCGAGTGTGCTTGAGTTTGCTTGGGTCGCTTGTCTCCCAGGATAGAACGTGCGGACCGGGGGCACTTTGCACCTAAAGTTCCCGGCGAGCTGAACTATGCTTGAACAATATCACCTCTTGATCTAACTATGCAAGGAGGCCATAGAGATGACAATATGCAGCAAAAGATATGGAGGAGGAAGTTGGCAGCAAGTGGTTTTCTTTTTGTGTGTTCTTCTTAAATGTTCTATAGGATGTTTTCAACCTTGTCAAAAGTCCTTTTTAAAGCCTTAGGAATCCAATGATTTAATTTGGAATTAAACATCAAAATTAAACCCATTAAACTGAAAAGATTAAATCCATTTAATCTCAAATTTCAGTTTTTATTCCCGATCTGCTCGGCCGAGCAAGGCATATGCCTCGGCCGAGCATGACTTCCAGAAACTTTGGACTTTCTGTCATGCTCTGCTCGGCCGAGTCAACAACCTGCTCGGCCGAGCACCTCAGTAAAATTCAAAGCCATTTTTTATTTACAAAATCAAACTTTATTAGCAACAAGTGGGTCAAATCCTTTGAGCATTTATATTTAATTCATCCAAAAACCATTTTGGACAAATAAATATTTTATTTCACAAACACTAAACCACTTAAGTAATTTGACAAAATTACCCTTTAGAAATTAATCCATTAATTTCCTTCAAAACACACTATTTTTCCAACAATCCCCCACATGAAGGAAATTCCTGAGGATAGATGATAAAGTTCGACAGTCGAAAACCTGCATAGGATAGGTAGGAGTTTCCCTTTGAACCTTCCCTTGTAAAAGCATATTTACTCTACTCGCTAATCAGTAGACGCGATGTCCTTGAACTGCTAGCTTTTTGTGTAGACGATCATATACTTTACACATGTATCTCCCTAACACAATTCAGCTCTCATAGCTATGTCCATTCATGGCCCTGGATCACAATGCCTGGTTCTGTGAGAAGGTTTAAGAATTGAGCCTCACACAATTCTCCTCGAAGCTGCCTCTACTTCTTTCTCACATAGGTGATTCTTTTAAGTAACTCGTTTACTTCTCATAAGAATCATTAAAAGCCGTAGGCTTAACCCTTCATCTCGGGATGTCACTTTCAGGAATGAGTATAGGGTTGACCCCCACAGTGACGCTACAAGTCTTTTAACAGTTAGGTTGTCCCTTTGAACCTAGATCTTAGGATTTCCAGTCAGCTAGGTTGGGTTTTTCGATGTGTTTAACTTCTCAAGAGGCTTTAATCCCATTCCCAATGTCAACCTTGCAACTATCTCTTTACTTAATCCTTTGGTTAGCGGATCCGTCAAATTATCTTTTGACCTTACATAGTCAATAGATATGGTGCCAGTTGCAAGTAGTTGTTTAATGGTATTATGTCTTCGACGTATATGTCTAGACTTACCATTATACATATGACTTTATGCCCTTCCAATCATAGATTGGCTATCGCAATGTATACTAATTGCGGGCACGGGCTTTTCCCATCTTTTGAATATCTTCTAGAAATTGGCGTAGCCATTCGGCTTCTTCACCACATTTATCTAGTGCTATAAACGCAGATTCCATGGTTGATCTGGCTATAACTGTTTGCTTAGAAGATTTCCATGATATAGCTGCACCTGCTAATGTGAATAAATATCCACTTGTAGACCTTGAGTCTTTGATATCCGATATCCAATTAGCATCACTATATCCTTCTATCAGATGTCTAGTGTAATGTAATCCAAAATCATGAGTATATCTTAAGTACCTTAGTACTCGTACTATACCCTTCCAATGATTTGTTCCAGGTTTACTAGTATACCGGCTTAACTTGCTAACGGTATAAGCAATATCCTGCCTAGTACAACTCATCAAGTACATTAGACTTCCGATGATTCTCGAATACTCTAATTGTGACACCGGTTCATCTCTATTCTTTGATAGATGAAGATTTGGGTCGATTGGAGTACTCGCTATTCCATTGTCATTCTTGCTAAATTTCTCAAGAATTTTGTCCACATAATGAGATTGACTTAGTACAAGTCCATTGGATATTCTAGAAATTTTAACTCCAAGGATTACTTCTGCAAGTCCCATATCTTTCATGTTAAACTTCGAATTCAACATGTCTTTCGTGGATTTGATCATCTTATCACAACTTCCTATGATAAGCATGTCGTCTACATAAAGACACAAAATGACATAGCCATTTTCCGTGGTTTTATTATAGACACATTTGTCACACTCATTTATTTTAAATTCACTTTGCATCATAGCATTATCAATTTTTTGATGTCATTGTTTTGGTGCTTGTTTCAAGCCATACAATGACTTTACTAATTTGCACACCTTCTTTTCTTGTCCACGTGCAACAAACCCCTCGGGTTGTTCCATGTAAATCTTCATTTAGAAAGACTGTTTTTACATCCATTTGATGTATTTCAAGATTTCTCAATGCGGCAATTGCAAGTACAACTCTTATTGACGTTATTCTCGTGACGGGAGAATACGTGTCAAAATAGTCTAAGTCTTCTTTTTGTCTATAACCTTTAATTACAAGTCGGGCCTTGTACTTATCAATTGTTCCGTCCGCCTTCATTTTCCTTTTGAAAAATCACTTATATCCTAGTGTTTTGCTTCCCGGTGGAAGGTCCACTAATTTCCATGTGTGATTTTGCAAAATGGAATCAATTTCACTTTTAATTGCTTCCTTCGACAAAGGTCCTTCCGAAGAGCTAATGACTTCTTTGTAACTTTGTGGTTCACTTTCTACCATATAGGTTAGAAAGTCCGGACCATAGGATTTTTTAATCCTAGCTCTTTTGCTCCGTCGAGGTTCCACCTCTTCTTCTTCACTTTTATCTTGAACGTGGTGTTCTTCTTCTATTGAATCTATTACCCTAGTCGATGAGCTTGCCTCATTTCTTGACTTATACGGGAATATATTCTCAAAGAACGACACGTTTACAGATTCCATTATAGTATTTTTGTGTATAGCTTCAATTTTCGACTCATACACAAGAAATCTATAAGCACTACTGTTATGTGCATATCCAATAAATATGCAATCAACAGTTTTAGGTCCAATATTCACCTTTTTAGGAGGAGGTATGGCTACCTTTGCAAGACACCCCCACACTCTCAAGTGTTTATAACTTGGCACTCTTCCATGCCATAGTTCATAAGGAGTTTTGTCTTGTTTCTTTCGGGGTATTTGATTTAAAACGTAGTTAGCCGACAACACGGCTTCCCCCCACATGTTATATATCCGGTAATCCCGAACTCAATAACATGGCATTCATCATTTCTTTTAATGTCTGATTTTTTCTTTCGGCAACACCGTTTTGTTGGGGTGTATAAGGTGCCGAGGTTATATATTTAATTCCACTTTGAGCACATATTGCTTCAAATGGAGATTCATATTCACCACCTTTATCACTTTTTAGCACCTTAATTTTCCGGTTTAATTGATTCTCAACTTCATTTTTATAGAGAGTAAACTTCTCTATAACTTCATCTTTACTTTTTAGAAGATACACATAGCAATACTTTGTGCCATCATCTACAAAAGTCATGAAGTACTTATTGCCGCCCTGTGATTGTGTTGATTTAAAGTCACATAAGTCCGTGTGAACCAATTCAAGTGGTTCACTATGTCTTTCAACTGAATGGAATGACTTTCTTGTTAATTTTGCTTCTACACAAATTTCACATTTTTGTTTACAATCAACTTTAAAATTTGGAATAGAATTTGCTTTTGTCAAACGACGTATAGAATCAAAATTAACATGACCAAGTCTACCATGCCACAAATTAGATGACTCAAGCAAGTAAACGAAAGAGATATTCATATCATTAGCTTTTGGCTTAACCACCATTACACTTAGCTTAAACAGTCCATCATTGACATAGCTTTACCTACAAGCATTTCACTCTTAGACAAAGTGACTACATTGGACTCAAACACAATACGAAAACCATGCTTTATCAAAAGCGATCCGGACACCAAGTTCTTCCAGAGATCGGACACATAAAGCACGTTGTTGAGAGTCAACTCCTTCCCGGATGTCATCTTCAAAACCACTTTTCCTTCACCTTTGATCTCGGAAGTGGCTGAATTCCCCATGAATAGCTTCTCGCCATCCTTAGCAACAAAGGTACTAAACACGTCTTTGTTAGAGCACACATGTCTAGTAACGCCGGTGTCAATCCACCATTGATTTGGGTTTGAAGCCACCAAATTCACCTCGAAAATCACAGTTGCAAGGTGCATCTCGGACATGTCTCTAGCAATGCCGTCCACCATGTTTGCCTCACGACCCTTCTTGGGCAACTTGTAAGCATGAGCCTTGTGTCCTTCACCACCACTATTATAACAAGTTCCTAAGAACTTCTTCTTGGAAACACCACCTTTTGGTCCCAAGTGGGAACGCTTGGAAGTTGTCACAACCTTCCCTTTTCCCTTCCCAAAACTTTTGCCTTTGGAGCTTTGACCATGCTCCACCACATTGGCCTTAGCCACACTAGAAAAAAAAAATTCTCAGCGGCTCTATTGTTCTCTTCAATACTCAAACGAAGGATTATTCCTTCCACATTCATTTCCTTTCGCTTATGCTTAAGGTAGTTCTTGAAATCATTCCAAGATGGAGGCAATTTCTCAATGATTGCAGCCACTTGGAAGCTTTCACTTATGATCATACCCTCGACATGAATCTCGTGCAAAATAGTTTGAAACTCATCAACTTGAAATTTCACACTCTTGCTGTCCACCATCTTAAAATTAAGGAAACGGGCAACAATGAATTTCTTTGTTCCCGCATCCTCAATCTTATATTTGTGTTCCAAAGAACCCCATAATTCCTTTGCAGATTTCTTGTCATTGAACACATTGTAAAGAGAATCTGAAAGCGAATTTAGAACATAGTTTCTGCACAAGTATTCCCCATGCTTCCAAGTTTCAACCGCAGCCAAGGTTGTAACATCGGTTTCTCCTTCACTCACCTTTGGCATATTCTCTTTCAGATATTTTGCCAAATTCAAGGTAGTGAGGTAGAAATGCATCTTTTGTTGCCAACGTTTAAAATCGTTGCCAACAAACTTCTCGGGTTTTTCCGCATTAGGGGTAGGGATAAGGATAGTTGGAGGATTAGTCACAATCGTAGAGCCACTGCCGTTTCCAGTTTGGGGATTAGTTTGGGGTCCAATTTGGGATCCAAATTGGGTCTCCACGTTGTTGTTGTTAGTCGCCATCTGAAACACAACAACTTAGTTAGTATTTTCTGTTTTAAAAAATCTGTAATCGACTCCCTCGATTAGGAATATGGCTTAAGATTGTTACAAGGGTGCTACAATTACAGAAAATGTAAATCAAATACAATTAACAAAAACTGAAAATACAAAGGATAAGTTGTTGAATTTGAAGCACGAGCCCAATGAAACCACTGTCTCCTTAAGACATATTCGACTCCTCACCGAGTGTGCTTGAGTTTGCTTGGGTCGCTTGTCTCCCAGGATAGAACGTGCGGACCGGAGGCACTTTGCACCTAAAGTTCCCGGCGAGCTGAACTATGCTTGAACAATATCACCTCTTGATCTAACTATGCAAGGAGGCCAAAAGAAAGAGATGACAATATGCAGCAAAAGATATGGAGGAGGAAGTTGGCTGCAAGTAGTTTTCTTTTTGTGTGTTCTTCTTAAGTTTTTCAAAGGATGTTTTCAACCTTGTCAAAAGTCCTTTTTAAAGCCTTAGGAATCCAATGATTTAATTTGGAATTAAACATCAAAATTAAACCCATTAAACTGAAAAGATTAAATCCATTTAATCTCAAATTTCAGTTTTTATTCCCATTTCCACGGCTGTTACTGTTTGAAAATCAATCAGTCATTAATGCACAGGATCTGCTCGATCGAGTCATGTACCTTGCTCGGCCGGGCAAGGCTTTGCCCAGATCTGCTCGGCCGAGCAAGGCATATGCCTCGACCGAGCATGACTTCCAAAAACTTTGGACTTTCTGTCATGCTCTGCTCGGCCGAGTCAACAACCTGCTCGGCCGGGCACCTCAGTAAAATTCAAAGTCATTTATGATTTACAAAATCAAATTTTATTAGCAACAAGTGGGTCAAATCCTTTGAGCATTTATATTTAATTCATCCAAAAATCATTTTGGACAAATAAATATTTTATTTCACGAACACTAAACCACTTAAATAATTTGACAAAATTATCTTTTAGAAATTAATTCATTAATTTCCTTCAAAACAAACTATTTTTCCAACATCTTTGTCACCTAACCACTACACATTAATATTAATTCACAATATCACATAATGCATATATTTGTGTGTGTGTGTGTGTGTAACAAGCTTTAGTTTTGATAAGTAGTCAAAGTAATGACATCTTACCAGTGCCTGAGTACTACCTGCAGGTTTAATTTTGCCAAACAAGCTTCCACATTGAATCATTTTATAACATGTGTACAACAATTTAGAACTTGCATGAATAATTTTTATTTTTAATAATTACAGTAAAAAAAAGTTTCTCTCTTTTTTTTTTTTTTTTTTACATAGCATTCGCATTAGACTGCTACTAATAACAGAATTGCTTACATTTTTAGAATTTACTCGAGTCCAAATTTTTACCATATTATTTATCATTAGTGAAATCAGCACTAATAATTCATAACGTTTGATACAAAAGATTTTGACACGATGGCAAACATATTCACAAACAATTAGTGTTAGTTTCACATCATTGTCATCTTGCTCAGACAAATAATTTGATTGAAATCTAAGGATTAAGGAACAATATAAAGGACTATTAAGTACTAACTAGGTTTAGTTTAATATGTAGCCTGCAAGAAGTTATAAGTTTATGTTGAAAACAAATGCCCATAGTCATTTATATGGAAGTTGAAGCTAGCTATATATATCTCATGCATCAACTAATTGTAGTGAACTTTACATAATTAAATCTTCAATCCAAAACCAAAAATGGATCTTCTCTTGTGTGAAACATTACTATTGTTTACGTGCTTAGTTTGTCATCGGGGCGGTGGCGATGGCGATGGCTGGGGAGGGAAGCTCGTCGGTGTGTGGTCATCGGTTTCGCTGGGAAGGGAGGGCAACGAGAGGGAGGGCAACGGAGATTTGAATTGGAGTGTGTTGTCGGTGGCAATGGCTGGGGAGGGAAGCTCGTCGGTGTGTGGTTGTCGGTTTTGCTGGGAAGGGAGGGCAACGAAGATGTGAATTGAAGTGTTTTTTTTAAATTAAACCTTGGTCAACATAGTCTTATTAATTTGGTCAAACTGTTCTAGTGAAGCGCTTCATACTATATCGCTTAAATTATGCGCTATCTTAGCTATTTCCAGAGATAGCGCATAACTTATATGCGCTATCTAAGCTTTATATTTTATATTTTTATTTTCTTTCCGCTCGACTATTAAATTCAAATAATTTTATGCGCTATATAAGGGTATAACTAGGATAGCACTTTAGAAAAGCGCTATGTGAGCCGCGTTTTCTAAGTTTCAGAATGTACTAGTGAGTCAATTAGCTCAGTTGTTGATTTTGATCTCAACTATTAAAATAGATTTGTAGTAAATTAATTTCAAATTAATATTGAAGCGATCATGTCCTTTGAGATCAGAATGGTCAATGCCAAGTTGTCAAGCTACACATGTGTAAACCTCTCAGATCGGATTTGGAATTTCTTATGTGACTGATCTATTGCAGCACTCTAACTAGCAGTCGTGAATTGGTCATGAAATGTGTTTTGGATAAATATTGATTGAGATTTATCGATTGTACGGTTCAATATGTAATATGTATTTTTAAATAAATCTCAACTTATGTTTAAAAAAAATGCTTTATTATTGCTAAACTGCGAGTAATCGTGAAAGAATAGTAATCAGTTGTTGATGAACAGTTTCAAACCCAATACTGAAGGATTAAAAATCAAGTTTGTTGAAGTTTTCACCTAGATTTCTTGTGGGACTGAGGATCTATCTAAGATCAATTCCTAGTGATTTCAACATTGGTCAAGAAAATTACCTAAACATGATATATGTCAAACCAATGATGTTGCATGCATGCTCCTTCATAACTTAACTTGATTTGGAAAAAATCAACATCTTAATACCTAACCTATAAGGTTTGCATGGCATGATATGTAGTGGTTAATCTACTTCATTTATTTTACTCTTTTTCACCTTAATTTAAATGAAATCTTAATTGAAATAATTAACTAACAAGTATATACTAGTAGTTAATATTAGCCATGACTTTGGATAAACAGCTAAGATCTTGAGCTTCTAATTTAAGCTATAGGCATATCAATCCCAATTTTTAATTGGCTTCTCTCACTATTTTGGATAATTTTGATTAGTCCAAATGGCTAGTAGGTGTGTAATATTAGTAATTTAATTCATACCCATACACCTAAACACTATATAGTGAAGTAGATGTTGTTTTCACTAACCACCAACCGAAATCAAGGAAAAACAAGACACAACCCCTCCATCCTCCACCACCGTCTCATAATAAATATCACATTTTATTTATCAAAATTTTCAAAAAATATATTTTATTTATTTATACATTGTCTATATTGTGATAGAATTGTACTGTAATTATTTTCTAATAAAAATGTGATATTTATATTAAAAATTGGATAGAAAATATAACACATGAAACAGAATGATTTATGCACATACACTCATACACATGACTCCCTCCGTTTCTAAATAAGTTTCCCACTTTTTTCATTGTTGTACTAAAGTATTTTAAGCAATATATTTAGGTTAATTTAATTATCCTAATGAAAACTTAAAATTTGTTCTAGATACACTATTATAAATAATATCAATAATAATTTTTAGACATATTTGGATAATTAAATTAAAATAAAACTATTAATTAAAATATCTTCGTTGTAAAAACATAAAAAGTAGGATGATCATTTTTTAGACGGAGGAACGGAGGAAGTATATTATAATGGAGATATCTTTGTCACCTAACCACCACACATTAATATTAATTCGCAATATCACATAATGCATATATTTGTGTGTATGTGTGTGTGTGTGTAACAAGATGAGCTGGTCTCCCGTGAGAACAGCTATATCCGTCTCATGGATGAGACGGGTCGGAATGACCCGAAGCCCGGACACATCTCGTGTGAGTTTACACGAGACACATCTCGTGTGAACTCACACGAGACACATCTCGTGTGAGTTCACACGAGATGTGTCTCGTGTAAACTCACACGAGATGTGTCTCGTGTATATAGGAAAAAATACTATTACTTTTCTGTATATATGTATTACTTTAATGTATACAAACTATTACTTTATATGCATACAATTATTACATTATGTTATGGTAACTATTACTTTTCACAAGGCTGTTGGCTGGACTGGACCAAGGCATGGAATGACTTGGGCGAGCGCTGATACACCTTGGCGCGGGTCATGGATCCGACCCGTCTCATGAATGAGACGGATATTCATGTTCTCACGTGAGTTTTTGTCTAACAAGATATAGTTTTGATAAGTAGTCAAAGTAATGACATCTTTACCAGTGCCTGAGTACAACCTGCAGGTCTAATTTTGTCAAACAAGCTTCCACATTGAATCATTTTATAACATGTGTACAACAATTTAGAACTTGCATGAATAATTTTTATTTTTAATAATTACAATTAAAAAAAAATGTTTCTCTTTTTTTTTTTTTATTTATTTATACATTATCTATATTGTGATAGAATCAAGGAAAAACAAGACATAACCCCCCCCACCATCCACCCGCCATCAAGGAAAAACAAGACATAACCCCCCCCCCCCCATCCACCCGCCATCAAGGAAAAACAAGACATAACAACCGAAATCAAGGAAAAACAAGACATAACCCCCCCATCCACCCGCCATCAAGAAAAAACAAGACATAACAACCGAAATCAAGGAAAAACAAGACATAACAACCGAAATCAAGGAAAAACAAGACATAACCTCCCCCCCATCCACCCGCCATCAAGGAAAAACAAGACATAACAACCGAAATCAAGGAAAAACAAGACATAACCCCCCCCCCATCCACCCGCCATCAAGGGAAAACAAGACATAACAACCGAAATCAAGGAAAAACAAGACATAACCCCCCCCCCCATCCACCCGCCATCAAGGGAAAACAAGACATAACAACCGAAATCAAGGAAAAACAAGACATAACCCCCCCCCCCATCCCCCCGCCATCAAGGAAAAACAAGACATAACAACCGAAATCAAGGAAAAACAAGACATAACCCCCCCCCATCCACCCGCCATCTCCGTCTCATAATAAATATCACATTTTATCTATCAAAATTTTCAAAAAATATATTTTATTTATTTATACATTATCTATATTGTGATAGAATCGTACTGTAATTATTTTCTAATAAAAATGTGATATTTATATGTCAAAATCTTAAAAAAAAATGCGTTTTTTCTTAAGTTTAGAAAAAACATGTTTTGATTCCCCCGCTAGTGCCAGTGTTAGAGTAACAAAGTGCCAGTGCATGTATTATTAATTGTCAGTGTAAAAAAAGTGTCAGTGTTAGTGTAACAAAGTGTCGTGAAAAGAGTGTCATTGCATGTATTATTAAGTGTCATTGTTAGTATAACAAAGTGTCAGTGTAAAGATTGTCAGTGCATGTATTATTAAGTGTCAGTGTTAGTATAAAAAAGTGAAAGTGTTAGTGTAACAAAGTGCCAGTGTTAGTGTAACAAAATGTAAGTATAAATAATGTCAGTGCATGTATTATTAAGTGTTAGTGTAAAAGAGTGTCAGTGTTAGTGTGAGAGTGACAGTGCATGTATTATTAAGTGTCAGTATAAAAGAGTGTCAGTGTAGAGTAAAAAGTGTCAGTGTTAGTATAAAAAAGTATCAGTGTGTAAAATGCCAGTGAATGTATTATTAAGTGGCAGTGTAAAAATGATTTTTCCTTAAAATTAAAAAAAAAACATTTTTTATAATATCAACTCTATTTATATTAAAAATTGGAAAGAAAATATAACACATGAAACAAAATGATTTATGCACATACACTCATACCGTCATACACATTACTCCCTCCTTTTCGAAATAAGTTTCCCACTTTTTTTCAATGTTACTAAAGTATTTTAAGCAATATATTTAGATTAATTTAATTATCTTAATGAAAATTTAAAACTTATTCTAGATACACTATTATAAATAATATCAATAACAATTTTTAGACATATTTGAATAATTAAATTAACATAAAATTATTACTTAAAGTATCTTCATAGTAAAAACGTAAAAATTATAATTATCATTTTGAGACGGAGGAAGTATATTATAATGGATATATCTTTGTCACCTAATCATAATAAATATCATATTTTATTTATCAAAATTTATCAAAATTTTCAAAAAAAAAAATTTATTTGTTTATACATTATCTATATTGTGATAGAATTGTACTGTAATTTATTTTCTAATAAAAGTGTGATATTTATATTAAAATAGGAAGAAAAAAATATAACACATGAAAAAAATGATTTGTGCACATACACTGATACACATTACTCCCTCCGTTTTGAAATAACCTTTCCACTTTTTTTTGTTAATAGTAAAGTACTTTAAACAAAATATTTAGGTTAATTTAATTATTTTAATGAAAATTTAAAACTTGTTTTAGATACACTATTATAAATATTATCAATAACAATTTTTAGACATATTTAGATAATTAAATTAACATAAATTTATTGATTAAAGTATCTTCGTAGTAAAAATATAAAAAGTAGGAGTATCATTTTGAAACGGAGGAAGTATATTATAATGGAGATATCTTTGTCACCTAACCACCACTAAGAACCACATTAATATTAATTCACAATATCACATAGTGCATATATTTGTGTGTGTAACAAGCTTTAGTTTTGTTAAGTAGTCAAAGTAATGACATCTTACCAGTGCCTGAGTACAACCTGCAGGTCTAATTTTGTCAAGCAAGCTTCCACATTGAATCATTTTATAACATGTGTACCACAATTTAGAACTTGCATGAAGGATGATGTTATTTTTATTTTTAATAAAAAACAATAAAAAAAAGTTTCTCTTTTTTTTTTTTTACTTAGCATTCGCATTAGACTGCTACTAATAACAGAATTGCTTACATTTTTAGAATTGACTCGAGTCCAAATTTTTACCATATTATTTATCATTAGTGAAATAACGGGATTTATATCGCTCATTATGAAATCAGCACTAATAATTCATAACGTTTGATACAAAAGATTTTGACACCATGGCAAACATATTCACAAACAATTAGTGTTAGTTTCACATCATTGTCATCTTGCTCATACAAATAATTTGATCGAAATCTAAGGATAAAGGACTATTAAGTACTAACTAGGTTTAGTTTAATATGTAGCCTGCAAGAAGTTATAAGTTTATGGCTCCGTTTGATTGGGGGAAAATATTTTTCGGAAAATATTTTCCCCATTTTTCAGTGTTTGTTTTGCACCGAAAAATGGAGAAAATGTTTTACGCTAAACATGTTTATCTCATTTTTCGGAAAATATTTGCATTTTTCGAAAAACATTTTGCAGAAAATCATTTTTCGAAAAATGTTTTACGCTAAACAAACGGAGCCTATGTTGAAAACAAATGCCCATAGTCATTTATATGGAAGTTGAAGCTAGCTATATATATCTCATGCATGATGCAATGCAAATTACAAGTTTATGCATCAACTAATTGTAGTGAACTTTACATAATTAAATCTTCAATCCAAAACCAAAAATGGATCTTCTCTTGTGTGAAACATTACTATTGTTTACGTGCTTAGTTTGTCATATACTTCCTTCCTATGTCCTAAAATGATAGTGATGACGCCAAGCTTTTCAGGGTCAGAGCGGTTCGAGTATATCTGGCAGGATATTTTAATGGTTGGATGTACCTAGAACACAACACAAATGAAGCACCGTTAAAGTCAAAGTTGGATGTTAATCCAACTCAGGCCCTCGGATGTGAGAGTAAGAATACTGAGTATATAAGACTTTGAATACCTTGAATGTGTGTGTGTGTTTAGGGTTTGAGAGCAATATGGCTTACAGTGTATATTTGGAACTTACCTTGTCCATGGGGACAAAGGTCTTTTATTTATAGGCAATGGGAAGCTGCTCGCTGACGTAAACCATGAGGTCAGCCCTAAAGGGCACTTTGGTATTTGACTGCATACACGTGTCCGCATCTGATTGGGTCTGTCAGGGAAGGAGGATCCTCTGTCAGAGGGGATGTCGCTGATGTGGACAGGAGTCGTGTATCCGACGCGGCGCATTAATGGTAATAGTAGGCGCCTGTCTGAGCTGCATTGAATGCGATTGGAGTGAGCCGGCAACTTGCATGTCAGAGCCAGTAAGCTAACGTGCTCACTAAGCCTTGGTATTTAACCGGGAGGAGCGGTCATACCTCCTGCGGTCACCAAGCCAGCGGTCAAGATCCCTCCGGTCTGGAGTAGGATGATGTGGAGAGGAACGCGGTCTTGACCTCATGGGTATATCTGTCCGCGGTCTTGACTCCGGCGGTCTAGGAAGTTCCACGTCACTGGTCCTTTGGACCAGACCGAGCTTGGACCCGGTCTAGCTGATCCGGGCTCATCAGTGGCCCCAGCTCCAAGTGTGATTATTTATGGTCTGAGCGAGGAGCTACTAGTTAAGCTCGGTTCACCCAGATCGCTCCTCGAGCGGGCACCAGTGTTGGTGTTTTTCGTTGGTCTGGTTCTGCCTCCCGTGCATATAGGCACGTACGGGAGGCACGTGCGTAAGTTTCTAGGCGCCTTGAATGCTCTGCCTCCCGGTTCGCAAGTGGGCCCCTTGGCAGATGAAGAGACAGCGCGTGACACGTACGGAGGGTACGTGTCAGCCATCCAAAAGGCGCCATAAATGCTAACTGACGAATTTTCGAATTTTCAAACGTTTGGCGTCGGTTCGTGGTTCGAGGAGAATGGTTTGCGGGCTAATTAATACGGGTTAACTCGTATAAAGAGGCCTTATAAACAGCAAACCCTTCTTCCTCAAACCCTTTTACCGTCTTCAAACCTTCAAACTGTTTAGAGAGAGAAATTTTTTGCTGCGTACTTTGCGTTTTCTTCCTTCGAATCCATCTTCGAATCCACTTTCGTAAGTAATTTTTGCTTTTATTTCTTCTTCATCTCTTTCTATTTATTCTGGGTTTTGATGACGACCCGTGAATTTGGCTCCCGTCGTCCGTTAGAACTAGGGGATGGGAGCACTCCGGATACCTTTGTCGTTTGTAAACGGACAGGGGGATTTTTAGGAAGGTAGCTCATGGTTGGCTTAGGCTGTCCATGGAGTGCTTCCAGTATTTTTGTGAGAAATCCCAATGGGGGCCTTCTGTCCCACCCCGATTGTGGGAGGCCAAGAAAAAGATGATTAAATCGAACGTTGATGTATTGGTGTTGGGAAATACAAGTAGGTTGAGAAACTTTGTAATGGGAGTTTTGTGCAGGTTTCCCCGCGAGAGAGATCATGCTTTGAACGCCGTTGAACTAGTGAGGAGAGCGATTCGTGTTCCTGGAGTGATAGTTGACTAGGAGAAGGTTGATTTGATGGATCCCAATCAAACAAGTGAGGAGCGGGCACCGGGCTCCGAGGATCTGAGCGATCCCTTGGATGTTCTCCCTTTGAACACTATTTTCCCTGAAGCTGTGACCGGGGCCCTTGCTGTGCCTATGGTCGAACTGAGTAGCAGTGAGGAACTTGATCCCTTGGAGAGTGAGGTGGCCGGAGGCGAGGAGAGTGAACCCGAGGTGTCCCCTGCCTGGGGTTCATCTACCGGTCTCTTTGGCTCGACGAGCATGGAGACCGAGGATGATGAACGTGAGGAAGGAGACCGGATGGCTGCGGGCACATCCAGGAAGGCAACATAAATTGTTGACGCCTTCGAGGAGGATTCTGAGGAGGAGGTACCTGCCCGAGGCAGAGGCAAGAGGCCTGCTGTTGAGGCAAATCCTAGACGAGGCCGCAAGAAAAAAGCCAAGGAGGTGGCCACTATAGAATGGGAAGAAGAGATATACACCCTCTATAATGTTGATCCCAAGCAATTCTGTGTCCGCACTCTTGGCCACGTTCAGATAAAGGGGAAGGAAAAGTTGTGGCCTGAGACTGTAGCAGATGTCCGCGAGGACAATAGGGCCTGCATTTTCTATGGGGCTCAGTTCGAAAATGGCCTAAGACTTCCCCTCGATCCCTTCATCTACTTCTTCCTTAATTTCAACTGCTGTCTCCCCATACACCTGACTCCCAATGTCATTAGGGTCCTTGTCTCGTTTATAACTGTTTATAGGGTTTTGGGCTACGAACTCTCCCTTTCTGGGATTTATGCCTATTATCAAAGCCAAATCAGCAATGGCAACATGTGCCTGAAGGCTAAGAACAACTCTCCCCGGACCTTTTCTGCCCCTTCAAACAAATTTGACCAATGGAACCAGAAGAACATTTTGGTCATAGAGTCTAGGTTCGGTTGGGCTTTCCCCAAACCTTCCAATCATCTTCCGATGAAGGTGGCCGCTACTTCATATCCTAACCCAGCTCTGTCTGAGGCTATTCGAATTGCCATGGAGACCCACTTGGCCAAGTACATCACCAATGGGGTGCAGCTCGTTTATGACGTGGGCGCAATTGTGGACTATGAGTCGTTGTTAATCTACTCAGGGGTGGCTCCTCGAATGGAGGGTAGCAACTATGCCCCTAGAGTATAGATAGGGCCCCAGCCTTGTGACCCTGACTGGAGGGTGCATGGATTTTACCAATTTGAGGCTGATTGTAAGACTTGCATGCTGGGCGCTGAATGCAAGCCTACGGAATGGATTGGTCTCTATTCTTTTTGAGAACTGTCTTTGATTGCTTCTGTTTTTTGAAAAACTGCCGTCTAATCAATCTTTTTTCCTTTCATAGTAGACCCAGAGGATTATAACTTCTGATGGCCCCCTTGAGCGTCGCTGAACTAAAGGCCCAAAATCTGCGGGCACAACAGAAAGAGGCCGCGAAGAGGCAAGCTGCCATGGGCGCGGCACCGGGCAAGGATGCCACTCTGCCCGTGGCTAATAGGAAGACTGGCTCAACTTTGGCCGGTCCCAAAGTAATTCCCACCATCGGGGAGCTGCCTCCACCCCCCATGGGTCCTCCTCCTACCTCAACTGTTCATGGCTCCCGGTCTCCTAGCCGCACTAGCTCCCCGGGCCGCACCATTGCTTTCGGGCACAACCAGGAGCATTCCAGGAAGAGGACTGAGAGGGATTCTGATTTGGGGATCAAGGAGAGGGCCTCTAAAAATTAGAGGGGAGGGGACACACAAATCTGTGCTTCCACTACTCTTGCCCCGACTTCTTCCTCTGCTCCCCTTAGAGGGGGGACTATCTGCTCCACATCTTAACATGTGGCTTCTCTCAGTACCCGTGAGGAGGCGCTGGCCATTAGGAAGAAATTGGAGGGGGTGCCCGCTATCACCGGGATTGATTTTTATGCTCGCGGGGCCAACAACTTCGTCGCGGGGATTGGCCTTCTGAACCGGTTCTACTCCCCGTATTTCTACAAAAATGTAGTCATGAAGGAGAATCCGGCTGCCCTGATGGGGGATATAGGCCTTGCCCTTACTGAGGCAATATTCTACGCAACGATAGGTAGGGGCATATTGGCCCTTTAACCTACCGACATCTGTATCCACGATTGGTGGTTCACGCGGTTTGACCCCTTATTCAAAACTTCTTGAGTTTTTTGTGAGGGTCTTGTGGCGATCATGTAAGTGGGCTCATATGTTGGCCTTTGTCACATACAGGCATGCGAGTAACGGCCACCTAAGGCCTTCGCGCATTTAGTGGGTCCAGACTTTGGCCTTTGTCCCCACTTGCATCTATATCCACTTTTTCTTGGTGGTATCACGCGGACAGGACAGAGTATTTTGTCCGCGATCGAGTACGCGCATAATTGCCTTTGTACAGATATAGGCGTGCAGATCGTAATGGATCTTTGCGATCGGTAGGTAGGGGCTCTTATGTTGGCCCTTTAACCTGCCGGCATCCGCTTGCGGGCATCCACTTCAGCTTTTGAGGCTGGTGAGGATATTGCTACAACCGTTTTGCACAAAATTTTGGTGATAATCACATATTCATACATTTAGTGCCTCTATTCACCCTCAAAAAATTACAAAGATTTAAAAGAAGTATTTTCTAAGGTGATCGCTATTCCACGCGTGCTTGAGGTCTTTTCCTTCCTTTGTCCGCAATATGTAGGTACCCTCCTTGATTATTTGGGTAACTTTGTACGGACCTTCCCATTTCGGGGAGAGTTTGTTGAAACCAGGTTGGGTCCCTTGAACCTCCACATTTCTGAGTACCCAATCTCCAACTGAAAAACTTCTTCTTTTCACTCTCTTATCATGGTGCTTCTTTGCTTTTTGCTTTTAGCTCACCATTTTTTCACTTGTCCGTATTCTCTTTTCTTCGAGATCGTCCAGGTCATACCTTCTGTTTGCCTTGTTTTGAGACTCATCGAAGTATGTGAATCTGTACGAGGGTAGGGCTACCTCAACTGGAGCCATTGCCTCCAACCCATACGTGAGCGAGAAAGGAGTTTCTCCCGTTGAATTTCTGATCATTGTGCGGACAACCCATAATGCGGTCGGAGCTCGTCTAACCATCTTCCTCCTCGTCCTTCCAAATTTTTCTTTAAGGCGGTCAGGACTAACTTGTTTGCGGCCTCAGCTTGGCCGTTCCCCTGGGGATATGCAACTGCGGACTAGCGATGATGTACTTTCATTCTCTCACATTCAGCTGTGAATTTTGTAGAGAACTGAGTGCTGTTGTCCGAAATTATTGCTCGTGGAACCCCAAATCGGCAATAGATGTGATCGTGGACAAAATTAATAACATTCTCCTCGGAGATAGTGGCTAAGACCTTTGCTTTCTTCCACTTGGTAAATAATCCACGGCCACAACGGCATACTTAATGCTTCCTCGAGCAGTTAGGAACGGTCCAATTAGATCAATCCCCCACGTATCAAACGGCCACGATGGTACAACCAAAGTTTGCTCTGTTGATGGTAGTCTAGGGATGTCCGCAAACCGTTGGCACTTGTCACACTTCCTCACGTACTCTTGCGCATCTCTTCTCATCGTAGGCCAATAAAATCCTTGAAATTTGATTTTGTTTGAGAGAGTGGGAGCACCGGGATGTCCGCCACAAACTCCTTCATGGACCTCATAGAGTAAGTTGGTGGTCATGTGAGTTTTGATGCATCTTAGCAAAGGTTTGGTGAATGATCGTCGAAATAATACTCCATCCAGGATGAGGTATTTCGCGAACACCTTTCCAATGGCCCTAGCCTTTGCTGGATCCTCGGGGAGGGTTTGCTTCTCGATGTAATCCTTGATCTCATCTACCCAGTCCCTTACTTGATCCTCAATATTGTTTATCTGAATCCGATCTATAGCAGGTTTCTCCGTGAATTCTATCTGGCAATCCGTCTCCAAGTCTATGACTTCTTGATCGGTTATTCTGGAGAGTAGGTCAGCCTCCGTGTTGTCCTCTCTCATGACTTGGTTTAGCTCATAGTATGTGAAATTTTTGATGAGGGTTTTTGCCAGACCGCAGTACTGAGTTAGCACTGGTTGATCGTGTCATACTCCCCCCTAATTTGATTCACTATGAGCTGAGAGTAACTATTGATCTCAATATTCTGAACTCCCAAGTCTCTTGCCAATTCCATGCCCGCTATAATCGCTTCATACTCAGCCTGATTGTTCGATGCTTCGAATTTGAATCTCAAGGCTCTTTTGAATTTCTCCCCGCAGGGTGCTATCAAGAGTATGCCCGCTCCACTCATTAGCTTGCTCGCAGAGCCGTCCACGAATAAAGTCCACACTTCTTCTGAACGCTCTTTGGGCTGTATAATTTCAGTGTCTGAGCTATCTTGGGCTTCCTCTGATTCTGCTCGCTTTCTTTTACCCAGGTCGCTGTCCGCTAGTTTAAATGACGATTCTGCTACAAAATCAGCTAAGGCCTGCGCTTTGATTGTCCTTCTCGGGGAGTAGGTGATCTGGAACTCAGTGAGCTCGATAGACCAAGCTAGCATTCTCCCCGAGGACTCTGGTTTATGTAAAACCTTTCTAAGCGGGGCCTCAGTGAGTACAGTTATAGGATGTGCAGAAAAGTAGGCTCTTAATTTTCAAGCAGATACAAGCAAGGCGTAAGCTAACTTCTCTATATTTAAATAACGCCCTTCTACGGCGGACAGTGCCTTAGATATATAATAAACTGGTTTTTGGGAGTTATTATCCTCCCTTACAAGAACAGCAGCTACTGCCAGATCAGTAACTACTAAAAACAGAAAAAGTTCTTCCCAGCAGGCCGCGAAATGAGGGGAGTGCCGAGGTATCTCTTGACTTCTTCAAAAGCTTGACGGCAGTCATGACTCCATGCAAATTCGTCAGCTTTCTTCCCCCCTTTCAGAGTTTTGAAGAAGGGGAGGCATCTCTCTGCTGACCGCGAGATAAAGCGGCCAAGTGCGGTGATGCACCCGTTTAACTTTTGCACATCCTTCACGCAGGCAGGAGGCCTCATGTCCAACAGCGCTTGAATTTTTTCGGGATTAGCTTCAATTCCCCGCTGGTTTACCATGAATCCAAGGAACTTGCCCGCTTTCACCCCAAATGCACATTTTAGGGGGTTCAGTTTCATGTTATTGCGGCGCAAGTTTGAGAAAGTTTCCTCCACGTCGAGCTCGTGGGAGTTTTCTCTTGTCTTTATAACAATGTCATCGATGTAGGCTTCAAGGTTTCTGCCCAATTAGTTCTTAAAGACAATATTGACCATTCGCTGGTAGGTGGCTCCCGCATTTTTCAGGCTGAAGGGCATTATGGTATAACAGTATGTCTTGCCCACAGCGATGAAAGCTACGGAGTGGACATCTTCAGGAGCCATCTTGATCTGATGGTAGCCGAAGTATGCATCTAAGAAGCTCAATACTCTGTGACCGGCTATTGAATCCACCCATCTGTCTATGCAAGGAAGAGGGAAGCAATCCTTGGGACATGCTTTGTTGAGATCGGTGAAATTAACGCACATTCTCCACTTGTCATTGGCCTTTTTGACCATGACTACATTTGCTAGCCACTTGGGGTAGAAAATCTCCTTAATTATCCCCGATTTTAGTAGCTTCTCGACCTCTTCCTTGATTGCTATCTCCTTTTCCAGGGAGAAGTATCTTGATTTTTGGTGAATGTTCTTGAAGGATGGGTCATCATTGATTTTATGGAGGATCATGTCCTCGCTGATTCCTTGCATATCCTCCACCCTCCAGGCGAACACATCACAATTTGATCGAAGGAACTCGATAAGAATCCTTCTCTCCTCGGGGTGAATTTCCAGCCCGACCTTAAAAGTTTGTTCGGGGGAGTGGAAGTTAATAACCACCTCCTCGAGCTCATCGTTAGGTCGAATGTCGCTGATTTCACGATTGTATAAGGAGTCAATAACAATGGTTGGGGGGTTGGCCTGGTCTCCGGTCAGCGCTGCCATGGAATATATGACCTCCCGATCAATCTTTCCTTCAATTCCCCTATCAATATAACCTCCCTCAATAGGGGCCAACTGTTTGGACTTCTTGCTTGTCTTGAGCTCCACCTTTGTGGTATGGAAAGAAAGCATGCCAATAGGAATGGGTGCCGAAACAAGTTCATGGGCTTTCCCCTTTTTCAATTTGTCATCGCCCTCTTTCTGCGGGCAGGATGTCTGGCCTTTCTCCACCTTCCTCTTCTCCTCTAGTGCTCGGAGGAATTTCCCAGGCTGGTTTTTTATTGTGGCAATCCCGCCCGGGGTGTTAAATTTCACCCTTTGGTGGGGAACAAAAGCGATTATTCCCAATTCGGCCTGAGCAGTTACGCCGAGAATGGCATTGTATTGGAAAGGAAGATCGACCACCATAAAAGTAATTTTGGTCGTCTTCTGCATGGGCTTTTCCCCAATAGTCACTTCAAACACTATCGTCCCCTTTACCCCAACAGCGTGATTGGTGAACCCCTCGAGCATGCCCGCATATGGAGTCAGGTTAGCCTCAGTCATCCTCATGCCTACCAAATTATGGTAGTAGAGTATATCCCTGGCCGCTCCTGTATCGATTAAAAATAGGCCAATGTTTGCCCGGTTGATTCTCATTCTGAGGGTGAGGGGTTGGGTAGAGTGAAAGAGGGAGGAGGCAAGTTCACTCCTTTTGAACCCAATTTCTTGCTCTTCCTCGGGAGCCATTGGAGGGATCAAGAAAACCTTTTCTAAGGTTCGAATCTGGAGGGAGAGCTATTTGTTGGATGGAGGCTCCTCTCCAATGAAATTAATCTCATAGTCACCCAACTTGTCATCGTAATTGTCTCTCTCAACCCTCTCGGGGCCCCGCGGTGTTCGTGCCCGCTGGAGATTATTATTATTGGGGGAATTGTTATGGCCCTTGACCCATTTTGTTAGCTCCCCGTCATTGATTTTTTGCTAAATAATTCTCTTTAACTGGAAGCAGTCCTCAGTGTCGTGCCCGTGGTCGTTATGATATTCACAGAATTTGGTGCTACTCCTTTCAGTTGGCTTTTGGCCCATTGGGGGAGGAGGGGGAAATTCTGAAGCTCTCATGATTACTACCCGCGGTTGTGTGAGGGGGGTATAAACTGTTTCCTCCATGATTTTTCAAAGCTTGTCCGTTCCACGGCCGCGGTTCTTGCCCTGGTTATTGTTGCGGGCAGGCTCCTGGCCGGTCTCCTGGACTTGGCTGATTCTTTCTTTCACATGGACTCGGGGAGCAGCCTCATTTGGCTCTTCAGCTGAAGCAATGGTAGTGGCTCTCTCATACATCTCCTCCACGCTCTTGGGCCGGTTGGAGGCAAAGTTCATTTTGAGGAACGAGGAGGTGAGATCGCCCTCAAAACAGAGTCTGATATCACCCTCTTCCAAGTCCACAATCTGCTCGCTCATTTTTCGGAACCGAGAGATGTAGCTTTTGGTTGTCTCATAGGCGGACTGCTTGACGCGGACAAGATCTATCTTTGGTCGTGCGGGCTCGCCTGCCCCGGCGAAAGCATTCAAGAAGATGTGCCTGAACTGGCTGTAGGATTTGATGGATCGGGGCTTGAGGGCTAGCATCCAGGATAAGGCCTTGCCCGTGAAAGTTGCGGCTAAGGCTTTGCACATCACGGACTCGTCCGAGGAGAATAGGGCCATATGTCCCTCGAACCGCCCCATATGGCTCTTGGCATTTTTAGAGCCATCGTATGTTTCCATTTGAGGGGGCTTGCCCTTCTGAATGGGTGCCCGAGCAATCTTGTCGCCGAAGGCATCCATTGTGCGGCCACATTTTTGGGCTGTTTTTTGGTGGGTCTCACACATCTAGTGCATAAATTTGACAAATTCAGGGTTCTGATCGTCAACCTTCTGTTTCTTAGCACGTGGAGTCACGACCTTCTCCCCGGCGTGAGCCAAGGGTCTGGCTTGGGACTTCGCACGGCGATTAGATTGTGCCTCTTCCCCTATCTCCTCGCTATCGTCCACTTGCACTACACTGCGTCTGGGCACCTGACTGCGATTGAGGGTTGGTTCATCCCATTTTGCCCCCCTAGCTTGACTAGGAAGCGAGTTAGCAGGGGCTCGTTGGGAGAACCTTTGTGACCCCTCGGGGAGTGGCATTCCGCCATTTGCCTCTATCTCAAACAGGTCCATCTGAGCGTCGTTGATGGCCATGGCCTCAGCGACCAGTTTGGACTTGGCGGCCAGGATCTCCTGCCTTTTTAGGATCTGCTCGGGGGAAAGGGGAGTATTTGGGGAGGTGATGGCTATTTTTATATGATTGTTGGGAGTTTTTGGGTTGTTGTTTAGGAGAGCTTGGGCTTTTTCAGCTCGGGCTTCATCCGTCAGTCTGTGTAAAACCTTTTGAGCAGGGGAGAGGCTGCTTTAGCCTTGAGAACGGGCCCCCATCCTCTGAAAAACAGAGGTAGTTGGCTTATCCTTATTGACATTGGAAGGGGTCGCCTGGTCATCTCCCTGGATGGTCAAATGACCGGCATTTTCCAAAATCCTAGACATATTTGAAAAAATGACTGAAAAGAAGAGCCTTTTGACAGTCGGTTGTTTAGAACACGAGGGGTATCTGAAAATAAAAATTTACGAGAAACAAAATGACGCTTCCCGACAATGGAACCACTGATGACGCCAAGCTTTTCAGGGTCAGAGCGGTTCGAGGATATCTGGCAGGATAATTTTAATGGTTGGATGTACCTAGAACACAACACAAATGAAGCACCGTTAAGGTCAAAGTTGGATGTTAATTCAACTCAGGTCCTCGGGTGTGAGAGTAAGAATACTGAGTATATAAGGCTTTGAATACCTTGAATGTGTGTGTGTGTGTTTAGGGTTTGAGAGCAATATGGCTTACAGTGTATATTTGGAACTTACCTTGTCCAAGGGGACAAAGGTCTTCTATTTATAGGCAATGGGAGCTGCTCGCTAACGTAAGTCATGAGGTCAGCCCTAAAGGGCACTTTGGTATTTGACCGCATACACGTGTTCGCATCCGATTGGGTCTGTCAGGGAAGGAGGATCCTCTGTCAGAGGGGATGTCGCTGATGTGGACAGGAGTCGTGTATCCGGTGCGGCGCATTAATGGTAATAGTAGGCGCCTGTCTGAACCACATTGAATGCGATGGGAGTGAGCCGGCAACTTGCATGTCAGAGCCAGTAAGCTAACGTGCTCACTAAGCCTTGGTATTTAACCTGGAGGCAGGTGAAATAATCGGGAGGCAGGTATGATCCCGCGATCAACATCTTGGGCGCGGTCAAAGGTATTTGACGCGGGCACGGAAGGAGCGGTTATACCTCCTGCGGTCACCAAGCCAGCGGTCAGGATTCCTCCGGTCTGGAGTAGGATGATGCAGAGAGGAACGCGGTCTTGACCTCAGGGGTCTATCTGTCCGCGATCTTGACTTCGGCGGTCAAGGAAGTGCCACGTCACTGGTCCTTTGGACCAGACCGAGCTTGGGCCCGGTCTAGCTGGTCCGGGCTCATCAGATAGTTTCATATTATCTTTTTGTTTGTTTCAAAAAATTAATCTCATTGTCAAAATTAAGACTTCAAAATCACTGAATTTCCAAAATTTATTGGGCTCGTTTGGTAGGACGATAGGATTAGCCTGTATTAATAGTGAGGGGATTAATAATACCACCCTATTTTTGAAATTAATAAGAAGGGGATAAGAGGGGATAAGAGGTTACTATCCAGGTTGTTAGAAACAATACAGTGATTGTATTTAATGTACCAAATACCAAATTTATTGGATTAATAATCCTATCCAGCCTAAAAAGGACTATCAAACAACCCCATAGTGTACCCTTAAAATGTTTGAAAAGTGATAAGGGATTATCATTATTTTAAGACATAGAGAGTGTAATTTAAAAAATTGTTCATAGTGTACTCTTCAAATGTTTGAAAATTGAAAAGGGATTCTCATTATTTTAAGACGTAGAGAGTGTAATTTAAAAAATTGTTTGTTGTGACCTATCAATCATACTAGACTAATGATGCAATAATATGAAATGAACATCGAAATGTGTAGATGATAGTGCCACAAAAGCAAATTATTTGATTGGTTCACACCACAATCTCTATGTGTTTACAGTTACAGTGTATATTATACCATAACAATAAAACAATAATAAAGCCTAAATTTTAATTTACGGTTTGAAATTGTGATAAAGTTTTACGTTGATTGTTACAAGTCTAATACAGCCTTTCTCTTTTTTCTGGCTTGAGACACACACACACACACACAGATATATATATATATATATATATATATATATATATATATATATATATATATATATATATATATATATATATATATATATATATATATATATATATATATATATATATATATATATATATATATATATATATATATATATATATATATATATATATATATATATATATATATATATATATATACATGAATAGTTCCTTGGCATAAATAATTTCCCAATTTTTCCATTCAAAACCCAAAATGGATCTTTTCTTGTATGCATCATTACTATTGTTGAGATGCTTAGTTTTACCAAATTAAGAAAATTGTTTGTTATTGTTGGACCTATACTTACAAAAAAAACATGTTTTAGCCACTAAAATCACAATTCCGTCGCTAACGGTCATCATTGACCCGTCGCTAACGGTCATCATTGACGGAAAAATTTCATCGGTGGTCCGCCGCTATCATCCCGCCCCAGTGGTCCGACGGACCAAATTCCGTCGGTATACTTTTCATTTTACCGACGGAATTAATATTTCGTCGGTGATCTTTTGATATTAGCGACGGAATTTTTCGTCGCTGAATTAATATAATTTAATAAAATTTTTATTTCAGCAACGGAATATTCCGCCGGTGGAATAAAAATTTAATTAAAATGAATTAATTCAGCGGCGGAAATTTCCGTCGCTGAGATAATTTAATTTAATTAATTTTTAATTTTACCGGCGTAATATTTCGTCGCTGGAATAAAAATTTAATTAAATTATATTAATTCAGCGAAGAAAATTTTCGTCGCTGTATTTATTAATTTTAATTAAATTTTTATCCCAGGGACGGAATATTTTGCCAGTGAAAATAAAAATTAAATTAAATTAAATTAAAATAAATTGATATAGCGGCGAAAATTTTCGTCGCTGGAATAAAAATTTATTAATTAAAATATTATTAATACAACGACGAAAATTTCTGTCGCTGATAATGCAATAAAATAAAAAAAATATATCCATTAACCAATTTTTTTGTACCTGATATAACAATTCAATTGATAAAACTAAAACTATAAATCTAAAAACCAAATATCAGCTTACCAAATGGGGGGTGGCTGGGGCTCCCACGGGTACCAAATCGGTGGGGAGGCGAGGGGGGGGGCATCCCAGTATCCAAAATGTTATTACAAACAAATATCACAAATGTTACTACAAAAAAGTATAAAATAGTACGAAATCAACTCGGGGGGAATTGGGGAGGCTGGAAATTATTACCCTGCTGCTGATTCTGCATATGGGCCATCAACATCGCAAATTTCCGATCATTCTCCGCCAGACGCTGCTCCTGAGCCTCCAAAGCGCCCAAAAGCTATGCCCTAGTCTCTGCACCCACGCGTCTCTCCTCAGCCAACTCAGCCTCCAGAGTGTCGATCCTCGAAGCATTATACCGATTATCGGGCGTGAAAACATTTGGCCGACGGCCGGTCGACGTCGATGGGCATTGCAGCCCGTGATCCCCCATCCCTAACACTCGGTCTCCTCTCTTTGGATGTCCATCCGAGGTGACTGAGCGCCAAACTTCAGGCACGAAAGGAACGGGCTGGCCGGGAGGAGTACCTTCGGGAACAACGGAGACTTGATATATACTCTGTCAAAATAAAACAAACCAATATAATCATATACAAAATGTAATGTACATAAATAAATTTACATATTCAAAATCAAGTCATTTAATGATAGTTTACTTACAAAGGCCAATGCAGAGCGATCGTCAACCCATTGCGGAGGTTGATCGGGCGATGTAGGAGGTCGGACATGGGTGCTAACGAAAACATCCAAAAAACTGACATCCGGGCCATGTTCCTTTTCCTATAAATAAAAGAAGCGAGATTATTATTTTGAAATGGTATAAATGCAACATTTAGCTTCCCATATTATCCTTGTAATAAAAAAAATGTTCTCTTTAATCACTAAAGTTGTGAGTATAATATTTACTTAATTCATTAGGATTTAGGGGTAATCTTAGAAAAGAAAAGATACACTACATTTACACTAAAACCATGGATTTCATAGCATCAACATGACTCCCAGCTAACATACGTACATAAACCTATTTAAAAGCATGCATACACTACATTTAAACTAACACCCCATGTATTTCTTATCATTTACACTAACACCTACCAACAACGTGCATACAACCGTCCTGTTTGGTTTCAAAGTCAATTAAACTAAAACCATGGATTTCATAGCATCAACATGGCTCCCAGCTAACATACGTATATAAACCTATTTAAAAGCATGCATACTCTATATTTAAACTAACACCCCATGTATTTCTTATCATTTACACTAACACCCACCAACAACGTGCATACAACCGTCCTGTTTGATTTCAAAGTCAATTAAACTAAAACCATAAATTTCATAGCATCAACATGGCTCCCAGCTAACATACGTACATAAACCTATTTAAAAGCATGCATACACTACATTTAAACTAACATACATACCATACGGTAGTGATGCTCACCGACTGGTATCGTCCCCATCGTATGCTTTGTCGCCGACCCCGTGGAGCCTGCTCTATTTGCCCGAGCCTGTTGGGCGATAGCTATCGCCCCATCCGACGACCAATGTTCACATAAGCTACCAAACACCTCCTCGGTCATCCAAGGAGGTGTCAAGGGCGCTAATCCTGCCGCGAGCCGCTTAATATAAAATTTAGACTTCGTCATACCTATAAAAAATATGAATATCTCGTAGACATATAATGATAACATTATAAAATTAAAAGAGTATAATCTTTGTTAATTAAACTAATTAAGAATAGATAAATATGTTACCAATATGATCCCGAAATAACTTCGAACACTGTTTCTTGAAAACATATTTAACCGACGCCTCGTCGATATCCGGCGTCCATGTAAATTTCAACTACAACATATAATGATAACATTACAAAACTAAAAGAGTATAATCATTATTAATTATAACATTTTAATAACAAACTAACATTTAAGTTTTAAATAAGAACCATTAACACATTACCTTAAACTCCTCTCAAGCATTCTCCTTCTCCTTCCATGGCAATGATTTTCAATTGGGCCAAAACTCTGGCATGACCCGAGACCACCAATACTGCCCAATCTTTGTCCCTGGGGTAGGGTATGCACCTACAAACCTGCCAAGTATATTTATACAATAACATTTTAACTTAAATAATGAATTATATATAAAACAAAAAGGAACCAACGTATATCAAATTAATGAAGAGTTACTTACTGTACATAATGTCGCGATATCTGGAGAAACGTCCTCCCCTCAGAATCGACAGGAGTAGGAGTATCGGCCCCAGAGGTGGAGCTGGTACTACTAAGTGTAGGGTCGACATCATCAGTACCGGTAGCACCTGTATCAGATCGGGACGGTTGCGTCCCAGTAATAGATGTGTACACGGGGCGTGTCTTCCTGCCCGCTCTACTAGAACTCATATCTAAATACACTAAAAATATTAAAATATACAACTTTAACAATAGGAAACAATATATTCACAATACATATAGCTCCTTGAGATTAAATGTTCAAGAAAAAACAAAAATTAACACGATGGATTGGATTAAAAATTAAATTGAATTGAATTGAAATAATGTGTGCGAGAAATCTTCCTCGTCCTCGTGACCTATGAGTCGACAGCTTAATTGATACTCTCCGGGTAATGTTTTCCATGAATCGAAGACCAATGTCTGATTATGCTGTAATCGGAGACTAGTCTCCGATTCATGGAAATCGATTACCCACAGAATATCAATTAAGTTGTCGACTCATAGGTCACAAGGAAGAAGTATGTTTCTCGCTCACATTATTTCAATTCAATTCAATTTTAATCCAATCCATCGTGTTATTTTTTTTACAGAGCACACTCACCAAATAAACTAAACAATCGTTGACAAATTTTAATAATCTAAAGCATTCACAATACATATAAAACTTTAAAGTTCTAATAATCTAAAGCATTCACAATACATATAAAACTTTAAAGTTCTAATAATCTAAAGCATTCACAATACATATAAAACTTTAAACTATTATTAATCTTCGTCCCCATCATCATCACTGGACTCTGAATTACTACAAAACTCAAGTTCTTCATCTTCGTCTTCGGACTCTGATGAATCAAACTCTGGTTCGATGTCCTCTTCCTCTTCCTCTTCCTCTTCCTCTTCCTCTTCCTCTTCCTCTGATTCATCAATTTCAATGTGCTCGAGATGACCTGAACGAGGCGGAGGAGGTGGCAAATTCACTGGTAAGAAATCCTCCTCGGGTTCATCAACATTTTGAGGAATATGAGTGATATCATCTAATGGATGATTAGCTGATGAAATGTTAGGTGGCACTGGCATTTCATCCTCTTGATAGGGTGTTTCTAATGAAGACTCTGTAGTTATCGACGAGGGTAGGTTGTCAATCATGCTCCTAGCCTTAGTCTTCCAGATAGCCCACCATCCGTCGAGTCGCCGACGAGGGTAGGGAGTCAAGTATACCTGTTGTGCTTAAGATGCTAAGATGAAGACGTCGTCGCCATTATGTCTGGACAAGTCCTTTACATCGACGAGGTCAATATGGCGTGCTTCTTAATACCTCGCACATCATCTCGCCAATCACAATTGAACAAGACAACATTATTTCCACCCAAATACTCCACCTCGACTACGTCTTTTAGGACGCCATAATAATCAAGGTTTCCTTTAAGCTTCACACCGCTATTCCACGTTAATTTAGAGCCCCCATAAGCTTTGGTATAAAACATATAGCCATTCACGAAATAACCGTTGTATAAATTAACGTTCAAGTACGGAGTTCCTGCTAAATGCCTTAACCTCGCAGCTTTGGCATCACCCGGTTGTTCAGCTATCTATAAGACAATATGTAACCAATTTAATACAATTTTAAGATTGAATGTTTAAAAAAGTGTATAGAATAAATTTGAATGAAATGAAATATTTACATATTTCCTTAGCCAGTTTGGAAATTCTCTGTCTGTCCTAGTTGCGATGAGTTCTGGAGATAAATCCTGAGCTAAATCTTCAAACATTTTGCAATAGGGTTAAACAAGGTATTTCATATGCAGGTATTTAAACATGCATAATTTAATCGACGAGACGTAAACATAACATCAATGACTTGCTTGATATATTCCCCAACCTCGTCATAGTTAAGAAGAACATAGAGTGAGACCTGGGCAAACTCTTTAGCGGTTAACGTACGCGTACCAACCCATTTGCCGAGCAACCGGCCAGGGGATGAAAATACAGAGATGTTTCCATTAGACGGAAAACCACCATCTTAATTGCGGCCAACCCTAGTCAATCTCGTATCAATATCAGGAGGAAAATATGTTTCGACAAAGGCAACAATCTCATCTATAATAACAGCTTCTGAAATTGAGGCCTCGACCATGGCCCTATTGCTCATCTTCCTTTTCAATTAACCTAGATACCTAAAAGTCATTCATAGATTAAAATATAAATAATGTTAAAGAAGGTGTATTGTTAACTCTCAAATTATTTAGAAATAGAATAAATTCAATTACCTCTCAAATGGATACATCCATCTGTATTGAACTGGACCACCGACTCTAGCTTCGTATGCCAAGTGGACCGGTAAATGCTCCATAGAATCAAAGAAAGAAGGAGGAAGTATCTTCTCAAGTTTGCACAAAGTCACTACGATGCTCTCCTCAAGCTTTTTCATGTGATCAACACGCAATGTGGTCGATGTTAACGCTCGGAAAAACTCACTTAACTTTGTTAACTCCACCCAGATATTGTCATGCAAGAGACCCTTGAGAGCAATCGAAAGTAGTCTATCCAGCAAAACGTGGCAATCATGACTCTTCAAACCCTGCACTTTCCCCTCCTCTACATTGACACAGTTACCAATGTTAGACGCGTAACCATCTGGAAGCTTTAAATCCTTGAGCCATTTCAGGAGGAGGAGTTTGTTTTCCTTTGTAAGCACGTATTGAGCCACCGGTCTAACTGGTTTACCATTGACGTATGCCATCTCTAAGGTCGGCCGCTTACAGATTTCCTTAAGGTCCATTCGACCTTTTTCTGTGTCTTTAGTTGTTGCCTTGAAATCCATCAACGTGTTAAAAACATTATCGAATACATTCTTCTCAATGTGCATCACGTCAAGGTTATGTCGAATGAGATTTGTTTTCCAGTATGGCAGCTCCCAAAATATACTCCTCTTGGTCCAGTTATGGGAAGTCCCAAACCCTTGTATTTTGGTCTTCGAAAACTTTTTCCCCCACCGAGGATCGGGCAATCTAGATACCTCCCCATAGACCGTGTCACCACTTAAACGAATCGGGGCCTCATCATGGTCAATCTTGTTCTTTTTAAACGCATTCTTCTGGGTCCTGAATGGGTGGTCCTCCAGAAGAAATTGTCTATGGAAATCGAACCAACATGGTTTTCCAGAGTGCTTGAGCGTGAAAGACTTTGTGTCACTCATACAATACGGACAGGCCAACTTCCCGTGGGTGCTTCAACCCCATAACATCTTATATGTAGGGAAGTCATTAACTGTCCACATCAACGCAGCCTTCATGATGAAATTCTGTCGCTTAAAAGCATCCCACATTTTGACCCCATCCTCCCAAAGCTGTTTCAATTCATCCATCAAAGGTCGGAGATAGACATCAATGTTCCTCCCAGAGCTGTTTGGTCCGAGGATGAATAACGAAAAGAACATGTAGGGATCACTCATACACAACCAGGGGGAAGATTGTAGACAGTGGCTATAACCGGTCAACAAGAGTAAGATTTTGCCCCAGGACCAAACGGATTGAAACCATCAGAGCAGATGCATAACTATATATTTCTTGCTTCAGACGCAAAGTCAGGATAAGTCTTATCAAAGTGTTTCCATGCCTCCCCATCACTGGGATGAATCAACACACCCTCTTCACGCAAACTTTCCTTATGCCAATGCATTGCTTCTGCAGTAGATTTAGACGTGTAGAGGCATTGCAGTCTTGGAATCAATGGCATGTAACGCAACTGCTTATGTGGTTTGTTTTTCTTGTGTTTTGAACTACCCCTCCGATTTGGCTTATATCTACTTTGTTCGCAAATTGAACACTCTGTCTTCTGTGAATCTTCCTTGTAGAATAGCATGCAGTCATTCTTACACGCATCAATCTTTTCATAACATAGCCCAAATCTGCCCAACCAACATCTTTGTCTCATAAAAGTTTGTAACTATCTTATTCTCTTTCGACAACATCCGCTTAATTGCTTTCATGATACGATTATAAGCAGACTGGCTAATATTGCAATCAGCCTTTATGTTAAGGAGCTCAGCCACAGCCTCCAACACACTGATCTCGCAACCTGGATAGACCTTCTCTTTTGCAGAGTCCATAGCATCAATAAATTTCTTGGCTGCAGGGGTTGGTTCTTGTTGTTGATTCTCTGACCAATCGAACTAAGGACCGGCTGCATCCCTAACCATATCTTCCATATTCAAAGCTGGTTCTTCATTGTCCTGAATAATAGGTTCGGGTTCGGGAGGTACATGAATATTCCTGGGGGGATTATTCGCAACATTTGTGCGCAATATCATTTGCTCACCATGACGAGTCCACCGTTTGTACCCAACATCAAACCCGTTACGCAAAAGATGTTTCTGAGTATCGATCAAGCTGTGATACTTGGTATTACAACACTTGGCGCATGGACACCTAATCTTACCACCATTCATGTGACTGGGATTTGATTTAGCAAATTCAATAAACCCCTTCAACCCTCTTATAAACTCAGGATTGATACTGCTTTGATTCGGCAACTTTCGATTGTACATCCAACTACGATCATCATTGACAGACAACACTCCTGCATTGCAATCCATATATTATACGTACACTCAATTTAATCGACGGATGAAAAAAATTGGGATGTTAATAATTATTTGATTTCATAATATATTAACAGTTTAGAAGTAATTAACGTATTACCATTCCCTAAATTTGAATTACAAACTTAAAAGCAACACAGATCTTCTTAAAATAAATTTAAAGCTTCTATCTCATATTTAACAATATATTAACAGATCTTCTTAAAGTGTCTAGGAACTCGTTCCCGCTCCCGAACTCGAATCTTTACTCTTCCTCTGCCTCGATCCCCGGGAGGTCTTTGGTCTAGGTATGTCGAAAAGCCGGGCCTCGAGCTCGTCCCCGGCTCGTGTATCGTGTGAGCCGGTGGATCAATCGCCCTGGTAGCTCTCGCACGCTCTTTCCTGCCTCAAGGCCTCTCTGCGAGCTATCACTTCGGGATCATTTCTCAAAGCAACTCTCTGAAGCTCCCGTCTCTCATAATCTGCTGCAATGTCGCCAGTGATTTCATCAGGGTTGCTCTTGGCCTCTATGTCTCTTAATGTCCGACTGGAAAAATAGTATGCCCCAAAATACTCTCGGCGTCGAGCCTCTATCATCAGCTGTACATGACCCTGCTGCTCCTCGTACCATATCAGATACTCGGTGGTCAGAAATGTGATACCTCTAGTCTGACAGAGTAGTGGTCGTATCGGAAGAAAGCCCTCTAGAAATGCTCTGCCAAAGAACTGTGTAGTCTGAGGCTCAGTCATAATCATCGGCATGGTATTAGTCGTCAACTGCTCTCTCAATGTTCGATTGGTCTGCTGTGGGTATCCGTACTATCTGCTCACTAGAGATGGAATGTAAAAGGATGATACATATAGTCCCAGAAGTCGGACAATCACTGACTCATCCTGAATATCTCTCATAGTCTGCAATCCCCATGCCGGAATCCAATAGTACAGGTTTGCGATCTCATATCGGGCCAAGGCTAACCTCCTATGCCAACTCTCAGTAGCGGCATCCCTTAATATCCTGCGCTGTCCAGTCGCCCAAGGTAATGTCGTCTGCCCCTCTTGCAGTGGCGAGATCAAGCGCAATCTCTCATACAGCCACAATGATAGTAATCTGGGGCTACCTGATCCCATGTACTCAGATCCTCAGGCTAATTTATCAAAGCCGTGGTATGTCTCCGCTAGCAACAGTGGAATGATGTCCATCGCTCCCTGTCCAGATTGAATATGCCGAATGTCAACTCCTCGATCACCTCTCAGCTGCCTGATGATCTCTAACAGCGTAGCTGGACACACTCCGATGTAGCCGCAGAAGTAGTGCGCAGACAGAATGAGCAACATGAATATATCTAAGGAAGTGGATACATCAAACAGACTGGGGCTGGTCCGACTCAATCTGGCTATATGAGTCAAATCTATGAATCTATCGTCCACGACAATGTCCGATACCCAGTCTGCTGATAATCCCAAGAATTCAGATAGTTGCTCCGTAACTAATCTTCTGTCTCGCGGAAATGCCACAGTCCTCGACTCAGCCACACCAGTCAGTGCTCGAAAATCCTCCATCGTTGGCATCAGATCATTGTACGATAGGGTGAACACATGTCGCTCCGAATCCCAAAAGCACGAAGCAGCTCGGAGCAGATCCCAATCAATCTTCCAATCTTTTAGAGACCAGATGCATGGCATGCTATACTTCCTGTCAATAAGTTTCCAGTGTTGTTTTTGGTGAAAGCGCGAGAGTTTAAGAATGTCTTGTTGAAATTGATACTCTCGGGAAACAATTTCTCCATTGTAATGCTCCATGTTGCCTTAAAGTCTCAATCTTTATTGATGATGTTGCTATTCACTCAAATTGGGGCTGCTGGGATTTTTACCTATTAATATTGTGAATAATTGTAAATTTTTAATATTTAAAATTAGGTTTAAAATTGGGGTTGGCTTCATAGTATCAACAAATCTTGAGCTCTAGTTCAAACTAAACTAAATGACAATGGTGTCCCTACCTAACCACTTACGCCCCTAGATATAACTTTATACAAATTAATTGTCATATAGGTT
Source organism: Adenophora triphylla var. japonica (assembly GCA_022495995.1). Classification (NCBI taxonomy): domain Eukaryota; kingdom Viridiplantae; phylum Streptophyta; class Magnoliopsida; order Asterales; family Campanulaceae; genus Adenophora; species Adenophora triphylla. The sequence goes on along the minus strand of JAFEMH010001463.1, from coordinate 110,428 downwards.
TCAAATTTTACAATTCTTTAGGACCAGAAATTGAACACTTGTTGACCTGGAATCAATACCTACTATATCCTTTAAGTGCTTGTTTGATAAACCTATCTCATCCCGAAATGCACGATTATATGAAATGCAAATATCACTTTGTCTACTTGCTTTATAATCGAAAATCAAGAAATTTCGGCTATTGTATTTTTTAAATTATTACTATTGTGAATAATTTTAAATATTAATATTTAATTCTTTGTTGTAAAATATATAATTTTACAATGATGAATTAAATTAACATTTATAAACAAGATGAGAGTCTTTCTCATCCACAACTATCAAAACCCTATCCATCTTTGACCAAGAAAGACAGAGCAAATAAGTTCTCGACTGTTTGAGCAAAGAATTTTCTATTTAATAAGAAATTTTTCCAGTTTTATTGTCCTCTTCTCTCTAAGGATCTCAAACATCACAGCCATGTTTGTGACAGTGCCTGTTTTACTCTTCACTGGTGTTATATGGTCACAAGTAAAAACAAGGTAACAGTATAACACCAGTGAAGAGAAAACAGACATTGTCACAAACATGGTTGTGATGTTTGAGATTCTGAGATACAATACGGACAGTGAAACTGGAAAAACTCTTATTAAACAGAAAATTATTTGCTCAAATAGTCGAGAACTTGTTTGCTCTATTTTTCTTGGTTAAAGTGGACGGATTTTGATAGTTGTGGATGAGAAAGGCTCTCATCTTGTTTATATTTTAAGATGTTAACCACCAACCACAATACCCTATAAGAAGTGCCACTAAGAGTTTTCTTCCTAATTTTAGATAATGATTAGGAGTCTAATTCCTTAACAATACTTCCATCCAAGTCTTCCTAATTTTAGACATTCACCCCCCTCCTCCTTTGACTTTACACAAGATCCGACCTAAGGTGCATCTAGGGTGCCAGGATTGATATCAGGCGCTCAAACGTAGGCGACATACATCACCGTCCGCGAAGCCGTCAATCGCCCCAAAATGGGATCTAGAACCAGTGAGATAGTGTGCGGTTGAATATGTTACATTATTGAGACATTCACCTCCCCCCCCCTCACCCTTTAAGTTTAGATTAATAACATTTTTACCACTAAGCAAATTTGACACTTTAAGCTCATCCCAGTTGATGTATTCGTTTCTTTTCCATATCCCAATACTAAAAATACTAGCATGTAAGTTGTCAAGAAATATAGTCATTGATTGGCTTTATGATACTTCCCTGTCGCATGAGAACAAAATTGTCAAGAAATATAGTCATTTTATTGGCTTTTCATCATAATGAGCCTTAATGTCTTTTACACATCTAGTTGTCCATAAGAACACTATCATTTCTTCATATGAATTTATCAACACATTAAAGTTGTCAAAGATAACAGTGACATCATCAAAATGCATAGTTTCACTTTAACAATTATGCAGGAACCAAAATAACAATCACTTTGCCCTTTCTTCATGAATTTATATTGGAATAACTCAAGTGGAATTGAGTAAATAATTGAATTCTTACAAATCACAGACAGATATAAACATCAACTTTTCAGTTAAATCACAATGACATTCAACACGAGCAAAGGAAAAGAAAAAAAAATTGTATAAAAGACATTCAATCACATTGCTTGGTGTGAGGATCCAAAACTCATACAAATCCAGCTAAAAATCAATTAATTAAAGATGTCCAACCATAACCCTAGATAAACAATTAAATCAATTGAGAGCCTACGGAAAATATATTATCATCAAAACAGTCTTGAAGTAACAAATTCAGACGGACTCAACGGCGGTGCGGTGGCGGTAGCAGAACTCAACGGCGGTAATCACAAATAAAAATCACAAATTGATTTCCAATGCAACAAATACAGAGGTAATCGAGGGTTTACATACCTTGAAGTAACACGGCGGTGCGGTGCGATAGCGGTGGAGTTGAGGGACGGCGGTGTGATTTTTCCAGCCGTTAAGTGAGGGCGACGGCAAAACTCGAGACGGAGATGGTGGAGAGGATGGACGGCGAAGCTTAAAGGCGGTGTGAAGAGGGTGGACGGCGGCGGTGTGAGAGCGAGGGAAGAGAGAGAGAGATGAGATTGTTGGGAAGAGAGAGAGAGAGAAATTAGGGCGTAAACGATTTCAGAGAGGGAAAATGTGTATTTATATTTAACACCAGCGAAAGAATAATTCCGCCGCTAAAAAATAATCTACCGACGGAATTATAATTCCGCCGCTAGAATTAACATTTAGCGACGGAATTATTCCGTCGCTGATGTTGATTAATTTTAATTTAATAAATATCATTATTTTTATTTATATAAAACATGAAAATTATTTTAAATAAAATTATTTTAAATTATTCTCAAAAAAATAAATATAATTTAATAAATATTATTTTTGAACAATAAATAAATCATAAATTAAAATAAAATAAAAATAGAGCTAAACAAATTTAAAAAAATCTAATAAACACCGATATAATTATTCCGCCGCTACTACCACCACTACAATCACTACTACCACCACTATCACCACCACCACTCCACCACTACTATCACAACCACAACCACTACCACAATTACTATACCACCAGCTCTATTACTACTACCACCACTACTACCACCACTACCACGCACCACCACCACCACTATCACCACTACAATCACTACAACCATCACTACCACTACCACTACTCCACCACTACTATCACAACCACTACCACCATTACTATACCACCACAACTATTACTACTACCACCACTACTACCACCACCACCACGCACCACCACCACCACTATCACCACTACAATCACTACTACCACCACTACCACCACCACTACTCCACCACTACTATCACGTACAACCACTACCACCATTACTATACCACCACAATTAGTACTACTACCACCACCACGACGCACCACCACCACCACTACAATCACTACTACCACCACTACCACCACCACGACTCCACCACTACTATCACGTACAACCACTACCACCATTCTATACCACCACAACTACTACCACTACTACCACCACTACCACGCACCACCACTATCACCACTACAATCACTACTACCACCACTACCGCCACCACCACTCCACCACTACTATCACAACCACTATCACCATTACTATACCACCACAACTATTACTACTACCACCACTACTACCACCACCACTATCACCACTACAATCACTACAACCACCACTACCACCACCACCACTCCACCACTACTATCACAACCACTACCACCATTACTATACCACCACAACTATTACTACTACCACCACTACTACCACCACTACTACCACCACCACCACCACTATAATCACTACTACCACCACTACCACTACCACCACCACCACTCCACCACTACTATCACGTACAACCACTACCACCATTACTATACCACCACAACTATTACTACTACCACCACTACTACCACCACCAGCACGCACCACCACCACTATCACCACTACAATCACTACTCCCACCACTACCACCACCACCACTCCACCACTACTATCACAACCACTATCACCACAACTATTACTATTACCACCACAACTATTACTACTACCACCACCACTACTACCACCACCACCACAGTTTGAAAGTAGATTTACCAATTAACCAGAAAACAAGAAAATCCCCAACTTCAGTTTTTGTATCTTCTACAAACTGAAGCCACCCATTTACAAAATAGAACTTTCCTCCAATTTTTTCAATCTCCACCTTCCATTTTCCCCCAAATTCGGCCACAACGGGGTTTTCTGTGGAATTCGCCATACAAGAACCAGCTTTTTCACAAACGCAGCGGTGAATGAATGCCGCAAAATCACCAAATTAGTAAAATTAACTTCAATAATGGAAACCTAATTGGTAGAAACAGTGGAAGAATTTACTAGACTGGAATTCGAATCATCAAGCAAAATCTTGAAGAAGGAAGGAAGGGGGTGCATTGGGTTGAAAGTGGTCGTTCTTGTTTTGAGATTTTCCATGGACTGTGTTTATGAAGTACAGTACATTAATGTTGTTGACTGATGAGTTTTATTGACACGACAAATACAAAGGACTGAAATTTGAAACACGCTCAAAATAAGTTTAACCCCCTCAAAATATTCACTTATTTCCACTTTATTTTTTTTCATTTTGAAAAATCGATCTATTTGTTATCTAAACTTCAAAATTAACCCACTTTGTATTATAACACTAATGAACTGTTAGAATAGAGTCTATTTAGAAGATAGAAAACAAGCAACAATTAAACAACAAATATTATAATCAAACAACAATCAAACAGAGTCTAAAAATAATTAAAAATTAAATGTTAAATCACTGACGGAATAATTTCGTCGCTGATAAATAAAAAAAATAAAAAACAAAAATAATTTATCACCGACGGAATAATTCTGTCGTTGTTTAATTAAGAATAATTAAAAAATAAATGCTATAATCATCGACGGAATAATTCCGTCGCTATTTAATTAAAAATAATTAAAAATGAAATGCTATAATCACCGACGGAATAAATCCGTCGCTGATAAATTAAAAAAAATAAAAAAAATTAATTTATCACCGACGGAAATATTGTGTCGCTGGTTTATTTTAAAAAAAAATATATTTAATTTCTACCGACGGAATGATTCTGTCGCTGATTAATTAAAAATAATTAAAAATTAAATGTTATAATCACCGACGGAATATTTCCGTCGCTGATAAATAAAAAAAATAAAAAAAATTAATTTATCACCGACGGAAATATTCCGTCGCTGGTTTATTAAAAAAAATTAAAAAATATTTAATTTCTACCGACTGAAGAATTTCGTCGCTGATTAATTAAAATAAATAAAAATAATTAAAAATTAAATGTTATAATCACCGACGGAATATTTCCGTCGTTGATAAATAAAAAAATAAAAAACAAAATTAATTTATCATCGACGGAAATATTCCGTCGCTGATTTATTTAAAAAAATAAAAAAATATTAACTTTTCACCGACGGAATAATTCCGTCGCTGAGAAAGAACTAGCGACGGAATATTCCGTCGGTAAATCAGGCGCCAATCTAGTGGTGGTAATGAAACGAATATTCGAGGAATATTCGTTTTTAGCGACGGAAGTCAGCGACGAAATTCAATTCCGTGGTAAAGTTGACGCCAAAATTATTCCTTCGCTATAGATATAGCGACGGAATGAAAAATTCACATGAAAAGGGCTTGTACATTGTCACTTAAATAATTTTGGTTTTGTACGAGAAATTTTGTTACATCATGAGAATTAAAACCTCTATCCAATTCAACGTTGATCTTGATCTCGATGATCAAGGTTGATATGAAGCGAAAATATTCGAGTTGCCTTGATCTTTATCTCGAGTTGCCTTGATCTTTATCTCGATGATCAAGGTTGATTTGAAGTGAAAACCTTTGGAGCAATCATAGCGATTGAGATCAGAATTGATGTTTGAATAACCCGACTACTATGTAATCGGACTTGTGCTAACCTCGGATGAATCTTTCCACATACATGGTTTGCAGTGCAAGCAACTCCAGTACAATAAAACATAGTGATGAAGTGATTGAGATCAAAGGAAACATTTTGAACAACAATAATACTTGATTTCATACAGAGTGAAATAAAAAAAAAATGTAATCCTAGAAAATAGAAACCAAAAATACAATTCTGCCCAGCCAAAAGAAAAAGACGACCGAGACACTCATAAAAAACACACGCGTTAGGTTCAAGCCAGACTCATTTGTTACGCAAGCAGAAACGATAAGTAAATGGAATCAAGACAAGCATATGACTATTAAAAAGTCGCGCCATATCTGTAGATTTGTCCCAAATAAAAGAGAAAAACAAATCCACCATACAAGTACATATATTTCGGATGGCTTTCAATTCATTACAAGCATTTAAAGATTGGAATTTGTCTAACCATTAAGTAACCCATGCAATCTAGGATCCCCCCGAATCTCAGTAGTAGAAGAAACAAAAATGAACTGTATTTTCTACCTATCTTTGAGTTCCTGTTCAAATTGAAGTAACTTTTCTTGGAGAGGCTTCAAAAACTGCTTCATATCCTGTTTGATTCTTGACTTGTCTTGCTGCAGCAAATCCTTCTCTTCATTTAGTTTCACAATAATCTGCAAAAAACCAAAATAACTTACGGGTCAGTTCACTGAATTATTATGAAATGAAATTTGTACTGCAATGGTGACTGGAAAAATCTGAAAATCAGATGAGTGATTCCTTCCTGTGAGTGTGAATGGATGTTGTGAAAAATGTTACTCCCTCTGTCCCAAAATGAAATGTCCGAAAAAATTTCAAAAATTGAAAAATTTTCGGACATTCATTTTGGGACGGAAGGAGTATGAAGTGCTTCTTCGTACACCTTTTTTTCATGGACTGTCATTCATACATTTTTCTTGGACTGATTTTTACATGCTACCCTGATTAATTACTCCTTTACTTAATAGGTCTGCTCCCACATGGGTAAACTGCAAGGTTCAAAATATACTACTCCCTCCATCATCAAATAAATGTTTTTTGTTTCAAGCAAATAAAGGTAGTTGGCCCTTGAGCACTTCTATAAGTGAATCTACATAAATACCTTGAAGATTGCAAGTTCAGAAAGACTTCAAGGTGACAATCTGTCTTTCTGACACTTATCCACAATAAGAGCCCAAAGCATAACAAACTAGGAGCTTCTTAATTATATACTCCCTCCGTCCCAAAATTTTTGTCCCATTTGATTTTTTTGTTGAACTTTGACCACAAATATATGACAATACAATTATGTTCATGAAATTCTAAAAATTCCTATTGATTCACCATTAATAATATTATCAACAACAACTTTTAGAATTTCATGAACACGATTAATTTCTCATAAATTTGTAGTCAAAATTCAACAAAAAAGTCAAATAGGACAAACATTTTGGGACGGAGGGAGTATGAATCTTTTGCTATTTAAATATAAAACCAAAGTATAACAAGGTACCTCCAAATCATCCACTTCACCAAATGAGAACTCGGGTACATCTAATTGGCCCTTCACCTTTTTCTTCTCCTCTCCAATAAGCCATTCCCCTTAATTAAGTGTATATAATGATCAGCGATGAGGAGTAACTGAAAAAGAAGGAAATACAAGAGGAAATGTGGTGATAACTGATATAAACTACATACCGTTCACTTTCAATGTTAGTTCGTAAGTGTAGCCAAAACGTTTCTTATTTCTTACAGTCACCAAAAATGCCTGTAATCAATTGAATGACCATTAAACAGAATAAACAGAAACAAAAACAAATACTAAAGAACATGAAGATAGAGGTTCTTTATTATTCTCTTCCTCCTCTCTCCTCAATCAACCCATAATACCGCTGATACTCGTGCATTTTTTGCAATTAGATATGCACACAGCCACTAATGTCAAACAAACTTCCTTAATCATGGAAGATAATCAAGAAAATAGCATGCAGCAACAAACAGGTAATTCTTACTCCCTCCGTCCCAAAGAACAAATTCAAAAAAATTGGACATTCATTTTGGGACGGAGGGAGTACTTAACAAGACATGGTTTTTATTAGTTGGCCATATCAATAAAATGGCTTCCTAGATCGTGCCAGCTCATCTCTAATCTCTGTAAAGAAGCACTTACATCGCCTACACATCTTGATACTTCTGCTATTTCTGCTTTACCAGAAGAGAAGTCCAAGGATCCCACTGAGACAAGTAACTCCTGCAAATCAAGACAAATCAGTAAAGAAGTAGGCAACACAAGAACAATAATAATGGGTACGTTATTAAACAGTGCCTATCTAAGTACAGAAATCTTAAAAGCACAATATCTTTTTACGTAGAGCTATTCAAAATTAAATAATTACAGTTCAGGTGTGTCTTCCCCGTAATCTCCCCAATGAGTTAACTCCTCACACACCCTTCTAACAGTCCTCACTTTTAACAAAAAGTGACATCAATACGAAAATATCAACAAGTGCAGTGTTTATGCTACAACAAACAAGTAGATGATGAGATGAAAGCCAACCATTTCCTCCATAAAAATTATTTGAACAGGGAAAGAAATGAAAAGTCGATACGTCAAATCTACTAGTCAAGGCAGAAATAAACTGGTCAGGGAAAAAAGGGCACAAAATTCTGGCAGATAAACACAAAACAAACCTTGATTCTATCACTTGCCCATTTATTTAGGTTCTTCTCCTCCCATGTTCCAGCCTACATGATTGTACAAAATAATCAAATTAACAAAATATAAAAAATGGGATAATAAACATATCAAGCAAATTGCATTGACAGAATTTCAATGACACATGCAGAATGCTTACAGAAAAATTGCTCAAGTCTTATCAAGCTGTATGATATATGCAAAGCCTAAGAACTCTTAATTGCATAAGATACAAAAGAACCACATTCACTCAATGCCAATCAAGCATGAGTAAGTAGCAACATTGCTTCCTTGAGAATAGCAGGGAGACATGGTCAATGTAGCATGTTTGTACACGAGAGATTGACAAAACCAATGTAGCAACCGAAAAGCATGAGCAAATAGCGATCTAGCTTCATCTATGTGATTGTGCTACCAAAGAAACACGAGTCCAAGCAGTGGAATGGAGGATATAATAGGAAGTTTGCCACGTGATCCAATAATTGGGTTACACGTAGCCTATTTGGGTTTATAAGCGAGAATTGCGGGATGGCCTACCACCATGGACCATGTGCATTCACATGTACTTACTCATTGCCTATAAATAGCTCACTTTGATATTCATTTGCACCAATTAACATGAGTCATCCTCTACAATATTTCTCTCTCTAGAGACATATCAACAAGTCCCGCAATAATTGTCTCTCCCAAAAATCCACCTAGTTCATATTCTCGCTCCTACTTTTCATTATTTTTCAGTGATTCGTGTAACGCCTCCCTACCAGGAAAACTCTTGTTCAGTATCCTAAATTCTGGCTGCCAAGGTCAGCATGTCAGCGATATACTACCACCATAAAACAAAAATCGTTTACATCCACGGAGGAAGGGGCTGGAGATGGAAACCAGCAACATAAAAAAAAAAAAGATAATTTTCCGGCCACATCTCACCAGAGTAGCCTAAACGAGACGATGAATTGTTGAGAAACAACAAAAAAGCACCAGATCAGGACTCCCTTTAACAAGACGAAACCAATAATATAAAAATCTCTGCCAAACGCCACCGCAACCGATGGCAACCGTCACTTCCGGCCACATCTAGGGTTTCTGGTGGCTGGCATCACTCCGGCTAGCAGAACACCACTATTGGATGTGCCTCGGGCCTGACGAAGCCAACAGCGTAAAAATTGTCTCCAACGGAGCTGAAACGCGCCACCACTAACCACTTTAAATTCCGGCAACCTTACCGCCTTGTCTTCCGCCGGCCGATCACCACGAGCTTCCGTTCCACTGCCAGACCAAAACTAGAATGTTTTCTTCTTTTCTTCGTACCTGGCAGCTATGTTCCCAAAAAAAAGTTGTTTTTTTTTTTTTGGAAAAGATGGAAAAGGACAAGTCATTGTTTTGGATGTTGGATGGAGCAATAATGTCATAGTGGAATAAAAGTCAAAGGAGCTATTCCCAGTCACTCAGTTCAAAAGATGGGAGGAAAATATCTCCTCTCAATAAAATTTATCAGCCTCGTTAGTTTCAGGCAATTGAGCTAACGACCGTTATCTCCATTAAGTAACGAAGCCGTTAATTCTTCAGATTTCATAAATTTCACGGGAATTCGTTAGTCTCTTAACGCCATTTTCAGGTGTGTTCTTTCCACTTATACCCTTTGTCTTTGCCAATTTACATTGCATAATCATGTTTTGGGATATCTATTGCATGCTTAAAATGTTAGAAAAATATGTTATTTAATTCGGTTATTTCTTTAACGCAACCGTATGCCTAGACTTTAAAACCATGACTATGTGCCTTTGCCATGTTTCACCACGTTAGAAGTGCATTACTGTATAAGCTCAACTGCTTATAAAAAACATACACTCTAGTATGTTATACATACCATATATTTTATTCATTGCAAAAATGGATTACGTCGAAATATGTCGAGTATAAACGGATTAAGACTATCTTACTGTTACACTAGAAATACATATATTTATTAGGAGTACATACTCAAATTGCAAATAACTACTCCTATATTACATAAATACCTTATTAGCACTTTTGCTAATACAAAAGGCTATACAACTCGTTCATTACATGCATACTTGTGCCTCTAAATGATTAATAGTGAAGCAAAAATCTTTTCAACTCTCTCAAGTATAAAGTAAATAAAAGTATGCTTTCCAAAATTATTGTATGATAAAATAATATAAATTTTACTTGCTTATAAAATCAAAAGTGATTTTTTTTATCTCAAATTGGATGGTCATGCCTATCTATACAACTTATATGCTCATATATAATGTATTAACTTGCTTCTTGCATTATTTTTTATATGGTATGAAACCATTTGTTGCTAAGATATACTCCCTCCGTCCCGGAGAAATGCGCACAAAATTGCTTGGCACAAGAATTAAGGTAAGAGTTGAAAAAGGTGATGTGTTGTGAGTGTAGATGGTTGGGTAGGAGAGAGAAAATGAAGTTAGTGGGTAATTGTTGTGAGTATAACAAGTGGGTCCCATTTCCATTTTGGGACTTTGCAGATTATTGTGGTGCGCCCAAAAGGTGTCTTTTTGCAGATTATTGTGGGACGGAGGGAGTATACATCATATCATAAACATGCTCCGTGCCAAAATTTCAATTGTGCCTTGATTTATTTGCCTGATTTTAGAAATCATTAAATTAGCAAATCGCAGGTTGCTATTATATATATAGTAATAATAAAGAAAAATCACTAATGAGTAATACTCCCATCCTCGAGGCGAGCATCGTGAATATGGTGTGGGGGGCAATAGGAATAAGTACTATAACACTCTTTGCTTATATGACATTTTTCCAATTATACTTTTAACTTATGTAATTGAAAACCATTCTACTATATTACTAATGCAAGATAAAACAAATAAAATAGCACAAATGATAGCGCAAAGATAGCATGCTTATTTAGTTGCTTAATAATGGCCCACTACTACTTAGTATATTAGTAAAACTAGGAAAGATTGTCACACACAGTCAAATTGTGGCCGATGCAAGCTTAGTCAAGTTGATATATGACCTATTTCCTTATAAAATGTGTTATTTAACAAACTAAATGCTATGTGTTAAGTATACTTACTTGTTCCTTGAAAACACGGTACGACAATCTATTCGAACATGCCATGATTCTTTTCATTCTACTACCGCTAGTTGATTATTTGCGGGAATAAATTCTTCCTCATCATTTTCTGCGGGAAGAATACTACTTGAGCCCGCAGTATGTTCGTTAACTTCAGTAACATGCCAAGCTCCCACACAGTTGTCGCGATCATCCATATCCGCAATTATTGCACTCATTATGGACGACATAAGTCCATCGCTTAAGCTCGCGATATGTTCGCTGACTTCAGTAACATGCCCAGCTCCCGCACGATTGCCGCGATCATCCATATCTGCAATCATTGCACTCTTTTATGGACAACATAAGTCCATCACTTGAGCTCGCGGTATGTTCGCTGACTTCAGTAACATGCCCAGCTCCCGCACGGTTGCCGCGATCATCTATATCCGCAATCGTTGCACTCTAACTACATAAGTCCATTGTTTGAGCCCGCGGTATGTTCGCTGACTTCAGTAACATGTTCAGCTCCCGCATGGTTGCCGCGATCGTCCATATCCGCAACCGTTGCATTTTTTAGAGGTAACATAACTCCGCCACTTGAACCCGCGGTATGTTCGCAGGCTCCAGCAGCATGCCCAGCTCCCGCACGTTTCCGCGATCATATAAATCCGCAATCTTTGCATTTTTGGAGACAACATAAGTTTGCCACTTGAATCTGCGGTATGCTCATTGGTCGCAGCAACATGCACAACCCCTAGAGTGTCGTGATCAGCTTAATCCGCATTCACCGCATTATTAATAAACAAAATAAATCCACCACATTGAGTTTTGGTATGCTTGTTGGCTTCAAGCAATATGCTCAACCCACGTAAGAGTGCCTTAATCAACCCGATCCGCACTTAACGCATTATTTGTGAATAAAATTAGTTCACCACCTGAGTTTGCGGCAGCATGCCCAACTCTCGCAAGAATGCCTTGATCAGCTCTCGATCCGCATTCAACGCATTATTTGTGGACAAAACTAATAATCTATCATCCAAACTTGGGACATGTTCGTCACTTGAGCAGCATGTCTAGTTCCTTCCCGCGATTTGAATTTGCGGCATATGCTTCACCTTGAGCAGAATATCCAGTTCCTTTCCACAATCTGAACTTGCGGCATGGTCTCCAGCAGCCTAGCCTGAGCATCATTCCCAATCCTTTTCTGATTTCCCGTAAAGGGACTAACTCTTGTAAAAGGGACCATCTTATCTCCCGCAAAGTTTATGCCATGACGATAATCCGTGCCAACTCTAACATACACGAGACTTCTTTTTTGAACAAATTTTATGTAGCAATAATCAATCCTTCGTATAATATCTCCAAATGAATTTCTCTGATTAGTTCGCGGGAGAAATTATATTCCCTCCATAATATCGAACAAATCAACCAAATTGCCTCCCACAGCTATTCTACTACTCGCGAAATCACATCCCGTACTGTTATTAAATGCAGAGTTATATCCCACAAATAATAACATATTGGTCTACCTTATCAGGCACTTGTTTGAACTTATCATATAACTTGAGGAAATTTTCCTATTCATTACTACTATTTCTTATAGCGAAGCTTCATCCCGCAACATTCCACCCCTCAACTTGAGCCCATACTTGTCATATCGTCCAACATTATTACTTTCTTACGAAATTCTCATCCCGCCTTACTACTTTACATGAATCCCCATCATGTTTAGATTCACTACATAAGTAATTTGAATCATAAATGTAGCATATACTTAATATTAAATCTTACGATCATAAAACCCGCACTTTCAACTTCATATTATGTCCTGTGAAACTTTCCTATGAAGTCTCTCGCACAGGGGGGCTAATATGAGATATATGGTTCCCACATGCACTCTACGCGCATCTCATAAATGAATTAGTTAGATCTATATCAATTTAAAGATGGGCAATGTATCTTCCCCACCCTTGGTATCCCACCCATGTAAACACGACATACACAGTCTTACTCAATTTAATAAATGCAAAAAGTTCATTTGCCCGGGAATCTTTCCCTCAAAAAAATCCCCCCACGCAGGGGGACTAATGTAAGAGGATATTATCCACCCACTTGACATGTGACTCACACTTTATAACATATTATACTTTATAACATATTATGACAAATTTTATTATTCAGTCACGTCATTTATATTTGACCTATATCAATCAAACAAGCCTAAAAGCAATATATTGTGCGGATGTTGGTAACTCATTTGCCACATCGTTATTTTCATCTAGCACCTCTGCATATGCATGTACCACAAAAGCATATCTTGCTTATTTACTATGCATCTTCTTCCCACGCTTGATTCATGCGTGTTAATGTTTTTCTAAGTGGAATTATAGATTGAATTGTCCAAATGCAAATAATTATCCCGCATGTGTCTTTCCAAACACATTCCTTCCCGCTAACGTGCTTTTTCCTTTTCAAGTTGTGCACTCCCACAAACTATATTTATCGGTGACAGAGTTAAATTATCCCTTCAACATTCTTAATCATAGAAGTCTATCATAAGCCACATAAAGTTTGGCCTCCTTGACTATAACTTCTATCAGCGCACTAGTCGTCTTACCGCGAATAATCTGCGAGCTAACTCACGACGACCGGCGTAATCAATAGAATATCTCCATTATAAAAGAAAAACAGCCATCCTAACTTACATATTTATGCTATTTGTAGCTTCGAATACGTACAACCACCGGTTAAAGGCACTAATGCTTTGTTGTCTTGTCACTTCACACGTCGAAGCAAAATATATTAAATTGTCGTTTGCACGCGAAACTCTCAAGAGAAATTTCCCGCGTAGGGGGACTAATGTAGGATACACATGTTCCGCGCAAATGCCTCACACACGTTGCCCCTTTTCCGGCGGACAGGTTTCTGTCCCGCGAAGATCTCTCTCGCGTATGGATCTCCGCCTAGCGGATTGTCTCCCACATACGTATTCCCGTCCCACGAATACGTCTTTCTCTCCCTCGATATGCGAGCCGTTATCCTTTAAATACTTTCCGCGATTAGACAAGGTCGGGGAAAGTGTTTTCCACTTATCGGGATCGCCGAGAGCAATAAATTCCGAGAGCAGTAAATTGCAGGCTAAAATAGAAAGTTTGCCATGTGATCCAATAATTGGGTTACACGTGGCCTAGTTAAGTTTATAAGGGAGAATTGCGGGATGGCCTACCACCATCGACCATGTGCCATGCACATGGGCTTACTCATTTCCTATAAATACCTCACTTTGTTATTCATTTGCACCAATTAACAAGGGTAATCCTCTACAATATTTCTCTCTAGGGACAAAACAACAAATCACGCAATACTTGTCTTTCCCGAAAATCCACCTAGTTCCTATTCTCGCTCCTCTTTTTCATTATTATTCGGTGATTCATGTAACGCCTCCGTACCCGGAAAACTCTCGTTCAATATCCTAAAACCCTAATGCAACCCCGTAGGACTACCCTCCTACACAAACAAATCCAACCAAGACAAGCCAAGCCACACAACTTATTATCATGATATGAAATAAGCATGCATGAAACATTTGGTAGTAAATACCGCCTTTATCGATTTCTTTAAACAAAATATTGTCTACATCCATAAAAGGAATCCCATTTTTAAGTTTAGTTTTGTCCAAGAAGAACAATCATGTTTCATAATTTTAAGCTATAATTTCAGCTGATCTTTCAAAATTATCAATACTCCCTCCGTCCCACTATACTTGACACTTCTTTCCATTTTGGGCCGTCCCAATATACTTGACACCTTCCAAAAATAACCAAGTTTTTATATTTTTATATTCACTCTACCCCACCACTCATTCTCTCTCTTCATTTTCTACCACACATTTATTCAACCAACACTACTATTTACCCCACTCATTCTCTCTCTTCATTTTTCACCACACATTTTTTTATTTTATTTTTTTTCCTTGGTTTTTGAACCCACCCCTTGGGTGTCAAGTATAGTGGGACGGAGGGAGTATATTCCAAAAAAATGGTCTATTACATTTTTAAGACTTCTTTAAAATCTCATTGTCATCTATACATGTTCCAAAATGAGAGTATCTTTCTCTAATTTTTTGTAAAAATACTTGAGGAAGTTGGCATATGGGGAATTTTAATAGTGTATATAGTTGAATCTCACTAATGTCCACAAAATAGTAGCGCAGGGAGAACCTAGGAAGATGATAGAAAACAAAGGTCAATTTAATAACTTAACATTAAAAAAGACACTCCTAAAGTATAGACTTTCAGAGTTGGACTATTTCTTAAGACCTGGAAATATTCATTAATCATTTCCATATTAGCATTCACGCACAAGAAAAAGCAGTGTATTAAACTCATTCGCAAACCTAGTTCTAGTTTGTTTTCATCATCTCATTTGACCAATCAACCGAGAGCACACCTAAAAAGTGGTACCACCATACTTATACTCCGAGACTTAAATTAATGTTCCCTATAAAACCCAAAATATTATTTGGCAAGAATTCCAGAAACGATAGACATTCAACAAGATGACTAAACAACTTCAATCACCAGGTTAATCCACAGAGAGTATAAAAATGCAGTAACAATAACACTAAAGCAACCAAGAATCAGTTGACGAAACTATAATTCCACATACACTACATTAAAACAATTAATACTCAATTAATCAAACTTAAACTAACAGAAGGGGAAGAACAAAAACCTTATTCCAGGCGGAGCCGAGGTGGGTGGAAGGCTTGGATTGATTGGAGAGGTCTTCAGCAGTGAGCTTCCGAGGGACAGGGGCTGGAGCCGCATCTTGGGTCGCCTCCCTCACCCAATAGGTATACGATGAGCCGGCGCCGGCAGCTGATGATTCCCCAATCTGATTCTCCGACGACACCGCGGTACCACCTTCCATATTCTTATGATTATGATACCTCTAAGCCCTTGAAATTGGATTTCAACCAAAAATGCAGGAAATTAATCCACACAAAACCCTCTTTCAAATCAAATCAAATCAAATCAAATGAAACCCACAAACAATGATATTTTTTCTTGAATACCTAGAAATTGACGATTGGATTAAAGCAAATTGGGGATAAATTAATGGGAGAGAGGCGTGTGGATCGGGAAAAGAAAGAGGGAGACTGTGAGAGACAAGGGAGAGTAAGAGATTTGCTCCTTCGACTCGGGAAGTTTCAAGTCTCGCGTCTCGTTTATTTGCCAAAAGTCAAAACTAATATTTTGGTCACTTTGGACCAATGTCCAAATAGAATCGAAAATCAACGAAATCGGCGGGTAGTATTGGAACCAGCGAAAATTGGAAACCGTCGAAATTGGGAATTGAACGTAATCGAAAATCGGATTGAAACGGTTCGAATACGAATCCACCATATTGGGAACCGAGAAACCGACGGTTCCGGAACCGGGAACCGAGAACCGAGAACCGAAAACCGGCGATTGATCAAGGTAAGTTAATGTAATATTCTTTATTTATTTAGAATAATGCTTGTGCTCGGCGACACGTTTTGTTTTGTTTTATTTAAATTAGACTAGAATTTAGATAAATGTTGTAATATAGACTATAGAGGTATAGGCTCCTTTTGTCTACCCTTGAATTATAAAAGGAAAAGACTTGATTGTTCCCCCTCATTGTAATATTTTTAATTATATTAATAAAATTATAAGGGTGCCGCCCCTTTTTTTTCCTAAAAATATTATTAGAATTTTTATTCTATATTTAATAATATACTAACCAAATTTTGTCCACTTCTCATTCTTTTCAAAAACATACTTTCCAAGTGAAAAAAAAAAAAAAAAAGTTAGATGGTGATGGTGATGGAACCGTTGGAACCGGAACCGAAACCGGCGAATAGAACCGGGAACCGGGAACCGGATTAATATGGTTCGAATACGATTTTGGCTATTTGGAAACCGGAAACCGGCGATTCCGAAACCGAAAACCAGAATCGAAACCGTTTGGACATGTCTACTTTGGACCAATTTCTAATGTCCTCACTATTTAATTTATACTATAGATTTTTTATTTTTCTCATGAAACGTTAACACCTTTTTCAATATCACCAATCTGTCCGGTAAATCATCAAAAGTTTTGATGAACTATGGTGCGGGTTTTGATTCAAAACCTAACGAAAGTTAGTCATGCTTATGATATGTGAATTTCACGTGCATGTAAAATGGTGCGGGTTCTCGCCCCCCCCCCCCCAAAACCTAGTCTGCATACATAAAAATAAGCTAACAAAAACGTCGTAAGGTAAACCCAAGTTAGTCACTTGAGGTCATTTAACTAACCTTTATTAAGTTATTAACAATTGAGGTCATTTAACTACCCTTTATTAAGTTATTAACAATTTAATGGACAATGTGGTTATATTGAATAAACTATAAAAGTTTAGTGAAGTATATTGAGGATAATAAAAAAAACACTGAGGACATTGAAAATTGGCTTATAATTCAGTCACCAAAATATTTATTTGTTTTTTTATATTAATTATGCTCCAATTTCATTTTCATTTTTTTAGATGGCTTTCTAGAACCTTCTGTCACCTATTTTTAGTTTAGCAGATCTTCAATTTGAAACATCAATTGCAGCAACTCGACACCAATTGAGTCTATAATTACAACCCAGTGCAAGATTTTTCTAGCAAAAGGGGCGCAAAACTAATAAAAACAACCATGGTGGAAAATAGTTTATAGGTGTTGAAAAGTTTTGCGGCCCTAAAAATACAATTCGTCACAACATATAATCCGTCGCAACATATGAATTTCTGCAATTAAAGATAACAAATTTTTGCAAGCACGAATAACACATCTAAACTCAATATTGACTATTGTCTTTGAATGAATGGGTATGTAGACTACGGAGTTGCCAATCGCAAATACCACCATGAGCAATTTTTTGCCCACAATCCAAGTCACGGATATCAACGAGGCTAAGGACTCTCTTTCGTCCACTCGAAGTCTCGAATCATATATATGCATATCAAATGGCCTATAAATAAATTAGCACATATCTTTAACAGAATTTGAATTCGTTACCTTTATAATATAAAATCTAATATTTAATAACATCAAAACTAAAGTTCTTTGATATGAGCAGTGAAGTTTGATAACCACCTAAAATCCAAACTCCATGTTCATCTCTAATGATCATGCCAAGGCCCATTTTTATTTGTGTCAAGAAAAAAAATATGATGAGCCTGGACCTTTTATATCGGGCCTAAACTCGATACGGTTCAAATGTCAAGTATCACGTGTGTGAATGTGTGCCCTTTCGGCGATTGAATCGTTTTATAGGGTCGCTGTTTCACCTCAGTTTGAAGACACCGGTTTATTGAAAAACGGAGTCGTAACGCCATTTTGATTTCCTAAAAACTTTGAAAAAAAGGATAAGGGTCCGGAGGTTAAGTTACTCCTTGGGAAGAACGGATCGTGTTCACCCAAGGAGGCTTGCAAAAGCAAGTCTTCCTAGATCCGAAGTTTGTGCTTGTTTGTGCGCTCATGTGTGTGTATGTGTGTGATTTGAAAAAGGGAGGGAATGTGCCAAGTTTATCTGCCTGACATATAAATCATATAAGTAGGTTATAGTTCGGGATTCCTTGGATTTGATGTTTTCGGGATTTTGATCCCGTGCTCATTTTGGACATGTGATCATCATTACATGACCCTTTTACCCTCCCGTTGGATTAATCAATCATAGTAGGCGTAAGAGCCTTGGTATGTCTTAAACCAACGTTTTTTGGGGACTTGGTCACATGTGATCGAGAGAGTGACACCTTTTAAGTCCAAGAATGAGACTCTTTAAAAAAAGAGGGATCTTTGCCCATCAATCCTACATCTTGAGACGATAGAGATTCGTAGGGACATTTATGCTCGTCTCAAGTGATTATCGGAGATGTCGGGACTAAGATTCGTCCGCTTCTAAAGGGACTACGACTATGGCATTTTAGTGGCGAAAACGATGTAAAGATGAAGTCTTTACACCGATCCACACCACGGAATGCTCCAAGAAGCAAGGGGACTAGGGAAAGGGGTATAAAGATTGGATCTTTATACTCATCCTATGTCTTTCGTGCCTTAAAAGGCTACTAAACAATCCTCAGAGAGTGATCCAACCTTAAGGGACATGGGGGAAATGACATTGAAAGTAAAGATTGCATTTTTAAGGTAAATAACGTAATGAACATTATCTAAACTAAAGACATGAAGTAAAGGGGAGATCTTTATGACTTCCTATGTCCTTTAAGACCTCATAAGTTGGACAATTCTTGGAAGGCTAGATCAATGGAAGGGGATGACATTATGGAAATAAAGATTGCATTTTTATGTAAAAATAAAGGGATATCACATCATCATGTGATGGATCTTCCCTAGAACAAGCCACATGTGGACCCTTGTTCATCCTTGGGAGAGGATCCCCAATGAATCATTTGTCTAGGGGGAAGGGGGATATGGTGATTTACATGATAAAGATAAGAACTTTATAGCAAATAATCAATATAAATGACAAGTAAAGGCAAGATAAATGGCAAGCAATAAATAGAGCAATATAATGAGAGTATTTCAAGGGGAAAGGAAGGAGAGATTACCAATGGTGGTTCTCTCTATCTCCCAAGGAGATTTTCCTATTTAGGAATAGTTTAGGAAGGGTTTTATGGAGGAGGAAGGTGGTTTTTGGAGTGTTTTAATCTCTACAAATTCGTGGTGTTAAATGGGCAGAGTAACAGTGCTTCTTTTGTCCTCCTTAAAATGGGTAGAGGAGGCCTCTATTTATAGGTTGCAGTGTGCTTCCTAAAGAAGCCGCCTGGCGTTAATCCTTGGCAAAAGAAGCTGTCCGGCGTTATCCTCTGTCGTGTCAACATGTTTCTATATTCATGCAAGGTGGCACTAGAGGCTTCTTTCCAGCGAGGTCCTGCTTGGAATTTTAATTCCTAGCAGGTCCTTCCTCCGTTGGAAAGTTTGGAAAAGTTTCCGAATCGCCCCTGAACTTTATGAAAGTTCGAGGAATTGCCAGGAAACTTAACCGGAAGGCATGTGCCAGATTTGGATACTTACAGAAGCCCCTCGGCAACGGTACTTGCAAGGCAATTGGGGTTGTCGATAAAAGAATCCAATCTGGCGAACTGTCGAGATGGATTGGGTTTGGGTGACCAAGGAGGTCGAGTGGCTGAACCTTTGGAAGGCTACCTACGTACCCCAGAGGAATTAAGCCATGATCGTAGTTCTGGGTCCACTGGGGAAAGAATGTCATATGTGATGGATTGGCTGAACCTAAAGTAGGCTACTTACGTATTCCGGAGGAATCAAGCCATGATCGTAGTTCGGCATCCATTGGGGAATGGCGAAGAGAAACTGGTCTCTTGCTATGAGGATGGAAAGGAAGTGACCTAAGAGGTCGAATGGCTGATCCTGCTGGGGATATTCCAAATGAAGGGAATGACCATTGTGGTCGGATGGTTGGACCTTTTGAAAGGCTCATGCACCACTGAGGAGTGATGAAGAAAGGGAATGACCAATGTGGTCGGATGGCTGGACCTTTGAAAGGCTACCTACGTATGTATCCCAGAGGAATCAAGCCGTGATCGTAGATCAAGGAGTCACTAGACAGTTAGGAACATGTCTAGGATCCTGGGCCTTTTGACAATTCAGAGGCTGTCACCTGAAGAAGCTATAGCTTTCGTCGCTATCGCGGAGATAGAGGTAGCTAAATCTTGAATTTTGACAATTCGGAGGTTGTCACCTGAAGAAGTTATAGCTTTCGTCGCTATCGCGGAAATAGAGGTAGCTAAAGCTTGAATTTTAACAATTCGGAGGCTGTCACCTGACGTTATCCCATTTGGCGATAACGGAGATTTCTGGAGGAGACGTTATCCCATTTGGCGATAACGGATGATTTCTGGAGGAGAAGTTATCCCATTTTGCGATAACGGAGGATTTCTCGAAGGAGACGTTATCCCATTTGGCGATAACGGAGATTTCCCGAAGGATACGTTAACCCATTTGGCGATAACGGAAGGATTTCTCGGAGGATATGTTATCCCATTTGGCGATAACGGAGATTTTTTCGGAGGAGACGTTATCCCATTTGGCGATAACGAATGATTTCCCGGAGGGTACGTTATCCCATTTGGCGATAACGGAAGGTTTTTCGGAGGAGACGTTATCCCATTTGGCGATAACGGATATTTTCCGGAGGAGACGTTATCCCATTTGGCGATAACGGAGATTTTTCGGAGGATACATTATCCCATTTGGCGATAACGGAAGGTTTCTCGGAGGATATGTTATCCCATTTGGTGATAACGGAAAATTTTGGGAGAAAACTTTATTCCATTTGGGAATAACGAAAGAT
The DNA here is from genome assembly GCA_022495995.1 of Adenophora triphylla var. japonica. NCBI lineage: Eukaryota > Viridiplantae > Streptophyta > Magnoliopsida > Asterales > Campanulaceae > Adenophora > Adenophora triphylla. The sequence continues at coordinate 88,777 of JAFEMH010001463.1, read as the reverse complement.
TTTGAGAGACGACGTTATTCCATTTGGAGATAACGGAAGATTTTGGGAGACAACGTCATTCTATTTGGAAATAACAGAGGATTTGTTGCTTAAATGGAGAGTCCAGGGGAAAAAATGTAAATTCAGTCTGAGGCGGATGAAGCCGCCCGACATGAGATGGGAAAAAAGAAGCCGTCCGGCTTAAATCCTAATTTCACCAGATTTATTTAAATAGAAGGAGAACGGGCAGCAGCCATTGTTGCTGTTGTTCTTGCGAGGAGAGAGGAGAGAAAAGAGAGAAAAACACCAAGGTTTTCGAATCTCTAGCTTCCTATTGCTCAAAATGGATCAAGAAGGGAACATCTTGCCCCGCCAAGTGCATCGAACCTTGTCGCAAATTGCGAGAATGAGGCGGAGGGTGTTTGTTAGGACCGAGCGGAAGTATGACTTCGCGGCGCCTACTTCTGAGTTCTATCCCGGTAAAAGGGAGCACAAGTCTATGAAACCTCAATCGATTGGGGTAAGCACTCTCGATTTACTTGATTTCATCAATTTTGATTGATTTTTGATTGATTAGGGCTAGACTCGAATTTTGGAAATTTTTGAATCTTTCTTGTGATTTTGTTGATGATTTTATGGATTTGATAATTAACCTATGGGGCTAAGGATATGAATAATCATGCATGTGAAATTTATTCGAAAAAAAATATGAGAATGACTCATTTTTGAAAATAAAGTGAGAAAAATAATGCCTAAAATGTAACGGAGTTCTTGCATGTGCTAGAACTAGGTCAACTTTTGATCATGGATGTGAAAACATGATTTTGGACGATGAAAATGATTCATGCATGTCATTTTGAAAGATTAAAACCTATATACCAAGAATTTTGTGAAAACTTGAATTTTTGTGCTTGGGAGAGCATGTGCTCGAGGTGACGTGTTTCAAATGATGAAAGACACGTGTTCTAGGCAAATGATGCTAGAAAACTTCTCATGAATGCTTTTCTTTAGCAATGTGTGCATTATTTTGTGTATGTATGCATGTTTCTGAGATAAGCTGAAGGACTAACGTGATTTTGCTGTGCTTACCTGCAGGAGAGTAAGTCACGGGGACCCGCTGAGATAGCGGTGAAGTTGTGGGAGAGGATGCCCAACTTTGAGAAGGATAGCCACAAACCTAGGCAGCTAGTGGTGGCGACGGGTGACGCGCCCCGAACTGGGGACCTACTTGGCCCCACGTCAATACACGCTCGGAAGATGTCATAATCCTTTTAAAACATTCGAAATGTCCTTTCTAAATTTTGAATATACAAAACCTGCTTCAACTTAAAACTTTTCTATACTAATTGAAAATAACCATATCAAGCTTAAAATCCACACACCACATTTACAAACCATTTAAACACTTAGGGAACATAGTCCCAAACTTCCTCTCCTTACTTATCATATTTACAATCACTAACATTACCCAATTTAATGACATAAAGTATATATCTCAGTTATACTACCCCATTGATAATACATTTACATAATGCAACCAGTACTCTATACTTTCCCAAGTTACATACCCAACTCGACGTCCTCCTCGTCCTCAACGTTGCATATTATTTGGCTCGCCCTAGTCTAAAGAAAATAAAAAAAGGATGGGGTGAGATAAAATCTCGGCAAGCTATTATATATGCAGCAATATGATATGCAATCACAACAGGAAAGCATATAACAACATCTTATCTTATATATATATATATATATATATATATATATATATATATATATATATATATATATATATATATATATATATATATATATATATATATATATATATATATATATATATACTCCCCTCCGTTCCGCTAAGGTTGTAACATTTTGCCATTTTCAGCATTTCACTTAAGTTGCAACATTACCCAAAAAGAAAACTTTTTATTATTTTTATAATTCTCCACTCATTCTCTCTCTTCCTCACAACCACTCATTATTCTCCACTCATTCTCTCTCTTCCTCACAACCACTCATTATTCCCCTTTCTTAATTTACGTGCTTCAACCCTCATGTAACAACCTTACTGAAACGGAGGGAGTATATATATATATTACATTCTTATCAACACAAAGAAAGATATATATATCAACACATAATTGTAATACTGTAACCATTGCAAGGATACTGAGCCAAGGTTTAATCCTCAAAATGATATCACGATCTGAGCAGCATCAATCGTTGAAGAAATCATTTCGGAACCAAATCATAATAACAATAAACGGGGACTATGACACAAAGTCATACCCAATAGTGCAACTAGACTACTTTTGAGCTAGTTCACTACTCCCAAACCATGGCCGATGGCTGGGCAAACAGGGAACCAGTGTATGGACTATAACGAACTCGGCTCGGGTGCCATTATAGTCCCATAACACTGCCCAAAATTCAAGCACGATCTGGACTAGAAATAGAAGCACAGTACTACATACTTGCTTACAACAACCGATGATTCCAAAGTAGGGAACCATACCAATATAACATATCAACATGATATCAAATGATTACAAGTATCCATGAACAATAGCACTAAGGCTAAACCATCCTTGAACCAATTAAACTTAGGATTCCAAAGTAGGGAACCCTAATCAAGCACATCATAAAGATGTCAAACAATTATCAAAAGTGCAACACATAATGTCTACACGTTTATAATAACCATTCAAGGATGTAACAACAATCATACAATGATATTAAACAAGTTGGGTTCAATGGAATCTATGGTTCCAACCTACTTTAACCAACCATTTAAACATCTTCCACTTATCACAACTGGGATATAAAGACATCAAGTTGTTGTTCATATGTTGTACTTCGATTGTATTGCAATTGGTTGAAAGATAGGTTATAAACTTGAACATACATAGCTTTAAAATAATTCCACAAAACTGGCCAGGGCACGACTCGTGACCCTTTTACGTACTGTCTGATACAGTCGTCCAACATGGCATGACTAGTCCCCCAGGCATGGCACGACTTGTGCCCCATGCTGAATTCAGAATAGAGACTGAAAACATCAGCAACCTTTTACAATTTCATATACCAACCTTTCCAACTAAAACAACAACACTAAAACTCAACATTCAGTTCAACACTTATACCAAAATGACCTCAACCCATTTCTAACCAAGCCAAAGCCACTTGTACCATTTCCAAACTCAAAGTAAAATGACCCAATGTTTCCTTTCACCTTGTTCACCTCAAGCAACAAATACCATAACCCAAACTTCACTATGACACCACCCAAACCATTTCCAACCCAAGAAAAATGTACAAAATCACATGCAACACTTCCATATTCCAACTCTAAGTAAAATATACCCAAAGTGATATACAACCATTATAATTCCAACTTCAAGTAAAATATACCCCAAAGTGATATACAACCATTATAATTCCAACTCCAAGTAAAATATACCCCAAAGTAATATACAACCATTATACCAACAATTCACCATACACACTCAAAACCTCTTTTCTATTTCTTACATAACCCATTAAAATGCCCAAGCTTAATATACAACTATTATACAATAACAATATTCAATTTAAACATGAAATGAACATTAATTCAAAGAAAGCAATCAAAGTAGTAAATGAGTGACTAGTCAACCGCGGCGAGAGAAACAAAATCTGGCAGAAGCCAATTCATGGAAACAATTAATGAGAGTAAAGAAGCAGAGCATAGATCCAAGAATATCCAAACTCACTTCCTCCAACCCAAAAAGAACATTCCCCATTTGACTCTTTTTTGTCAACTTAATTAAGTTGAAGTAACTACCTCAACACCAATCAACAAGGACGGAGTATTAAAATTGATTCATATAGATATACTAGTAAAAGCTCGTGTTCGAGGACACGCTTTTTTTTTTTTTAATTTAAAAAAAAATTAAAGGGCAAAATGGGAAAGGGACAACTTAGTGAGGACAAAATGGGAAACTTGGCATGTGGTACTGTTCATTGTACTGTTCACGGAGAGGGGTTTTGATTTATACTATAGATATATATGCACTCTATTGAAAATTATATCTTCTGCATGTACTAAATGCCTTCATATGGAATTGAAGAGATAAATAAAAAAATTGACATGTACTGGACACTAGATTTATTTAAAAGACAAGGAATTCATTAATTAACCAAAATTTTCATTGTATACTTACCCTTTTTCTTAAATCATTCCAATCAAGCCAAAGACCCATTTTTAACATTTTCAAACTCCATAAGATGATCCAAAAATCACATTTAACAATTATATAACAACAACAACAATTATATCTCTACATGAGCATGCCATGGAAGGAAAAATATAACAACTTACAAAAATACTTCGAAATTAAGAAGAACTTTAATCGGCTAGATGAGATCCCCCCGACTTTCCGAACAATTTGGTGAAGACCGATCGAAGAACGGAATAGTATTGAATTTGATATGAATTTTTGGAAGGATTTAAGAACCTTAAGCTTTTTCCATGGAGACAAAAGAGAGAAAATGAGCTGAGGAAGATAAATGAAGTTTCCTTGACAATTTCAAAGATAAATATTGACATATTTTCACCTAAGCTCCTCCAAGTTTGAATTGTGTGAGTACGCCAATCCAATTCGCAACCATTTTAGGTGCATTTTAAATGATAAAATCGTACTAAGGGGCGTTTTGGTAAATTCCCGGTCCGTTCCGAGACTTTCGAAAACATTTTATAAGTTTCTCGCGAAGAAAGTATGTTTTAGTATTTTTCCCGGACAAAAGGACCTAAAAGGAATAAATCCGTTTGGAACTCTTGGAAATTAACCCGGAATGTTCCAGAATCTGGTTTTGGCGCCAGAATCGGTTACGGGCGTTCCCAGTCGTGCGAAAACTTGAGACTTGGAAAAGCGATTCGTTGGGTCGTGCGACATTTCAATCAATTTTCCCAATTTACGTATAAATACCAAATTGCTTCATTTTTCCAAGGGGGCTAACACATCGTTCACATACAACTCTCACAGATCTCACGCACCACTCTCATTCTCTCTCATCTCTCTCTCTCTCTCTATACGCAGGAAGCCAGAACTCACCATCAACCGTCGTCTTCTTCACCAACAACGAGCTTCTTCACCTTCAACACCAATCCTCCCTCAACCGGCGACCTTCCTCTCCCTCATATCCCAATTAACCGTTCCCTCTTCCTCAATCTCCCATCACCGCCTAGCTCTGCCTCCCACGAAGTCTCAGCTCTCCCTCACCGGCGACCTCACCCAACCTAGCCTCTCCCTCTCCGGCCAACCAATCCTCCTTCACAACCAAATCCAACCGGCGATCTCCCTCTTTTCCGATTACCAAATTTCGTCGATCCAATCTCTCCCTAATCTCCTTCCCTCAACTCTCCGACTAAACCCAACAACAACCGCTCCTTGCTCAACCTGTTCCCCGGCGATCCCCAACCTCCTCACCGGTGAAACTCAATTCCCTCACAATCGCCTTCTTCCTCTGTTTCGAAATCCTAAGTCAGGAGCTCGAGCTACTTGAAATCAAATCACTGAGGCCTTTCTTGAAAAGTACCGTGGAAACCTCGAATGGCGCACAACTAGAGACGACTTGGTCGGTACAATTCAGAAACAGGATGAGTCAATCACCGAGTTCTACAAGAGGTGGAACGCTAAGCTGAATGAACTCTTTGAGTCAATCCCGCTGCAGGATCAAAAGGACATATTTCTATCGTGTGTGAAGCCAGTTCTCCGTGAAGCTATCAGAAGTGGTTGGTATCCTGACTTGAGGGAAATGGTAGGCATGGGAGCCCGCAGCGAAAACAGACTCTTTAACCTTGCATCAAACACCAATGTTGGCAATAATGGTGGATTTCGACACAGAGCGGCACTTCCAACGGCCCCTAAAGCAAAGGAGACGTCTATCGATGACAGTGTCAACAATCTACAGGCAAGGGACCAGAGAAAGCAGCAGTTTCCACCCCGTAAGCAGTATCAGTTTGATGATCTCGGAATGACAACCGAAGAGGCCTTCAACGGATTGGTTCGACAGGGAATGATCAGGCCACTTGATAAATACAACCCTACCAAACCCAATCCTGACTTGGATCATAGCAAATATTGCCAATATCACCAGTATCCGGGCCACATCACCAATGACTGCGTCCCCTTGAAGAAGGCCATCCAAAGACTTGTTGATGATGGAAAAGTTGAGAAGGTTCGCCCCATTGTTGTCCCCGGTCTTCTTCAGTGATATCAGCAGAAGCCCAGAGGCTATCCCACCCGAAAGCGGAGAAGTCAATCAGTCAGCATCATAGGTTCTAGAGTGTCTTTTATGTGGTCATGAGTCTGTCGAGTCCATGTTATGAGTCTTTTTATTGCAGTAATGAAAATCTTTGTTTCTATTCTTGCTAGACTCGAGACATCACTTGCACACCCACATTACACTCAATTGAAATGGTCTTATTCCAAATGATCACTTGTGCTGCTCACCGACTAATGCTTTGAAGTGACTAATGTTTAAATTGTTCGGAATGAGAAAACTGACTGATATCCTTCCCAAATTGGGGCTTATCAACTCCCCATTTTGCATCCCATATGCTCACATCTCTTTCATAATCTCATTGTTCGATGAATTTGCATGGATCTTCCTCAAAGTAAGCTTAAGCAAAGCAATGAAGACTCAATCTCGTTCGGATCATCCGGTAGGGACTGCGGTTGAAACCTTCACCCTTAGGAAAACCATTACCTTACCCTCACTAAACAATACCCCTTCATTTCAAGATCGGCATGTTTTGAAACCCATTTAGCCATCACCAGAAGAAGAGGGACTATCCTTGAGGCTCCCGTAATTCAAAAGAAGCATTGACCATCTCCAAGCTCAAGAACTGCAGAAAGCAATGATCCATCCTGGGGACTAGCTGAAATTCTCTCGAAAAAAAAAAGAGATACAAAAAAAAAAGAATTAAAAAAAAAAGAAAGAGAGCCTAGTCCTCAGCGATCCTCTCAAAAGCGAAAGTCAAAGGATCCGATCGTTACTCAAGAGGAGTCACAGAGTGAATAAAGAGACAACACGGATGTCCCTCACCATTACCTCTAACCGATCCCAAGCCATCCTCTCAATTTTAGAAGACATTCCCGTTTCCATTACCCTTACCTTTGCCTTTAGCCAAAGCCAAGATTGACCTCTCATTCCTAGAGGCATTGAAGATGCAATCATGGATTCCCTTACCTTAGAAATCCCAAACACATCCTTGCAAGCCAACCTCTCATCTTTAGAGGTTCAGTCAGTAAAAGGCCCGGCCGACCTCTCATCCTAAGATGTCATGATATTCCAAAATCACCCGAAGACCGATCGAAACCCCGAGACCCAGTCGCAGTTCCTACCAGATAGCAGTTTCATTCCATTATCGTCAAGATCTAAAACAGATTATTGCTTAAAGCGGAGCTAAGTCCATCCCGGCTCAAAAGATTACCAAGCGAAGATTGTGCAAATTCTAGTCATTCATTCGACGTTTCGTGTGAGCATATTTCATTTCTCCTCCGCAAACACTTGTCGTGGACGTCCCACTGGGCTTCACATCCGTATCTCCCATCGAAACTCCAAGAGGACATGTTTCTAAATTCTCAAAATCCTCAAAGGTCCTCAGATCCTCGAATTTCAACGTTCATTCTATTCATTCGGGATAAGCCCGAACTACGGCGACCTGAGCTCCTCCCAAGGAGGGGAACGTAGGCAACCATAACAGGTTCGATCGAAATCACAAGCAGATCTCAGAAAATCTGGTCTCCTTAAGGACCATGCCCATACACTGTCTATCCGTCCGAGTTTGATTTTCGATATCAGTGGGTTTTTCTCCTCAAGATTGATTGAAATATTTGTTCATATCGGCTTTGGAGGTTGACTAAACCGAACATCAATAAAGGGTTTTAAGCAGCTTTGTGATCATCACGAATAAGACAGGTTTTCAAGTGTCTCGACAAGTCTTCTCTTTCTACATCATAGGAAGATAGAGCTAAACACTGTTTCGGTCAGCAGGGGCTTCCATACACCTCTCCACACCTTGTAATGCTTATACTCTCCCAAAAGAGTCAAACCCAAAGCGAGGATGTCATACAGAAGTTTGGGATTCATTTCCCACCATTCGAAAGATATGCCCCTGCACGTAAACACTTTCGAGTCTTGTCTAGCGACTGATTGACTGCTGTGTGAAATGATGGGTTTCCTCTTTGGCCACAAGATGACTCTGTATGCGATAAAGCTTCATGGAATTTCCTCAAGCTGGGGCTTTGGTTAAGGTATCCCTCAGGCTCTCCTTAATAGATTTCCCTCGAGTTTGCTTTGCACTGTCAACTGGGGCTTCGCCAAGCCGGGATCGTTCTCTGCACATTATCTACTGCTTGCTGTCTCAGACGCGCGATACACTTTATCCTCATCAACAATGGACCTGCTGCAACTTGTACTCCCGGAAGTGTCCCCGACTTGCCTAGCTGCGCCATTTTATTTTCCCACCTCAAGGGAGAGGGTCCACCCCGTTATAAACACTTTCGATCCCTTAATAGAGCAACTGATGCAGATATATCCGCTCGTCAAGCTCTGCCAAAACCCTACTTCCTATTCTCCCCAGCTGAGATGGACTTGTGCAACAAAGATTAATAATGCATAAGCAAAGAGTCAAATAATTGCAAAATGCCTAGAAGTGTTGTGTTTTACTCCCCCACAGGGTACAATAATTAGATGATCGTAATGTGATCGTGATGACTGCCCCTCGAATCACAATCTTGGACAGGGATTCCAAACCCTGCAGGTGGCAGACCCCGCCTTTATTATATTCGTCAGACCCGGACTCACCAGCATCATCTGAAAAGAGTCCCAGCTACCCCAGAATCCAGGCAGTAAAGCTCACCAACCTCGACGACTTCAAAAGCCTATTGTGCAAAGATCGTCCCGTGAATGGCCACCCAGCAAGCATCGACAAGTGGTAGAGGTCCCTCCGGCAGCCACAACCTTCCCAGCAGAATCAATGGTAGCATGAGGCCCTAGACAGCTACCTCCCAACAAGCAGTTATAGCCTAAGACCCTACGGCAGCCACATCCACCCTCGCAGGTACAATGATCAACTAAGCCTCACCGAACCTCGAAGACCGGCCCTCAGACAAAATCGAGACAAAAAGTCCGTATCTATGTTAGTCTCCCAGGAAGAGCGCAACAAGATCAATAGCCCCAAAGCACCAAAAAAGCCAACTCCCCAGAAAGCAGAGTCCCCGGCTTACCAAGCAAAAGTTCCAAAGATCAGTAGCCTCGAAGCACAGACAAAAGCAAAGTCCCCGGCTTACCAAGCAAATCTCAGGACACAAAAAGTCAACAGTCAACAAAGACCATCCATCATTAGGCAAAACTAGTAAACTACCAACAAAAGGAAAGCAGTAGCGTGAGCCCCCCGGCAGCTGCACTTATCCCCAGCAGAGCAGAAGCAGCAATGGTAGTCTAAGACCCTCTAGCAGCTACAGGTGAGCACAACACAGGTATGAACGCATATTTCTTTCAAGCGTCAAATCATCATATCGCGTCATTTTTAAATCGGTCTAAGACACCGTAAGTCTCACGTTATTTTCAAAATTGGTTCGAGACACCGTAGATCTCACAACATTTTTCAAAGTGGTTCGAGACGCCATAGATCTCACATCATTTTTAAAATCGGTCCGAGACACCGTAGGTCTCATGTCTTTTTTAAATCGATTCGAGACACCGTAGGTCTCACTTCATTTTCAAAAGTGGTTAGAGACACCGTAGGTCTCACTTCATTTTCAAAAGTGGTTCGAGACACCGTAGGTCTCACTTCACTTTCAAAAGTGGTTCGAGACACCGTAGGTCTCACTTCATTTTCAAAAGTGGTTTGAGACGCCGTAGATCTCACAACATTTTCAAAAGTGGTTCGAGACACCGTAGATCTCACAACATTTTCAAAAGTGGTTCGAGACGCCGTAGATCTCACTTCATTTTCAAAAGTGGTTCGAGACACCGTAGGTCTCACTTCATTTTCAAAAGTGGTTCGAGACACCGTAGGTCTCACTTCATTTTCAAAAGTGGTTCGAGACACCGTAGGTCTCACTTCATTTTCAAAAGTGGTTCGAGACGCCGTAGATCTCACAACATTTTCAAAAGTGGTTCGAGACGCCGTAGATCTCACAACATTTTCAAAAGTGGTTCGAGACGCCGTAGATCTCACAACATTTTCAAAAGTGGTTCGAGATGCCGTAGATCTCACAACATTTTCAAAAGTGGTTCGAGACGCCGTAGATCTCACTTCATTTTCAAAAGTGGTCCGAGACACCGTAGGTCTCACATCATTTTCAAAATCGGTCCGAGACACCGTAGGTCTCATGTCGTTTTCAAAATCGGTTCGAGACACCGTAGGTCTCGCGTCATTTTCAAAGTCGGTTCGAGGCACCGTATGTCTCATGTCATTTTCGCTTTGGTTCGAGACGCCGTACGTTCTCACATGTTTCCGAACTACGATTTGGCTTGATTCCCTTTTAGGGATACGTAGGAATCCTTTCTCAAAAGGTCCAGCCATCCGATTTCCCCAGATCACCGTTTAGCCCTCCGCCTTATCCCTCAGCTGCTCATTGAGATTGGGTCCTTTTTATCGACAACCTCACTTCTTCCATAAGTAACGTTGCCGAGGGGCTCTGTGAGTACGCCAATCCAATTCGCAACCCTTTTAGGTGCATTTTAAATGATAAAATCGCACTAAGGGGCGTTTTGGTAAATTCCCAGTCCGTTCCGAGACTTTGGGAAATATTTTATAAGTTTCTCGCGAAGGAAGTATGTTTTAGTATTTTTTCCGGACAAAAGGACCTAAAAGGAATAAATTAGTTTGGACCTATTGGGAATTAACCCAAAATGTTCCAGAATCTGGTTTTGGCGCCAGAATCGGTTACTGGCGTTCCCAGTCGTGCGACAACTTGAGGCATGGAAAAGCGATTCGTTGGGTCGTGCAACATTTCAATCAATTTTCCCAATTTACGTATAAATACCAAATTGCTTCATTTGTCAAAGGGGGCTAACACACAGTTCACATACAACTCTCACAGATCTCACGCACCACTCTCATTCTCTCTCCTCTCTCTCTCTCTCTATACGCAGGAAGCCAGAACTCGCCATCAACCGTCATCTTCTTCACTAACAACGAGCTTCTTCACCTTCAACACCAATCCTCCCTCAACCGGCGACCTTCCTCTCCCTCATATCCCAATTAACCGGTCCCTCTTCCTCAATCGCCCATCACCGCCTAGCTCTGCCTCCCACGAAGTCTCAGCTCTCCCTCACCGGCGACCTCACCCAACCTAGCCTCTCCCTCTCCGGCCAACCAATCCTCCTTCACAACCAAATCCAATCGGCGATCTCCCTCTTCTCCAATTACCAAATTTCCTCGATCCAATCTCTCCCTAATCTCCTTCCCTCAACTCTCCGACTAAACCCAACAACAACCGCTCCTTGCTCAACCTGTTCCCCGGCGATCCCCAAACTCCTCACCGGTGAAACTCAATTCCCTCACATTCGCCTTCTTCCTCTGTTTCCAAATCCTAAGCTGGTTGACTGCTACCAATTTCTGTCCGGCCCTTTTCCAATTCCTTGCGTCTCCCGTCCAACTAATACCGGAGTAGAAGAGCTATTTCATTATGAGATTTAAGCCTGTTCCGGAGCTGATTAGAAGACTCTCTATACTGACTTGGTATAGAGAGCGTGGACTATGAGGATGGTTAACTCGTGTCACGCGACACAATTGGACAGTTGGAATCCTGTGTCGCGCGACACAAGTGGCTCTCTGCAGAGACCACATTTCAGTTGTAAGTTCTGTTAGTCCTCGATGTAAAGTGGGACGTGGCCTCCCAGAGTCAAGTGGCTTACAAGTTGTATTTCCCCTTTGTTGAGCAATAAAACAAAGCATTGATTTGCATTTTAATACATATCTTGTCACACACAATTGCACACACGTTTGAATGAATTGAATGTTGAACATTGAAAGACTTGTCTACGGACGAGGCGTGTTAGGTGAACTCTCGGTTCTTCCCAACACGTAACTTGACCCCCGAACCCATGTTGTCTTTACAAAAAAAATTTCAATGTTTCCTCTAAAACGGCGTGGCAACTCCCTATTATTTTTTTCGGCGAGCGCACATTCAAATTGCTACAACTAACTACTTTAACTTCCAACCTTTACACATTAGCACCCCAATGCTTTCATAAGCTCTTATTTACATTTTCCAAATATTATTAATTTACTACACAAATTTCATTTTAATTAAAAGAGATAATTTTAGAATTTACACTTAAGCTCCTTCAACTTATTAACCAATTCCAACATTAAATCCTTAAGTTCCAATATTTACACTTAAGTACCTCAACATTTTTATAAGGTACTAAATTAAACTTTCCATATTATTATTTCACTACCCCACTCCTAATATTCTCAAAATGACATTAAATAATTATATTTAATTTATTAACATATTGAAAATATCATATAAATTATTAAAATGCTAAACTAACACATAATTGCCACAATTAAGATGTGAAACAATAAATAATATAAATTGTGCGCCATATACACGTGCTCAACACGTGATTAAACTAGTGCCTAAGGTCCGGGTCGTTACAACGGGTCTCCATTCTTTTGTCGAGGCTATTGGCCGAGGCATTCATGTGACCTCCAAGAGCAAGGGGATGGTCTAAGCTCTTTCTGAGTTTTGGTGGGACACCACTCATAGCTTCCATCTAGGCTGGGGAGAGGCTACGATGACTCCTGCTGACTTTACATCTATTACTGGCCTGAGGTTCACTGATCGGCCTGTGACCTGGAGGGATCACATTTCTGAGGCTGAGTTCATGGACTACGTGAGGTTTGACCTCCGTCCGAAGGGGCTAGGGATGGAGACTCGGTTTGTTGAGGTTGAGGTTTTGAGGTGTATGGAGGGGTTTGCGGCCAATGAGGTGACTGCCCACCAGCTCACGAGAGCTTTCTTGTGGTTGACTCTATCTGTCACCATTTTTGCCAATTCTGGGACGTTGGCGATGGTTTGCCTGTTGGAATCTTTGGATGATTTGGCTACGGTTGGGAAGGTCTCTTGGGGTGAGGCCAGATTCGAAGAGCTTTATTTCTCTCTGGATTTATACAGCCGGAACAAGGCTGCTTCGATGGATTGCTTTTCTTTTGCCCTAGAGGTATTCTCATTCTCTTTTTCTCTTTTCCTTTTGTTCTTAAAATTTTATGAGAGAAATGACCCTTATGTTTTGACATGCAGGTTTGGTTCTGCGAGATGATTGGTTTCTTTCCTTGGAACCAATAGAGTGATCCTGCTATCTTCCCGGCTATGGTGCGCTGGAGAGGAGAGGCTAGGGACAAGTTCACCGGGAAGACCCGGATCACCTTTGACTACAAGATGGTGAAGCCCGTTATCAACAGGGACGGTCATGAGGGGGTGAGCTTCTATCCTTGGGGGAGATATCCAGAGGCTCTTATGGGAGATGCCGTGGTGGTGACCAGGCAGAGGAGGTGGCTGACAGGCTTGACCTGTGATATTATCTATTTGGGGGACCGATTCTCCAGGCAGCACGGTCATGTCCCTCCTTTGGGCGTGATTACCCCTCATGACCCTCCTCCTTTCATGTTGTAGCCCAGGCACTGGTCAGCGGATGAGAGGGACAGGTATAAGGTTGGTTTGGTGACTGAGGAATATTTTGACTACGCCACCCCGTACGCCACCTTTGTGGAGGAGAGTTTGAGGATGCCTCAGAGGTTGGTGAAGATAGCTGCTGCTCATGGGTATGAGGAGGCAGAGCCGACTGATCCACCTGTTCCTCCAGCTCACCTTTCTTATCTGGTGAATGGGGTACTGAGGAGGCTGATGGTGCCTATTCCAGACACGAGGGATGCTGAGTATACTTTGTCGGCTGATAGCACTGTAAGTAACTCTGGGTCCCTTTTCTTTTCGACTTCTCAATTTTCTGCGATTCTAAACTTCTCTGGGATTTTCTCAGCTTTTCTTTTCTCGCAGGTCCCTGGTCGCACATACGATACTCTGGTGCGGCATAACAGGGGCTGGAAGGAGCTAGCTCGGTCTCTCTTGAGGAAGCTGGCTTGCGCGTCAAGGGCTGCGGGAAATATGCAGGAGCCTGAGCGTAAGAGAAGGCATGTCGGGAGCACGGCTTCTACATCATCAGCCTCAGAGTACCACTCATCCTCTACCAATGCCGTGCCTCGGGGGCGAGGGCCTAACATTGATATCTTAGAGCAGCTGGCGGAGTACGACCGCCGTAAGCGATGATGAAGACCTGCTAAGGGACACCAAGCTCTATGAGTTGAGCAGCGATGATGATGAGTTAGAGGCTTAGGGCTCTTTTGATGTACACTTAGGGAAAGAGAGAAAAAAAAATGAACAAATGATGCACATTTTGTATTATTTTTATTTTATTTTATTTGGGAGCCAATGAGGCAAAGACAATGTAATGATCCTTTTGTTTTCTTTTCTTATTGCTATTTTATTATTTTGCATATTACTTGAGCCTTGGGGCAAATTTTTGCATGGAAATGGGGCGAAATTTGAGCCGAAATGGTTTATGATGGTACATGGGTGTATGAATGGTGTTTAGGAATGTTTTTATGCAGCTTTTGTTGAGAAAGTGGGGTGAGAATCCCACTTAGGCAGCAACATTGGCTGCTGCAGATTTTTTTCTGCAGAAGCAAATGAAGCCGCCCGGCTAGGACCTGGGCAAACGAGGCCGCACGGCTTGGAGCCTTGTCTAAACTGGTTTTCTACAAATAAAACCAAGGGAGAGCCTTTTCATTTCATTTTCAACTTAGGCTTGTCCCAACTAATTCCAAAGCACATTTTTGACCAAAAATCGTCGGGTCCAATCACTGCCACGTAAAAACGAGTCCGATTGCAAAAGGGGAAAAGGGATCGTTTTCTTTCCGACCTCCAATCCTGGATGAGACACAACTTTCAATCTCATAAGGGGCTGTTTGACAACACCTTTAAGATCAAGTCTTTATGGCATTTGAAGGATCTCCCGCCTGATTGGTACCTTTTAAGAGCAGCAGCGAGATTTTGGGACGTTCGGAGACACGTTTACTGCTTTTCCTACAACGAAATCGTTCCAACCTTTGAGGATTTCCGGGCATTGATTGGGGGTCCAGAGATTGAGGCCATTTCAATTCCTTTGGTCGGGGATTTTCCAGTGACCGTAAAGTTGGCATCTTTTTTGCAAATTTCTCCGGAAGAAGCCGAAGGGATGATGATAGCTCCTGACAGAATTGACATTTCTGATATTTCGAGCAGATTTGGGTTTTCGGGTACTACTGCGACCATAGTGTCTATGGACGCCTTTATCCTCTGCGTATTCTCTTTCCCATTTAATGTCGAGTCCTTCGGAGTGTGCTATAGTGGTCTTTTGGACATGGTCAGAGACTGTATGGCTGGAGAGAGAGATATTGACCCACTGATTTTGGGAGAGACTCTACATGGCATTGAGAGGATGGCTAGGGGGACCATTTCATGCGGTCTGGGAGCCCAGCTGTACTGACTTTATGGTTGCAGGAGAGACTCGGGGCTTTACCTGGGGCTTTGCCTACCCAGTGTCCTTGGGTGATTTCTCGAAGGGGTGCACCGAGACAACATGATCAGGGTAGCTGGGAGCTGATAATGGCTCGGCTGTCTACCTCGGATATCCATTGGTGGGTGCCTCACCGGAGATTGCAGACTCGTAGGACATTTTAGGAGTCCTACATAGTGAGGGTTCCGGGGCTATCTCTGTCGTCTTTCTACATTCCCTGCTTAGCGTCCAGGCAGTTCGGGACCTTGCAAGAGCCATTGGATGTCTGGGAGGACATTCGTACCATGGAGGTGGCACCTTTTGACATGAGAGATCCAGACAGCTTCTCCTTTTTATCGAGAGCGTGGACATATGCCACTTTTCCTCCCAGGGCCATTCTCAAGAACAGGAAGAGTACCATCTTGACCACAGCTTACTTAGATTGGTACGAGAGGGAGATGGGGGTGACTCAGATTGTTTTGGGAGAGAGGCGACAGGCTTTTATTGGGTGCTGACAGTGACTCTAGCAGGACTCTGAGGGAGATCGAGGCTAAGGCTAGTCGCCATAACCAGTCGAGAGATCTTATTAGAGACATGGAAGCCCGATAT
The DNA here is from genome assembly GCA_022495995.1 of Adenophora triphylla var. japonica. Lineage (NCBI taxonomy): Eukaryota > Viridiplantae > Streptophyta > Magnoliopsida > Asterales > Campanulaceae > Adenophora > Adenophora triphylla. The sequence goes on along the minus strand of JAFEMH010001463.1, from coordinate 72,589 downwards.
GAGAGACTATCGGAGGTTTCTCCTCTCACCGAGGCTCAGCAGGAGGAGGCAAGAACTCGTGCCAGGGTAGAGAAGGCACTTATTGACACAGTTTTGTTGGAGGCTCCAGTGAGGATTCCTGAGATAGGGATGAGGGAGACCGACATCATGGAGAAGAAAAGGAAGAACACTCGACGGGGTCGAGGTCGAGGAAAGAAGAGCAAGGAGGACATTATTGCTGACAAGCTGATAGACCTATTTCGAGCAACTTCTTATTGCCTTTTTGCAAACACATTAGCTGATTAGGCCTTTTATTGTGTATTTTAGTCTTTGTAGCAGGTTAGCATAGTCAAAAGTAGAACGTGCTTGAACTCATCAAGAAGTTTTTAATTTGTAAATAACAAGAGATATTATCTTAGAAATTGTTCAAGACACATTTCATGGAAATTCAAATGTCTTATTTATTGTTTAGACCGAACCATTTCTGGCTGCCTACGTTCCCCTTTTACAAGAAAGGCTAAGGGGCTCAGGTCTTCGTAGTTTATTCTGGTGAACTTTTGGATTTTTGTTTTGTTGTTGTTATTTTTTTTTGGTACAACCGTGTGTAAGTACGCCAATCCAATTCGTAACCCTTTTAGATGCATTTTAATATAATAAAATTGCATTAAGGGGCATTTTGGTAAATTCCCGGCCTAACTCAAGACTTCCGGAAACATTTCATAAGTTTCCCGCGAAGGAAGTACCTTTTGGTACCTTACTCATGCCAAAGGACCTCTTGGGAATAAAACCTTTTGGACTTTTTGGGTATTTTCCTTGAATGTTCCAGAATCTGGTTTTGGCGCCAAAAGCAGTTGAGCCACCTTGTATCACGCGACAACTCGAGGCCTAGAAAGTGGCTAAATAAGGTCGTGCGACACATTGAGGCTACTAACTGCAGCCTATAAATAAGACCCTCCCCCTCTCAGAAATGGATCCCCAATTTTACCTACTGTTACTCTGCAGAAATTGCAATGTAACATTCCACCCCAAACACAATTCTCTCTATCTCTTACCCTCAATCTACCCCAATTCCCTCCAATTCAAACCCATTTCCTAGACCAAATCGCTTGGATCCTTTGCATCAATCCACCCAAGCTCCTAAGACCAGAAGCAGCCAATTGAAGGGTTCTGTATCTAACTTGATACAGAATTCGTGGAAGCAACAAGGGTAACGAATCTCAAACTCCCTCTTCTCTCTCCCTTCTACTCAATTCTTCATAATTCTATTGTGTACTTCTGTTAGGATTCAGTAATCAGACTCTATCCGTCTAGATTACTGAATCCCAATCGCAATCTCTCTGTTTAAATTGTTGAATCTTTGTAATTGAGATTTCATTGTTGAATACTTGTTTTAATTTGGTGTTTAAACCCCAAGGGGGTGTGGATCTACCCATATCCACACTCCCGGGGTCGAATTATTGTTATTTCTGTATTTCGTATCTAATCTGTTCAGTTAATTAGATCTGTGTTAGTTGTAGTTGATTCTAGTGTTCATTGTGTAAGTTTCTGCAGATGGCCTCTATGTGTCACGCGACACATTGTTCATAGGTGATCCTGTGTCACGCGACATATCTTGTCACCTGTGTCATGTGTCATGCGACATATCGTGCCTATCTGCAGAAACCTTTTCCCCTTGTAATCTGTTCTAGATTGTTGTAGTAGGGATGTGGCCTCCCTAAATAAATTGGCTCACAAGTTGTAAGTCTCGATTCATATTAATAAAATGCATGATTACCACACTTGTTCATTGTCAACATTTGCACACACTTTTGAATTTGCTTGGATGTTTAATTGAAAGACCCGTCTACGGACGAGGCATGTTGGGTGAACTCTCGGTTCTTCCCAACACGTAACCCGACCCCCAAACCCGTTCTCTTTTCATAGGTTTTTCAAAGTGCACCTCTTAAGCATGGCGTGGCGACTCTCTTTTTACTCTTTCACCGTTGAAAATCAAAATTTCGCGGGGAGAGCGCACATTCAGTGGCGACTCTGCTGGGGATATGCCCTTTGAAAACCTGTTTTTCAAATGTTAAGTGGGTCAAGTTTTCATTAAATTAAACATCCAATACATCCATTTTTGTGTGCATCTTTGATAATCATTTGTGGTTCATGCATTTTGTTGATTATGAGACTTGTGAGCCTTATGTGCTTTGTGGTCATTGTGTTGTGCATTAGATATTCTTGCTTTGTTCTTGCCTTAGAGAGGCATGGGCTGATTTGATGATTGCAGAGTACTGGTTCAATGACCACCCAGGTCGTGCGACATCTCTGTCCCTTGATGTCCTGTGTCACGCGACAAGGAGTGGCCACTGAACAGATATTCAGAAGGCTGGTTTGAGGGCAGTCCCTTGAATCGAATTTGGCTCAGTTGATTGTTGTTCCCTGTATTTCCAGTGAGGGTGTGTGTGTGTTTTCTTTTCTCTTTTCAAAAGTAAATAAAATAAAAAAAATCTTGTTTTTTAAATAAAAGAATATAGTCATCCGCACACTACATCACTTAGATTTAGAACCCTCGGGTGCGATTGACGGCATCGCGGACGACCATGAAATTCGCCTACGTTTGAGCGCCTGAAATCAAACCTAAACCCCTAGTGCGTTATAGGTGGCACCACACTTAAACCTTACCCACGGTTGGTTTTTGATACAACGTTTTCATCACATCAAAATAACTTGTTTTTGAAACATATCGTAGATTCTTATACCTTCCCCAAAACCTCGTATCTTGTGGGCATGTTGCCAAATGCAACATGATTTCACGTGGGGACATGTCACTCCCGTGGCGTGTTCTAAACGAGAGATCATGCTGCATTGTCAATGTGCACCGACGAGAGGTCATGCCGGATTTTTTCTTCGAAATTCTTCGAAAAAACCCGTTATGCTGCCCAAATTTCCCCAGAAATTTAAACAACCTCTCTGTTCCATAATGATGTTAGGATTTGGGAAGGTGTCATTACCTATTATATATTTCAAAGCAAGGCATTTAGTGTAATTTGAACGTTGCGTCCCTAGGCTTCCCCAAGGTATAGTTAGTATGAATAAAGGCTTCTCATTTCCCAACCGTACTAAGGTTTTAAAACACTAATTTATACTTGAAGACGAATAAGATTGTTTGTGCGAGTCTATCCTGCTCCTTTCCCTCTCATGTTCCTCAAAATTCCCCTTCGATACCTTATAATCTACCCTTTTGTAGTAGTGACAAGTTTGGATGCATGCTCTGTTACGAGGGGTGATCAGTCAGTCCGCATCTCCAAAATATTTGCAATTCCTCCAAAATTCCTATCTGTTCCGCTATCCAAGATGTCTGGTGCAAGAGATATGCCATCCGTTCAGTCTGGAATTCCTCTCACTTCGGGCCAGTTGGACATGAATGATCTGTCAGTAGTAGAGTTGCGAGCTGCTCTTGAAGCCGCCATGGTTCGTGAATGCAAGGCTCAATTGCTTTCCCAAGTTTCCAAAGCCCGAGAGGAAGAGACTCATGCTAGATTTGTTGAAGCAATGTGCGTCCGAGGGGTCACGATAATTCGCCACGAAGATAGATCGTACGAAGAAATTATCAATGCCAGCAGTGTTGATTATGGGAGTGGAAATGTAATGAAAGGGGTGAATGAAGATGGACAAGATAAGATTCTTTCCCCGGCACCTCATGTGGCCCAAACTCAGATTGAAGATGAACAGCCAATCCCTGAGGTTTTTAGTATTCCTAATCAACCTGATGTGAAGAGTCAGTACCAGCCAGATTCCCAAGGGTCATGTCATTATTTCGCTCAGAAAGGATCACCGCTATTCCACCCCGACCAAGCTCCCCCGCAAGGAAGTGCTCCACAACCACCATTGAGTTCATATGGTTTCAGCTTATCATCCCCGCAAGACCAGCGTTCAGGAGACCTCATATGTAACTGTGAATCAGATGTCTTTTATTCCAGCTGTGAACCCTATCCAGCAAAAGATGGAAATACCCGAGTCCCCTCCACAGAGAGTTCAGAAAGGAAGAAAGAAAGTGTATTGGGGAAAGGTAGGGATGCTTATGAATCAATTCCTCAAGGTTTTGGTGAGCGGAGGTTTAGTTCAGCAACTAGTTAATTATATCCCTCTTCATCACAACGAAAACCTAGATCCGAGCAAATATTTTGACTATCACCAATATTCAGGACATGTCACTCATGAATGCATACAGTTGAGGGTGATCATTCAGGAACTCATTGATGAGGGAAAGATCGAGCTGGGTTCCCATGAAGGAAGCAATATCCGAGATCTCCGTCAGTTCCCACCTCGTAAGAAGTGAGAATTCGATGACCTCGGGATATCAACTGAAGAAGCTTTTAATGGATTGATGCGAAGAGGAATGAAGCCGCTTGATAACTACCATCCCACCAAACCTAATCCAATTTTGGATCGTGGTAAGTACTGTTACTATCATCAGTACCCTGGGCATTCAACCAACGATTGTTCCGTTCTAAAGGTGCTTATTCAGAAGCTGGTTGATGAGGGAAGAATTGAGAAAGTTCCTCCAAAGGTGATCGACAATCCTCTTCCGCAATTCCAAGGATACCTCATGTGAAGAAGTCAGTCAGTCAGGCATCGTAGGGTCCTAGACTATTTTATTTCGCTAGCAAATGTTCCTATGGTTTGAATCTAGTACATCCATGTTATGAGTCTGTTTATTTCAATAATAAAATATTTGTTTCTATTCTTGCTAGACTCGAGACATTACTTGCACACTCGCGTTACATTTAAATTGAAATGGTCTTATTCTACATAATCACTTGTGCTGCTCACCAACTAATGCTTTGAAATGGCTAATGTTTAAATTGATAGGAATGAGAAAATCAACTGATATCATTTCCTAAAGTGGGGCTTACCAACTCCCCACCTAGCATCTCCTATGCTCACATATCTTCCATTGTCCTTGCTATCTCGTTGCCTGATGAATTTACATGGATCTTCCACAAGAGTAAACTTAAGGAAGAAATTGAAGGCTCAATCTCGTTCAGATCATTCGGTAGAGACTGCGGTTGAAACCCTTCACCCATAGGAAAACCATTACCTTACCCTCACTAAAGCACACCCCTTCATTTCAAGATCGACATATTTGGAACCCATTTAGCCATCGCCAGAAGAAGAGGGACTATCCTTGAGGCTCCCGTAATTCAAAAGAAGCATCGACCATCTCCAAGCTCAAGAACTGCAGAAAGCAATGATCCATCCTGGGGACTAGTTGAAATTCTCCTCTCAAAAAAAAAAAAAAAAAAAAGAGAAAAAAAAAAGAGAGAGACAAAAATAAAAAAAAATACATAAAAAAGGGGGGAAAGAAGAAAAGAAAGAGAGCCTAGTCCCCAGCGATCCTCTCAAAAGCAAAAAGTCAAAGGATCCGGTCATTACTAAAAAAAAAAGGAGTCTCAGAGTGAATAAAAAGACAGCACGAATGTCCCTCACCACTACCTCAACCAACTCCGGCCATCCTCTCAATCTTAGAGGATATTCCCACTACCTTGACCAAATCCAAGCCGTCCTCTCGATTTTAGAGGACATTCCCATTACCCTTGCCTTTGACCAAAGCCAAGATTGACCTCTCATTCTTAGAGGTATTGAAGAAGCAAATCAATTCTCTCACCTTAGAAATCCCAAACACATACCCAAAAGCCAACCTCTCATCTTTAGAGGTTCAGTCAGTAAAAGGCCTAGCCGACCTCTCATTTTAAGAGGTCATGATATCCTAAATCACCCGAAAGCCGATCGAAACCCTGAAGCCCAGTCGCAGTTCCTATCGGATAGCAGTTTCAGGACATCAAGCGAAGATTGTGCAAATTCCCTCCGTTCATTCGACATTGCATGTGAGCATATTTCATTTCTCCTCCGCAAACACTTGCCGTGGACGTCCAACTGGGGCTTCACATCCGTGTCTCCCATCGACACTCCAAGAGGACATATTCTTTCAATTCTCAAAATCCTCAAAGGTCCTCAAATCCCCGAATTTCAACGTTCATTCTTTCCATTCGGGATAAGCCCGAACTACGGCGACCTGAGATCCTCCTATGGAGCGGAACGTGGGCAACCATAAATGGTTCGGTCGAAATCACAAACAAATCTCAGAAAATCCGGCCTCCTCAAGGACCATGCCCATACACTGTTCATCTGTCCGAGTTTGATTCTCGATATCAGTGGGTTTTCTCCTCAGGATCGATCAAAATATTTGCTCATATCGGCTTTGGTGGTTGAATGAAGTGTGCTCTTTAAGCTACGGATAAAAATCTCCTCTCACAGTTTGAGGGACGAATGGCCATTGATTCCTTTGAGCATTCTTCCTACGAGCGGCCAACTGAGCTTGGGTAGGTCCCTTCTTCGTGGGACGTTGTCTAGGAGGCATGGTGGCAAGCTAAGAGCTAAATAAAACCCTAGAATCTATTGATCGCACTCGAAATTGAACACAAGGATGTTTTCTCCTCGCAAAACCGTCCACCTCCCTCTAAAATACATTTCAAAAATGAAGACTGACCGCCTTTATAAGAGACTGTTCACTGGCTTTAACCAGTCGTGCGACACAACGATCCACATAGCCAAATCTTCAAAATACCCCTATGATTTGATGATTTACAATTTTAACCCCTGATGGCATGCTCTGTAGACTCCCTCGCAGGTACAATGATCAACTGAACCTCACTGAACCTTGAAGACCGGCCTTCAGACAAAATCGAGACAAAAAGTCCGTATCTATGTTAGCCTCCCAAGCAGAGCACACCAAGATCAAAAGTTCCAAGATCAGTGGCCCCAAGGTATAAGCAAAAGCCAACTCCCCAGAAAGCAGAGTCCCCGGCTTACCAAGCAAAAATTTCCAAAAATCCAACTCCCCAGAATGCAGAGTCCCCGGCTTACCAAGTGAAGTTCAGGGCACAAAAATCAAAAAAAATCAACAAAGGCCATCCAGCATTTGACAAAACCGGTAGAATACAAAAAGCAGGAAAGCAGTAGCGTGAGACCCCTGGCAGCTATACTTATCCCCAAAAAGCATGAAAGCAGTAGCGTGAGACCCCTGGCAGCTATACTTGTCCCCAAAAAAGCAGGAAAGCAGTAGCATAAGTCCCCTGGCAGCTACACTTATCCCCAGCAGAGTAAAAGAAGTGGTATGAGTCCCTTTGGCATCCACAAAGAGAAGAAGCAACAGTAGTGTGAGTCCCTCCGGCAACTTCCCTGCACCAACGAAGTGGTATGAGTCCCTCTGGCATCCACGAAGAGAAGCAGCAGTAGTGTGAGTCCCTCCGGCAACTACCCTACACCAACGAAGTGGTATGAGTCCCTCCGGCATCCACAAAGAGAAGAAGCAGCAGTAGTGTGAGTCCCTCCGGCAGCTACCCTGCACCAACAAAGTGGTATGAGTCCCTTCGGCATCCACGAAGAGAAGCAACAGTAGTGTGAGTCCCCTGGCGGCTACCTTGCACCAATAAAGTGGTATGAGTCCCTCCGACATCCACAAAGACCAGTTGTAGCATGAGACCCTCCGGCAGCTACAACCCATCAACAGTGATAGCATGAGACCCTCCAGCAGCTACTCGCCAACACCAGTTGCGGCATGAGACCCTCCGACAGCTACAACTTGGCATAAATGGCAGCTACTAGCCACCCGCAGTAGTACCAACCCCTCAAGAAGTTATAGTTAAGCACAACAAAGGTATGAAGATACATCCCTACCCCTTTCTTGCTTACGGATTAGTTTTGGTAATTCCGAACTATGATTTGGCTTGATTCCCTTTTTAAGGGATACGTAGGAATCCTTTCTCAAAAAGGTCCAGCCATCCAATTCCCCAGATTCACCTTCTAGCCCGTTCCCTTATCCCCTGATGCTCATTGGGATTGGGTCTTATTTTATCGACAACCTCACTTTTTCCAAAAGTGATGTTGCCGAGGGGCTCTGTAAGTACGCCAATCCAATTCGCAACCCTTTTAGATGCATTTTAATATAATAAAATTGCATTAAGGGGCGTTTTGGTAAATTTTCGGCCTATCCCAAGACTTCCGGAAACATTTCATAAGTTTTCCGCGAAGGAAGTACCTTTTGGTACCTTACTCATGCCAAAGGACCTCTTGGGAATAAAACCTTTTGAACTTTTTGGGTATTTTCCCTGAATGTTCCAGAATCTGGTTTTGGCGCCAAAAGAAGTTGAGCCACCTTGTGTCACGCGACAACTCGAGGCCTAGAAAGTGGCTACGTAAGGTCGTGCGACACATTGAGGCTACTAACTGCAGCCTATAAATAAGACCCTCCCCCTCTCAGAAATGGATCCCAATTTCACCTACTGTTACTCTGCAGAAATTGCAACGTAACATTCCACCCCAAACACAATTCTCTCTCTCTCTTACCCTCAATCTACCCCAATTCCCTCCAATTCAAACCCATTTCCTAGACCAAACCACTTGGATCCTTTGCATCAATCCTCCCAAGCTCCTAAGACCAGAAGCAGCCAATTGAAGGGTTCTGTATCTAACTTGATACAGAATTCGTGGAAGCAACAAGGGTAACGAATCTCAAACTCCCTCTTCTCTCTCCCTTCTACTCAATTCTTTATAATTCTATTTTGTACTTCAGTTAGGATTCAGTAATCAGACTCTATCCGTCTAGATTACTGAATCCCAATTGCAATCTCTCTGTTTAAATTGTTGAATCTGTGTAATTGAGCTTTCATTGTTGAATACTTGTTTGAATTTGGTGTTTAAACCCCAAGGGGGTGTGGATCTACCCATATCCACACTCCCGGGGTTGAATTGTTGTTATTTCTGTATTTCGTATCTAATCTGTTTAGTTAATTAGATCTGAGTTGTTGTTGATTCTGGTGTTCATTGTGTAAGTTTCTGCAGATGGCCTCTATGTGTCACGCGACACATTATTCATAGGTGATCCTGTGTCACGTGACATATCTGGTCACCTGTGTCATGTGTCATGCGACATATCGTGCCTATCTGCAGAAACCTTTTCCCCTTGTAATATGTTCTAGATTGTTGTAGTAGGGACGTGGCCTCCCTAAATAAATTGGCTCACAAGTTGTAAGCCTCGATTCATATTAATAAAATGCATGATTACCACACTTGTTCATTGTCAACATTTGCACACACTTTTGGATTTGCTTGGATGTTTAATTGAAAGACTCGTCTACGGATGAGGCGTGTTGGGTGAACTCTCGGTTCTTCCCAACACGTAACCTGACCCCCGAACCCGTTCTATTTTCATAGGTTTTTCAATGTGCACCTCTTAAGCATGGCGTGGAAACTCTCTTTTTACTCTTTCACCGTTGAAAACCAAAATTTCGCGGGGCGAGCGCACATTCACCGTGTTTTCTGCCTAGACCGCCCTTTTCAGGATTTTCAGCCTAGCTGGGTATTACTATTTTTGCACTATTTTCTTTTATGTGCGACCCTGTTTTCTGCCTAAACCGCCCTTTTTAGGGTTTTCTGCCTAGCTGGGTATTACTCTTTTTGCACTTTTTTCTTTTCTTTTTTTTTATTTTATACATAGTACCGGCGGAGCTTGTCACCGTTGACCGGGTGAACAAAAGGATTGCCGTCCAGGTCTGCAAGCTTCATTGCTCCTCCCGATAGTATCTTCTGCACTACGTACGGGCCGATCCAAACAGGTTCCCACTTTCCTAGAGGGTTGTCTCTGGTAGGGGGCTTCTCTTTCAATACCAAGTCACCTTCTTTGATGTCTCTGGCCTTGACCTTTTTGTCGAATGCCCTGGCCATTCGCCTCTGATAGGCTCGGGTATGTTCCATGGCCTTTAGTCTCCTTTCATCAAGTAGGGCGAGCTCATCATGCCGGCTGCGCAACCATTCTACTTCGTTGATGCTATTTTTCTGGAGGACCCTTAGCGACGGGATTTCCAATTCTACTAGCAGTACTGCTTCCATTCCGTAGGTCAATGCGAAAGGGGTTTCTCCCGTGGCTGTTCTGACAGAAGTTCTGTAGCCCCAGAGTGCTAGATGTAGCTTTTTGGGCCAGTCACGACCGCGGGTGGCCATCTTTCGGATGATTCTCTCGAGTGTCTTATTTGCAGCTTCTACCGCTCCATTGGTCTGAGGCCTGTACGGGGATGATTTGTGGCGAGTGACTTTGAATTCTGACAACAATCTATCACAGTCTCCTTCAAAGTGTGTCCCATTATCCGAGATGATCTCATTTGGCACCCCATATCTGCGCATGATGTTTTCTTTGACAAACTGGGCCACTTTATTGGAAGTGAGGACCTTATAAGACTTTGCTTCCACCCATTTCGTGAAGTAGTCCACTGCCACTAACACAAACTCATGCCCATTGCTTCCAACCGGGGCTATTTTCCCTATAACATCAATACCCCAAGATACAAACGGCCAAGGAGTCGTCATGCAGTACAGGTCGTGAGGCGGGAGATGATTAAGGTTGGCAAACCGCTGGCATTTGTCGCACTCTCGGACATGCTGAACACAGTCTGTTTCCATGGAGATCTAGTAGTAACCCATTCTGAGGATCACTTGCATCAACGCTCTGGCATTCATGTGAGGATCGCAGGGACCATTATGGACTTCGTTCATTAGCTCTCTTGCCTTTCCTTTGATGACACACAGAAGAAGTGGTCCTTGGTATCGCTTTTTGTACAGGTCGCCTCCTAGGATGACATAGTGAGTGGCCAGCCATTTTAATGCTTGCAGGATTTTAGCTTTGATGCCTTCCTTCAGCCTACCTTCTTCGTCTTTTAAAAGCTGATTCCCCATCTTTGAGAAACTGGTAAACTTGATTGCACCAAGGTTCCTTGACAGGCTCAAGTCCCAATTCTATCTCGCAACAGAAAGCTGGAGCTTCCCTTCTACCCACTCTGAATGGTTTTACTGCCTTTCCCTCGGGAATCTCTACCAATGAGGCTAGAGTAGCTAAGGCATCTGCAAATTTATTCTTGTATCTTAGCAGGTAGTGAAAGGTCACTTCTCTGAACTGCTCGGTCAGTTCTTCCATGTAGGCATGATACCTCTGGAAGTTAGGATCCACAATCTTTGATTTGTTAGAGACCTGGTTAATGATCAGGGCTGAGTCTCCGTAGACCTCGAGCTCCTTGACATTTCTTTCTAGGGAAGATTCCAAACCAGCTATATAGGCTTCATACTCTGCCGCATTATTTGTGACAGAGTTCAACTTGACGGCTATTGGCATATGCTCATCTTTCGGGTCTACCAACAGCATTCTTATGCCATTTCCCCTTTTGTTAGCAGCTACGTCGAAGAAGAGTTGCCATCGGTTCTCAGGCTCAACAATGAAGACCCCTTCATCTGGAAACTGGGGTTCAGGCCCTCGGTCCTCATTACTAGGGAAATTTGTCAGATGGTCTGACAGCGCTTGACCCTTGATTGCCTTTCTTGTCACATAGTTGATGTCAACTCTACTTGGAAGAATGGCCACTTTGCTAGGCGCATCGAGAGGGAAGGCTTGTCGAAGATATACTTGATGGGGTCCATTTTCGAGACCAAATTCACAGAATGGGCCTGCATGTAGTGTTTTAGTTTCCCGGCTACCCAGACTAGTCCTGCACAAGTCTTTACACACGCCGAGTAATTGAGCTCACTCCCTTACAGCTTTCGACTAACAAATTAAATGGCATTTTCTACCCGAGAATCCTTCTTTTCTTGGGCCAGCATAGCCTCAATTGCCGTATCGATGACTGTGAGATAGAGCAGAAGAGGTTTCTGTCCATGCGAGGGGCATAGTACCGAGGGATTTACTAGGTACGCCTTGATTTGGTCAAAGGCATCCTGGCATTCTTCATTCCATTCTGTATCAACGTTTTTCGTCATAATCTTGAAGATGGGCTCACACATTGACGAAAATGCTGATGTACTGTAACTTGCCCATAAAGCTTTTGACTTCTGTATGGGTTCGAGGTGGCCTCATGTCCATTATGGCTTTGATTTTTCGGGGATCTGCTTCAATGCCTCGCTCTGTGACCATGTACCCAAGCACTTTTCCCCTTGTCACTCCAAAGGTGCATTTTGCAGGGTTCAGACTCATAGAATGTTGTCTTAACCACTCAAAGAACTTTCGCAGGTCGACAAGGTGTTGTCCATCCACGCCTTTAGAGTGGATAATCATATCATCGACATAGACCTCGATCTCCTTGTGGAACATGTCATGAAAGAGTGCAGTTGCTGCCCTTTGATACGTAGCCCCAACGTTTTTTAACCCAAAAGGCATCACCGTATAACAGTACGCCCTCCATGGTGTGGTGAAAGCTGTCTTTTCCTGGTCCTCTTCGGCCATCTTGATCTGATTGTAGCCAGCAAAACCATCAACGAAAGACTTGACTTCGTAGTTGGACGTGGCATCCACCAAGATATCTATGTTTGGCAATGGGTAATCGTCCTTTGGACTGGCCTTGTTTAGATCCCGGAAATCCACACAGTAGCGCACCTTCCTATAGGCCTTATTCACATTCACGATATTCGACAACCAGGTCGGGTATTCAATAACTCTGATGAATCCTACCTGCAGCATCTTTTCAATCTCCTCCTTGACCTGAAGAGACCACTCTGACTTGATTTTCTTTAGTTTCTATTTTACCGGCTTAGCATCGGGTGTCAAAGGGATCCTGTGCTCCACAATTGAGCTGTCCAGCCCCGGCATGTCCTTGTAAGACCAGGCGAACACATCCACATACTCTCTGAGCAGATCGACTTGTCTATCCCGTTCAGCCCCTTGAAAGAATTTCCCGATCTGTGTCTCTTTAGGTTCTTCGATAGTACCCAGGTTAACACTCGTCAAAACCTCCTCGGCAGCTTGGGCCCGGTTTTCCTCTTTATCAGTAACTTGCTTAAATATTTCTTTAATTTATTGTTCATTTAGTGTGTTCGCATCTTGTTCAAATGAATCATTATTAATTGTTGTTAGGTTATTAGTTAATTTATCATTTGTTAAGTTGGCAATAAGGGGATACTCGAAAAGATCTATCATTTCATTTAATGAAAAGGGAAAGATAACATTGGCGACACACTCATAATCTTCAGGCGTGAGGCCATCAGATGACTCAGAGGACTGAAACTCAAAGACTCCTGACTCTAGAGTATGGATGGCAGGGTGTTTGACACGACTAGACTGAGAGATACTCTCCGCTGTTGCTGCCCTGGGGAGAAGCAAATTTGCTGGCAGTCTTCACAAAGTTAGGAAGCTTGAACTGGTCAAAAGCTTTGCTAGGGTCATTCGTAGGTCGATGCCTCGGAAAGGTGGTAAGGGGATCCAGGGAGGCCTGGTGCAGTCTCTCAGCCAGCTCATCCTTAACAACCGAACTTATGGATTGAAGGGTTTGATTCATCTTGTCAAGACATTGTTGATAAGTCATCTTTCCTTTACTGATTTTTGACACCACCACCTTGTCTGTGTAGCCGACAGGAGGGTTGGCTTGGATTATACTGATAAAATCTTCCTCAGGTGAGACCTTGATTTTACCTTGACTGACCATGCGCTCTATATGGATCCTGTGCTCTGCCTTCAAATCTTCCAACTTCTCATTGAACTTGACGATGGCTATGAACTCAGAACTCTCCGCCTCTAAGGGATCGACAGGGAGGGGATTGCGGATGAACTTTGTCCTGGCTGACTGATGTTTTGATGGGCTCTTTAGAGTAACTGACATAGTAATCAAACTTGCTCGAGGGTTCTCCTAGCGTTCCTATGCTGGTGTCTCCGGCCTCGTATCTCTCCTTCAGCTTTTGCTGGGAAGACTTCTTATTCTTCCTCCTCTTTGAGGGGGAATCCTCATGAATCCATTCCTGATAGGCGTCTTCCAAACACTCATCACAGTCACAAACATCGTACCAAATATGGGGTCTGGGTTGAGCCGGGATGACTTCCTCTCCGAGCATCGGGTTACCACCATTGTTTGCTATCAAGCCTGCCATTCTAAATTCTTGGGTTGACGAAACTGACGATTTTGACGAACTATCTGAGCCTGAAATTTCCACACTGACAAGCTGCTGACCCGATATTCTCACCCACTTCTTTCTCGCTGCGGGAAAGGGATAGGCAAGGTTTAGACTCAGAGGTAGGTGTTTAGGCTGAAGGCTCAAGTAATATGCAATTAAGAATCTTCAAGTTTACTTAAAACAATGTCTTTTATTTATTTCTATTTGATTGGAAAAGGTTGCCCTTCTTTTTCGCAACTACTCTAGATCCTGGATCAGTGGGTTCCGTCACTACGTCTATAAGCCCCTCGTTTTTCACATGTATTTCGACCTCCCAGGGTGGACAGCCCCGGGCGAGGGTCCTATAGGGCACACGGATCCCACCAATCGAGAGAGAAGAACGGTCCTAGGGTCTAGTGGATCATAGGAATTTTTTAACGCGCGAGCAATGCGGATTATAGTCAATGTCAATGCCGTGAAAGTCAAGTCTTTTAGCCTCAACGAAATTTCAGCAGAGTTTCGCTTACACGATAGACGTTTTGACTTCGGCATTGTCCAAGGAAAATAATAGGCATGGTTTGGAAGTTAAAAATCGAATGACACGGTGTCACATTAGGCATTTTTGCGTACTTTGTCCAAGTCAATGTCAAAGTCAATGCCGAGGTCAAGATTTTGCCAATTTTTTTTTTGCCTAACGAAATTTCGGCATGGCTTCGCTTGCGCGAGGGATCTTGATTTTTGGCATGGACTCGGGTTTGACTCTTACATACCACGTGTGGGTCAAAGTCAAGGTCAATGCCGGGGTCAAGATTTTACCAATTTTTGCCTAACAGAATTTTGGCATGGCTTCGCTTGCGCGAGGGATCTTGACTTTTGGCATGGACTCGGGTTTGACTTTTATGGGGGTATACAACGAGGCTGTATGACAAGGTCTAGACCAAAACCAACCAAAAAGTCACGATTTTAAAAGTGTTACACGGACTAGTGCATTGGTCGACACTGGCTGCCATGGGGAGTTTGTGATGATTCCGTGCACACCCGATAGCGTCGTAACACTAACCGTGAATGCAGCTGAACAACCATCTCGGGTTGAAGGACGTGTGTGCAAAAGTGTACAGGATATATAGTGCGTGTAGTGTGCGGTCTCCTAAAAAATTCTTTTTTGAGTTAAAATAGAGATTTTCATCATGTGTTTTAAAAGAATGTTTTTCGGGACAGGGAAAATGCAACACACAGGCACGTAAATTTTCTGGAACCTGGCCAGACTTAGGACTGAATAGCCCCAAGCTGCCATGGCTTCCTGATTAACCTCAGAAAAGTGTCTTGGTAGAACTGCGAATGAAGCCGCCCGGCTATGATCCAGGCAGATCAAGCCGTCCGGCTAGATCCAGCAGTTTTCCAGGTTCCAAATTGCTTCATTTCCAGACTGTTTCTCCGAGCATTTTTGCCAACTTTCAGCTTCATAATGGCCCCTTTTCATTATTCAGAGTATGCACAAACCAAAAAAGAATACAAAGATGCATGAAAAAAAGGAAAAAAGCACAAGCACAAAAATCAGATCCGGGACGGAAGGCTAACCCTCGTAAACGTTTCCAATGCTTCTTATGAGAAAAAGAAGTTTGAAAACATTTACTTGTCCCCAACGGAGTCTCCAGACTTTGAATGTGAGCCTTTTCAGCGATTGAACCGTTTTATAGTGTCGCCGTTTCACCTCAGTTTGAAGACACCAGTTTTATTGAAAAACGAAGTCGCCACGCGATTTTGATTTCCTCAAAACTTTGAAAAAAAGGATAAGGGTTCGGAGGTTAAGTTACTCCTTGGAAAGAACGGATCGCGTTCACCCAAGGAGCCTTGCAAAATCAAGTCTTCCTATATCGGAAGTTTGGGCTTGTTTGTGAGCTCGTGTGTATGTGTGTTACTTGAAAAAGGGAGGGAATGTGCCAAGTTTATCTGCCGGACATATGAACCATATAAGTAGGTTATAGCTCGGGATTCCTTGGATATGATGTTTTCGGAATTTTGATCCCGTGCTCATTTTAGACTTGTGATCATCATTACGTGACCTTTTTACCCTCCCGTTAGATTAATCAACCATAGTAGGCGTAAGAGCCTTGGTATGTCTTAAACCAACGTTCTTTAGGGACTTGGTCACATGTGATCGAGAGAGCGACACCTTTTAAGTCCAAGAATGAGACTCTTTAGAAAAAGAGGGATCTTTGCCCATCAATCCTACATCTTGAGACGATAGAGATTCATAGGGACATTTATGCTCGTCTCAAGTGATTATCGGAGATGTCGGGACTATGATTCGTTCGCTTCTAAAGGGACTACGACTATGTCATTTTAGTGGCGGAAATGATGTAAAGATGAAGTCTTTACACCGATCCACACCATGGAATGCTCCAAGAACCAAGGGGACTAGGGGAAAGGGTATAAAGATTGGATCTTTATACTCATCCTATGTCTTTCGTGCCTTAAAAGGCTACTAGACAATCCTCGGAGAGTGATCCAACCTTAAGGGACATGGGGGAAATGACATTGAAAGTAAAGATTGCATTTTTAAGGTAAATAACGTAATGAACATTATCTAAACTAAAGACATGAAGTAAAGGGGAGATCTTTATGACTCTTCCTATGTCCTTTAAGACCTCATAAGGTGGACAATCCTTGGAAGGCTAGATTAAGGGAAAGGGATGACATTATGGAAATAAAGATTGCATTTTTATGTGAAAATAAAGGGATATCACATCATCATGTGATGGATCTTCCCTAGAACAAGCCACATGTGGAACCTTGTTCATCCTTGGGAGAGGATCCCAAATGAATCATTTTTAAGCCATTTTTTTTCACTACTCACACACACACACACACTCACACACACACACACACACACACATACACAGAAGCGCCTAGGAAATCCTAGGGAGAGAAAGCCTTCCCTCTAACTTCTGGGGGGGATCGAACCCATGACCTCCAGGTTGGAAGCCTTGAGCTCTGGCCACCAGGTCAAAGCCTGATGGTTCCCAAATGAATCATTTGTGTAGGGGAAAGGGGGATACGGTGATTTACACGGCAAAGATAAGAACTTTATATCAAATAATCAATATAAATGACAAGTAAAGGCAAGATAAATGACAAGCAATAAATAGAGCAATAGAATGAGAGTATTTCAAGGGAAAAGGAAGGAGAGATTACCAATGGTGGTTCTCTCTATCTTTCAAGGGGATTTTCCTATTTAGGAATAGTTTAGGAAGGGTTTTATGGAGGAGGGAAGTTGTTTTTGGAGTGTTTTAATCTCTGGAAATTCGTGGTGTTAAATGGGTAGAGTAACAGTGCTTCTTTTGTCCTCCTTAAAATGGGTAGAGGAGGCCTCTATTTATAGGCTGCAGTGTGCTTCCTAAAGAAGCCGCCCGACGTTGACCATTTTGACTGCGGTCTCATACCAGACTCCCGATTTTTTCATACTAAACTCCCGGTTAAAGTTAAAGTTATTCAGAGAGGGTCCGTACCTACTCTAACATAAAGGACAGATTTATCGACATCACATTAAATGGTGGCTATGCGCATAAGGCACCGCACCAACTGTCACGTGTTTCCCATATTTTTATCCAATCATAGACATCCCTATGCAGTAAAGCTCACTTTATTGTACGAGTCAACAAGGCACGGACACGTGTCCTATTTCAAAAGACAAACCTCTCCTGTAGGGCTGACGTCATCAACAGCTACCTCGTACTATATATACTATACCTTGTCCCCAAGGACAAGGCAAGTGTAAAATTGCCATTGTAAGCCACACTGTATAAACCATAGCACACAACACACTAAAACATTATAAGTCTTATTCTCAGTTATAAACCCTCATAGATCTTACTCTCACACCCGAGGTCCTGAGATGGATTAAACTCCGGCTTGGTCAATAACAGTGCTCCTTGTCTTTATTGTGTTCTAGGTACAACCATCTCATACAAGCCAGATATCCATATTCAGTGAGACCCCAAAAGTTGTGGCGTCATCATTGGTTCCACTGCCGGTAACGTCTTAGTTTTTCTCATGTAATCTTGTGTTTTTTCGAGATAAACACTTTTCCAAACACTTACATCCAAAAAATAACTTTTTAGCTTTTATCCTTTGAAAATGATCTGCACTTCTCTTCAAAATGTTGGTTATCTAACAGCTCCAGGTAAAAATCAAACTTCTCCCTCCCAAATAAACCCTGTCAGACCAAGCACCTCAGTTTTCAATAGGTTGGGTGGCCGTTATACCAGTAAAGGATCTCTTACTCCATCTCAAAGAGACCTTATGGGGAATCTTGAGGTTGCCCGTAAAGAAAAAGCCCTCCAAAATCCAAGTCCAAAAAACCCCACCTCTCCTATCACTCCTGAGTTAATACTCAAGAGAAAGCAAGCTCTAGCTGAGAGGGATAGGCTTGTAGCTGAGGGCATGGCCATAAATGATGCCCAGCTAGAGTAGGTAGAGCTGGAGGCCAACAGTGGTATCCACCTAGAGGAAGGCTCCCAAAGGTTCACCCAAGGAGTCCGTACAAAATCTCTAGCTAGTCAAGCTAGGGGGGAAAACAGGATGGAACCAACCCTTACTGACCGCGGTCACGAGGAGGAGGAGGATGAGGAGATAGGAGAGGGAGCAGAATCTACTCCTCTCCCCGAGAAATACAAAGCACAATCCATGTCTAAATACAAAGGGAAGGCCGTGATTTCACCCTCTAAAAAACCAAAAATGGATAGCACGAACCCTGATTTAAACAAGTTCATGCACCAAATGTGGGAAACCCACCAGCAAGACTCCACAAAATGTGGCTGCACCATAGATGCCTTTGCGGACAAGATTGCCAATGCACCAATCCAAAGGGCCTCAAATAGAAACCTATAATGGTTCCACCATAGCAAAATGCCACATGGGGAGGTTTGAAGGACAGATTGCCCTATTCTCCTCGGATGAGGCCGTGATGTGTAAAGCTTTAGCTGCCTCCTTCACGAGCAAGGCCTTATCTTGGATGTTGTTCCTTAATCCGAAGTCCATCACAAGCTATAATCAATTCCAGAATAGCTTTTTAAACTCTTTTGCTGGGGTAGGCGACCGCGAGCCAAAAACTGACTTAATAAGGGTCAAGCAGGGCACCACAGAAATCACCAAATTATACATCACTCGGTATAGAAAGATGTCCGAGCAGATTATGGACCTGTCCAAAAGCGACATTCAGCTCTGCTTTGAGGGCCGTCTGTCTTCCAGCTTCTTAAAAATGAACTTTGCCTCGTACAGGCCCAAGAATGTGGAGGAAATGTATGAGAGTTCCTCTGTTATTGCCTCCGCAAAAGAGCCCAATGAATTGGTTGCCCGCCGACCGGCCAAAGACAAAATTGAGCATGTTCGCGAGGCTGGCCAAGGATCTAGTCGTGGTCATGGCCAGGGAAAAAACAGAAACCACAACACTGACAAACTCAGAAGGTTGGCGGATGAAACAGTGTATACTCCCTTGACCGCGTCGCGAGCAGCAATCTTAAAAGCTATGGAAGTTCCTCCTCCTCCCCTGATGGGCCGAAGGTCAAATGCGAGGAACAGGGCTAAGTTTTGTGACTTCCACAATGATCACGGTCACAATATTGAGGATTACTACTTACAGCTGAAAAAGATTATTAAACAGAAAATCAACAGCGGCGAGCTAGCCAAGTGGGTAAAGGGTGACAACAGCAACAATAATGCTAACACCAATAGGGCACGGCCTCAACGTGGTCCGGAGAGAAGAGAGAGGGATAATACTGATGAGGACGAGCAAGTGACCTACGATATAAACTTCATTGGGGTAGAGGCTCCCTCCAACACTCAACTCTCCCATCAGATTAAGACTTTGGAAAAGGTATTCTTGATTCCTCCCTTGGCTCCAGAAGAAGAGGAAGAGATAGGATTCAGGCGGGCGAGCTAGCCTCCACTCTCTTCCATTCCACCCAACCTCTAACCATCAAGATGAGGATTTTGCAGGCAAACATTAGTAGAGTCCTCATTGACACTGGCGCGGCCAGAGACATTCTCTACTACCATACATTGGTAGAGATGAAAATCTCTGAAGCCCATCTCACTCCCTACGTCGGTCTACTCGAGGGATTCACTAACCACACTGTTCGCGTGAAGGGGACAATAGACATTGAAGTGACTATAGGGGAAAAGCCCCAACAGAAAACTGTCAAGGTCACCTTCATGGTCATACATCTAAAATCCCAATACAACGCCATCACCGTCCAGGCTGCATTGGGAATTGTAGCATCTGTCCCCCATAAAAGGGTAAAATTCAATACTCCGGGTGGAATTGCAGTCATCAAAAACCAGCCCGATAGATTCCTCAGAATGTTGGAGGAAAAGAGAAAACAAAAAAGTCAAGCCTCCTGCTCGCAATTGGATGAGGAAGCAAAGCGGAGCAAAAGCAAAGGCAAATGCCCGCAACCTCGGTTCGTGGGTATGATCTCCTTCCACTGCACCAAAATAGAGCTCAATAAGAGCAGGAAGGCAAAAACAATGGCTCTGGTTGATGGAGGTTATGTTGATAGGGGAATCTTGGGAGACATGGATCGAAAAATCATATATTCCATGTCCGCTCTCCCTGGAAAAAGCTCCACCCCATCTAACGATCATCATTGACTCCCTCCATAGTCGTGAAATCAGCGATCTCCGGCCTAACGACGTGTTCGAGGAAGTGATAATCAATATCCACTATCCCGAGCAAAAAGTTAAGGTTGGTCTAGAAATTCACCCCGAGGAAAGAAAGTCTTGATTGAGTTCCTCAGAAAGAACAACGATTTGTTCGCATGGAGGGTGGAGGATATGCAAGGTATTGTAAGTACCCAAATTCGGATCGTTATAATCCGTTAAATGAAATCCGTTAACTTGCACCTTTCGAGTTAACGACACTTTCCCGGAATGCCCCGTGCATCCAAATTCCAAAGTGTATTTAAACCACGTTCGTACATGTGAAAATACCACTTTCCCAGAAATATGCAATTTTCTGGACTTTTCGGGACTGTTCCGACATTTTCTCGGACAGTTATTTAGAAAACAGTCAAAACCGGGCTTAACGGAGCAAAATTCCAAACTTAGTGACTAAGTTAGGACACTTGGCAAATATGCAAGCCTCCTCCCATACCCATCAATCAGATTCAAGGGTGAAAAGACTAAAATGTCCTCAAATTGAGTGACTAGACGGACGACCTGTTCTTCCAGATAAACAAATCAGTCTCAGCAATTCCCAAAATACCCAAAAGGTCCCTGAAATTGAGGATCTGGCCGGACGGCCTGTTCTTCAGTTTCACCCCCTATAAATATAGCCCCTCCCCTTCAGTAAATAAAGCCCAAAAATATTTACTCCTTAGCAAAACACCTCGGTTCCAGCAACCTCAACACCCTCTCGAGCCCCGAAAATGCCTCGATTTGCATGAAAACCACGTTTTCCAAGCCAAACACGAGCCAAACACACCAAAATACCTTTCAAACACCTTTTCGTATCCCGTATACGTCCTCTAGAGCTAAAGAGTCAACACCTAGCCATTGGTAACACTCTCACTCTCAAACTCCACTTCACCTCATTTTACGCGTCATACGCTACTTTCGATCCGATCAAAGTTTCCAAAATGTAGACGAAACGCCGTCTACGGGTCTCGATACGTTTTAGTCCTCTATCATCTTCTCTTCCTCGAGAGAAGTAATTTAAGGGTTAAAACGAAAATTGAGCCCCATTTTTACTTTTATGTCATTTACCGTCCGAACCGTTCGGTTCGTCGACCGTCATTTTCATCGTACGAACCGTTTGGTTCGTTGATTGCTATTTACCGTCCGGATCGTTTGATCCGTTGATATTGCTATTTACTTTACGCACCTTTACAGTCTGAACCGTTTGGTTCGTCGATTCGCACTTTTACTGTCCGGATCGTTCGATCTGTTGATACCGTCAATTTCAATACTGTCATTTACAAGTCCAAACCGTTTGGTTTGTTGATAGTATTTACATTCAAATATCCGAGTCACAAAATGACTTGTCGATCGTCATTTCAAAACCGACGTTTTCATCAAAAAGGGGTAACATCATAATGCCCGGTTCAAAACCGAAGTTCGTCATTCGAACTCCTTTTCAAACTCCCTCAAAATCAAAGGTTTGACACGCAAAACTCCTTTTCAAAAATCAACATTTGTCATTCAAACCAAGATTAAAGTTTGTCATTCAAACTCACTTTCAAAAGTAACACGAACATACACACACACACACACACTTTTTGAGAAAGGTAGAAAGACACGTCTTGCGAGGCATTTCGGGTAATCTCAAGATACTCTTCCCAAAACGTAACCTGACCTCCGAACCTAACAATCTCTATTCAAATAGTGTTTTCCTAAGTTTTTGCTCCTACTAAAAATGACCTCCTTTTCAAACAGTCTTTTTCTAAGTTTTGGCTCTCAATCAAAACGACCTCCTTTTCAACCTAGCCTTTTTCAAAGTTTAGGCTCATAATACAAAACGGCGTGGCGATCTCTTTTCCGTGAAGTCAAAAACCGCTCGCTCGCAGCCCGCACGATCTGGGTAATTTCTGGTATCAGCAAGGACGTGATTCTCCATAAACTTAATGATTGATCCTCCTTCAAACGCATCCACCAAAAATCAAGATACTTTTCTCCAGAGAAGGAGATCACGATCAAGAAAGAGGTACAAAAGCTACTTAATGCATGGATAATCATAGAAATAGCATATCCCAAGTGGCTAGCAAATGTTGTTATGGTGAAAAAGCCTAATGGGAAATGGAGGATGTATGTTGACTTCACAGACCTCAACAAAAGCTTTTCCCAAAGATTGCTTCCCTCTTCCCTGAATTGATCGCTTGGTGGACTCTATAGCTGGGCACATGGTTTTGAGTTTCATTGATGCGTACTCTGGTTACCATCAGATCAAAATGGCTCCCGAATATTTTGCCTCCATAGCTTTCATCGTCGCGGTCAAAACGTATTGTTACACTATGATGCCCTTTGGGCTAAAAAATGCAGGAGCCACCTAATAGAGAATGGTCAACATTGTCTTTAAAGACCAACTAGGGAAAAATCTTGAGGAATACATAGATGATATGGTCATAAAGACAAAGGAGAATTCCCAAGAGCTCGACATGGCAGAATCTTTCTCTAACTTGCGTCGCAACAACATGAAGCTTAACCCCCTCAAATGTGCCTTTGGGGTAAAATAGGGCAAGTTTCTTGGGTTCATGGTCAATCAATGTGTAATAGAGGCAAACCCAAAAAAAATTCAAACGCTCTTAGACATGAAACCTCCAGCATGCATGAAAGATGTACAAAAGTTAAACGGGCGTATCACCGCACTTGGCCGCTTCATATCGTGGTTTGAAGAGAAATGCCTCCCCCTTTTCAAAACTCTTAAGGGGGAAATAAGGCTAATGTGTTCGTATGCAATGAGGAATGCGATCTGGCTTTTGAAGAAGTCAAGAAATAACTCGGGCAACTCCCTCTCCTTAGCAGCCCGGTGCCCGGGGAAGAGCTTTTTCTATTTTTAGCGGCCACTGACCTGGCAGTATCCGTTGTTCTTGTAAAGGAGGAGAATAACTCCCAAAAACCAGTGTACTATGTATCAAAGGCGTTATCCTTCGTAGATCGTCGCTATCTTAATATAGAAAAGTTAGCGTATGCCTTGCTTATAGTTGCTCGAAAATTACGAGCTTATTTTTTTGCACACCCCATAACTGTATTCTCAGAAGCACCACTGAAAAGGGTCTTACATAAACCAGAGTATTTAGGGAGAATGTTATCATGGTCTATAGAACTCACTGAGTTCCAGATCACCTACTCCTCGAGAAGGACCAATCAAGGCACAAGCCTTAGCAGACTTTGTGGCAAAAACTTCATTCAAACTTGAGGACATCGAGGTGGGAAAAAGAAAGAGGGTAGAACCCTAGAAACTCAAGAAATTTGGAGTCAGAAAGAGAACCAACCAAAGAGCGACAGCAAGAAATATGTACTATATTCGTTAACGGATCTGCGAGCAAGCTATTAAGTGGCACAGGCGTACTCCTGATCGCACCTTGCGGGGAAAAGTTCGAAAAAGTCTTGAGATTCAAGTTTGAAGCATCAAACAATCAGGATGAATACAAAGCAATTATCGCAGGCATAGAGCTAGCCAGAGATATGGGAGTCCCAAATGTTGAAATAAATTGTGATTCTCAGCTCATAGTAAATCAAATAAAGGGGGAATATGACACGAATAACCCAGTCTTAGCCAAGTACTACGGTCTAGCAAAATTCCTCCTCAAAAGCTTTGAATACTATGAGCTGAACCAAATAATGAGAGAAGGCAATACAGAAGCAGACCTTCTCTCCAGAATCACCGAGCAAGAAATTGAAGATCTGAATGCATACTACCAAATCGAATTCGTAGAAACACCTGCCATAGACCGGATTCAGATTAACAACATCGAGGATCAAGAGAGGGACTGGGTAGATGAAATCCAAGATTACATTGAAAAAGAAACCCTCCTCGAGGATCAAACAAAGGCTAGACTCATAAAAAAGGTGTCCACAAAGTACACGGTCATAGACGGAGTGCTATACGGGCGATCATTCACCAAACCTCTACTCAGATGTGTGAAAACCCACATGGTCACCAGCCTACTCTATGAAGTCCATGAAGGAGTATGTGGCAATCATCCAGGAGATCACACACTCTCGGACAAGATTAAATTTCAAGGATTTTACTAGGCAACCATGAGAAAAGACGCTGAGGAATACGTAAGGAAATGTGACAAATGTCAGCGGTTTGCGGACATCCCTAGACTCCTATCAACAGAGCAAACTTTGGTTATACCATCGTAGCCGTTTGATACATGGTGCATTTATTTAATAGGGCCGTTCCCAACCACTAGAGGAGGCATCAAATATGTGGCAGTGGCCATTGATTATTTCACAAAATGGATAGGGGCCAAAGCCTTGGCCACTATCTCCGAGGAAAATATCATCAACTTCGTTCATGATCACATCTGGTGTCGATTTGGGATACCAAGAGTAATAGTCTCGGACAACGGCAATCAGCATCAAAATTTACAGTTGAATGTGAAAGAATGAAAGTCCAACACCGCCAGACTCCAATATAGCCTACCCTCAAGGAAATGGTCAAGCTGAGGCCGCGAACAAATTAGTCCTCACTGCCCTCAAGAAAAATGTGGAAGGACGAGTAGGACACTGGTTAGATGAGCTCCAAACCACACTTTGGGTAGTCCGCACCACTATAAGAAACTCAACAGGGTAAACTCCTTTCTCACTCACTTATGGGTCAGAGGTCGTAGCCCCAGTAGAAGTAACCCTCCCTTCCTACAGAGTCACTTACTTCGATTAGACACAAATGAGGCAAACAGAAGTTGCGACCTAGATTACCTTGAAGGATAAAGGATGCG
Source organism: Adenophora triphylla var. japonica (assembly GCA_022495995.1). NCBI lineage: Eukaryota > Viridiplantae > Streptophyta > Magnoliopsida > Asterales > Campanulaceae > Adenophora > Adenophora triphylla. The sequence continues at coordinate 47,222 of JAFEMH010001463.1, read as the reverse complement.
GCGGGCAAGAGAGAAAATGGTTAACTACAAACAGAAAGCCAAGAAACATTATGACAATATAGTTAGTAAAATAAGATTTTCAGTTGCAGATTGGGTATTACAAAATATAGAAGTACAAGGGACCCAACCCGGTTTTCACAAGATCTCCCCGAAATGGGAAGTTACATATCAAATCACCTAAATCATCAAGGAGGGGACCTATAAACTACGGACAGAAGAAGGAAAGGAACTCAAAAACGCTTGAAACAACGATCACCATAGAAAGTATTATTTTTGATCTTTTTTATGCTAAATTACTGTTGATACATTGTGATAGAGTTCAGCAATGTATCAAAAAGTGACGTGCATGGCATACTTTTGTAAACTCAGAAAAAGCACGAAAATGAGATACTCACTACTGAAGCAATAGAGTGAATGCCTGTAAAAAACGGGATGCCAGCACGGTCACTATCTAATGATGCGCGGTGATATCATTGATCGCAGACCGCATGCCCGTATGGATGCTGTATACACCCCATTCTGAACCAATAATTAATGATTACACTACTCTTCTTCTCTCTTTTGTGTTTTGATAAAAGCATATCAGTTTCGTCATATTTCGATAAGTTTCTAACTAACCTCATTAGTTTTGGACCTAATTGACTAACGAAATAGCTGAAGAGGACAAAATAGTCAATTGACTAGTTGTCCCGCGCGGGACATACATGTCTCGTGCGAGACAACCCCTCTGCAGGATGTGCAGAATCACTTTCCTTCTTCGTTTCAACCTCTTTTCTTGATAAATCTTATCCAATTCGGTTTTCCAATACCATTTGAGTTCTGGAACCTTCCTAGGGTGGTTTCCCTCTCCACCTTTACCTTTCCAACCTCCTATAAATACTTGATGGCTTTCAGTATTTCAGAGCTCCCCGATCCCCGATCAAAAATACATAACACACACCATTTGTTGGTTTCTTTCCACGAAAGATTCCTTCAAATCATTCATAAACAAATCTCAAATTCGTCCATCAACCACGTTGATTAACGAACATTCAAGGTTCGAGCCTAAAATCAAGGCGAAACTCTACCCAAATAACTTCTCGTTCGAGAAAACACTTAAAACCACGTTCTAAATCAAATACTCTCCAAACACAAGGTAAACTCCTATATTTTCATATTCTTCTTCTCAATCTCTCTATTGGATTTTAGAGTGGTGTAATCCCATCAAAAGGGTTAGCCTAGAGTCCCTTCAATCCATGGAGGCGATCTCGAAGCATACAACCCGACATTCCTAATTAAGAAAATAATTAGGGTTTGCTTATTTATTGATTTGATTGATAATACTCGATTGGCAAGACCGATCTCCGAATTAGGTAGAATGGGTGCTCCTCGACCTTCCCATTTCATGACTTAACCCCCGAACCCTCAAATCTCTTTAAAATCACCAAAAAGGTTTTTCTTATTGTTTTCCATCAATAAATAATAAGTGGCGACTCTGTTATTCAATAAAAATATCAACGCTACAGTTTTGGCGACTCCGTTGGGGATGATTAATTAAGAGGGTTAGACTTGCGTTACAATTGAGTATTATCAACTTTTTAATTTCTTGCAAAAGAAAATAAAATTGATTTTTCTGTACTGTTTTCGTCAAAAAAAAATTACTGTCAAACTGCTTGTCCAGCGCGGGACAAAGTTGTACCGCGCGAAACTAAGATTCGGTAAAAAATTGTATGTTTTGGCTGCGACACTAAAAAGGTGGGTAGTCAGTTGACCTTTATTTTATAAAAGTTGACCCTATTAAAAACAAAAAAAGGGTTAGGTCATCATTTGACTTCTTATCAATGTTTGACCATTCAAAAACCCTTGTAACAAGCTGACTTTTCTTTAAAGTTGACAAAAAAGAAAAAGAAAAAAACAGAAACTTACATAAATATTTTAAAAATTCAGAAAAGTCAAAATAAATTATTGTTTTTATTTTGCTTGTATTAACTTTATTTTGCAGGGTAGAGTAATTATTAATTACTTGAACCTATATACTTGCGTGAAATTGATTTATTTTAATTTTTACCGGTCATTGGTTGACTCGGGCTTTGTAATTAATTAATTTAATTCTCTTTCTCTATCTCTTTAAGTGGAACTACGACGCCTGAGTCTTCCTAATTTGGGAGAAATGTAGGCAACCACTTGGTATGACCACTATTTGTTTTCTTTTAGTTTTCAAAAAAAAAACTCTCTATTTTTCTATATCACCTAGATTGACTATCACACAGGCGCATCCATGCTTATATCTGTCATTACACTATATACCCTGATTAACCCGGGACCCACACTAAGGACGGATGACTGTAACCGCCTAGTCGTCAGTCTCTCCGAAGTTGGATCATCCCACTCCGCGTATTCAATCCATCTAGATTGTCATATCGCGGGGAGCCTAGCCTTTCAGCCCTGCATCGCCACATATCATGTAGATTGACTTTTTATGACACTCCGTGATCGGTCAATTTGATATTGGAGTCCTTGAAATCCCTTGTCAAGATCTTGTTTTGTGCAATAATCCATGGAAAAGAAATCAAAAAATTGTCGCTTCGGAATTGTCCCTTCGAAAATGTCCCTATGATTGTCCCTTCGGATTTGCCCCTAAAAAGAGAAAAATTTCTCACCAATTTTATTGCACAAAACTTGATGTTACTTGGGATGACTTCGACCCCTAGGTCCTTAGGTTTGGATTTCGAATGGTAGAAAACCCCAAAACGAATTTTTCGTCCGACCAAAATTAGGATTAAAAATCAGAAAATTATGACTTCCCATGGTGTTTTCTCGCGCGAGACTACTTGTCCCGCGCGAGATAAGTGTTCGGTCTTTTCATATTTTGGCCAAAACCCTCAAGCCTTCGTTCACTCTATTCAGCCGACTTGTTGGGACTCGATCATGGTTTAACACGGTTGCTACACGTCTAGGTTCTTCGCCAAAGCTTGACACGATGTCTGCTTCTCCTTCTGTCACCGAGGCCGAAATCAACTAAGCTAAGGCCCAACTCATCCAAGCCCTGCTTAAGATGGATAAACAAAGTAAGAAAATTGAGGAACAAAATGCCCAAATGGCTGCCCTCATGCAAGAGCTCCACAATATAAAAATCAAGAAAGGAAGAAAACAAAAGCAGAAAGAGTAATCCTCCTCCAATGAAGAGGAATCCTACACCAAAAAAAAAAAATAGAAAAACCAAGAGGTCAAGCAAGAAAGAGGAAGAATCTGATTCATCCTCCTCCGATGATGAGGGACATGTATCCAAGAGCACTAAGACCAAAAAGGAAGGTAGTGATGAAACTACTAAACTTGGTAACCATGTTACTAAGAACTATCCTGAGAAGAAACTTGCAACCCTTGACACTCCAAAGGGGTCATTCATCCCATTTGATCTCGATGCTCTTCAACAATCCGTCACCAAGTTCCCACGCAAGTACAAGACACCCGATATTGTCAAGTTTAATGGTACTACCTGTCCTCGAGCTCATGTTGAGACCTACACTTGGGCTATGCTTTCAATGGGCGTTGATAACACAATCTTGGACCAATGCTTTCCTCAAACTTTGGAGGGTGTGTAGCGTTGTGAGGAAAAAGAATTTTATCTTTTTGTTTTGAGTCTCCACCTATATTATTCGATTGGAGAAAATAGGAAAACCATTTTGAAAGAGATTTGGGTTCGGGGCTTAGGTTAGGAAATGGGTAGGTCAAGGAGCATCCATTTCACCCAATCCGGAGATCGGTCTTGCTAAAGAAAAGAGAGTTTTTCAAAAAAAAAAGAATAAAAATGATTTTTAATATTACAAACAAAGGTCCATTTAACAGGATTAAACGGAATGTAGGATCAATTGCTTCGAGACCGTCTCCATGATTTGGAGAGGCTCTAGGCCGATCCTAGATTCTATGGACTTATACCACTCTAACAATCAATTAGAAAGGGATTTAGGGATTACCTTGCGTGAGGTGATTTGGGCAGAGTTTCGACTCAAGTTTAGAATCGAGTCTTGATACGGACAGAGCTTCGCCTCGGTCCTTGACTTGGAGCTTGATGTTTGTTTATCAACAAGGTTGACAAACAAACTATGAGGTGAGTTTTTAGGGTGATTTTGTAGGATTCTTTCAGGGAAAGAAGCCAACAAAATGTGTGTGTGTTGTGAAAATTCGCGGTCCTTTGATCCTTGGAAGTCACCAAGTATTTATAGGGGATGGATAGGAAGAAGTGGAGAGGTAAAACCCTATCAGATGGTTCTAGACTCCAAATCCCATTGGTTGGCCGGAGGGATAAAGTTTTATCCTGGAAATAGGTTGAAATCGACGAGGAAACTGTCGTCTGCAATCTGCAGAGGGGGAATATCTCGCGCGAGACACGCCATCTCTCGGCGAGATATTGCTCCTGTGGACAGTTTTGTCCTTTCCTCGTTATCTCGTATGCAGTTTAGTCCCAAACTAACGATGGTTAGTTAAAACTTAACGAAACATGACGAAATGGTGGATTTCTACTTCTTGACTCAAAGCGAGACTTAGAGTGGTATAAGTATGATCTGATGTGTTCAGAATGGGGTGTCTACAGAGCCCCTTGGCGACAAGTCTTATGAAAGAAGTCATGTCGACGATAGAAAAGACATCATTCTGAACATCGGGATGGTCGGGCCGCACGGCTTCCTACGTATCTCTATCGGAGAATCAGACCATGACGTAGTTCGACTCCAAAACACGAAAAGGCTGCTTTAGGTATTTTGAAAATCATTTGAAAATCGAGGAGATTTTGTTTTTGAAAAGGTAAATTCATACTGAGGAATCCAATCAAGACCCAATTCTGAGTATACCTCTCTGTCTGAAGATTTGCCTGTCTGGGCTCCGAACCTGCGGGAACTATGTTAGAAAACAAAGGCTTACCTGTCCGGTCCTCTGAGTCCTGTCGGTTTTGTGACGATTCGCCTTTCTGGGCTCCGAATCGGGCCTTTTTTGTTGTTGGGGATGACGATTCACCTGTTTGGGCGTTGAATCGGGCCTTTGGTTCGACGATCCACCTGTTTGGGCATTGGACCGAGCTTTTCTGATGACGATCCACCTGTTTGGGCGTTGGACCGAGCTTTTGGTTTGACGATCCACCTGTTTGGGCATTGGACCGGGCTTTTCTGATGACGATCCACCTGTTTGGGCGTTGGACCGGGCTTTTCTGATGACGATCCACCTGTTTGGGCGTTGGACCGGGCTTTTTCTTTGATGATTCACCTTTCTGGGCTCTGAATCATGTGGATTGAGTTGATCTTTGGACCACTCGGTTCTCGGGCGGCCCAGTGCCGTCTTAGGGCGATCGTGCGCATGTCACATTTGGCTCGTTCCGTGACTTGTGGTGCCGATTTTTCCAAGTTTCCTTGCTAGTTTATCATTTCCAAGGGTAAATGTGTCAAAATCTTGAATTTTGACGTTGCGTAGACGCTTATTGTCGAGGACAATTTGGTCACTTTCCAGAAGGTATATCTCGCGGCGAGATATAATATACCGCGCGAGACTTGTACTGTTGGGGCATATAAACAGCAGCTCTTGCTTATTTTGAAAACATCCTTTTCAAAATTTCCCTCCCTAGCTCGAGCCAAGGTCGTTTTCTCTGTGATTTTTCGTGGATTTGCTTGGTGATTCTCCTCCTAATCCATTCTCAATCCCTCCTCCCTCCATAATCAATGGCTCAAGAACAAAGGAATCTGATTTTGGGGAGCTATTTGCTAGGGAAGGATTATCCTCGCGATGATCTCACCTTCGATAGGCATGCGCACATCTCTATCGCTGTTCGGGAGGGTTTGGTAAGAATTTCTTCCCCACCTCTTGATTCTTGCCTTGCATTGAGTTTGAATTCCCTTTCCCTTGAATTCAAAATTTTATCAATGGCTTTTGTTCTTGTTCATGCCTAGAACTAGGTTCCTTTTGCATGCGTTGGTTTTGTGCATTTCTTTGGATGATTGTTGTTGCATTGCATGTGTATGAGCCTCCTACACATCATGGATTGTAGGAGAGGTTGATTCGGATCATGAATGACACCCTTGGGCAAGCTTTTCTTGTACGCACGCCAAGTGTTTGATGAAATGTCCCAATGAAAATTTTCTTCTATTTCATTGATTTCTTGACATGGAATGATTTCTAATATTGCCCTCTCTGTTTTTCCTCTATTTTTGCAGTCGTATAAGTCAACGAAGAATTGCCGAGGAAGCCCAAAAATGGCTAAGGAGGTGTGGGACAAGATCAAGGATCTTGATGGCGTTCGGGATAGGGTGGCCCAAACGGGTCTTCTGAATTTTGTTGACAATCTCCGGGGAATAAGGCGGACTCCCCAAGTTCTCCAGGCTATTCGGGAGAGGTGGTGGGATACTACCCACACCGTTCATTTGCGCTTCGGGGAAGCAACGATGACTCCGACTAATTTTCTTGCCATTACGGGATTGGAGTTTATTGGCGATCCCCTGCCAAAGTTTTCGGGTTATAAGCCTGCGAGTCCAGCTGCGTGGAGGCAGTTGATTGGTTTCCCCCCTAACAAGGTCAAGGGGTTTGCTGCTGAGTTGACACCTCTCCGGCGTCAAATTGAGGAGTATGCTGAGAAGCCAAATGCAGTCACTGATCGACTGGTGAGGGGTGCTCTCTGGTATATTCTTTCTGAGACCATTTTTGCGAACCATTCTTCTACGGCCAGTCTTTCTCTGTTACGTTTGATGATGAATGATGGAGGAAAACTCCCTCTTGTAATAAAAACCGAGCAAGTGTACTCACTACCGGTGTAGCAGTATGCAAATGCAGGGGTCGAATCCACAGAGACTCGTTGGTAAACAAGTAAAGCGAAAGCAGTGAATAAGTAACCAAAGTTTATATTTTTGATTTGATTTAAGACTAAAAGCATAAACTAAATAACAGAAACTAACTAAGCAAGAAAGCAGTTATGAGCGAGAGATTCGTAGATTGGATTTCACTTTACCATCATTCTATGCAAAATTTTACTTATAAAACATTAACTCAACTTCTAGGGTTCATTCACTTTGGCTAGGATCGACACGGTTAGGTGGCCGGGTTACAATCCTAAATACTCTTTTTAATATTGTAGTGTCTATTACGGTTCCACAATATGCCAAGAATATATTAAACACATAAGAATAAAAGAACCTAATATTGATCCGCTTCTATTACGGCACAGACCAAATTATTCAATCAATAATGGTCTATGTATCAAAATCCCAAATTAATGGCGAATTCAATACCCAATTATTCAAAGACGAGTTCGTATCTTAACATACGTCTCAAATCTAAGAACAGAAAATTAAGAATCTATTATTGAACTAGAAGGAATTAAATAGAAAGAATTAAAATACTATTGCATAGAAATCCGGGTAAAGATCAAAACAATCTACAAATCTAATAAATTTAGCTACTCATAATTAATAAATAATAAAAACCTGAAAAGAATCGTTCTTCTTCTTCAATGATGTTGATCCAAGAAAAGAAAATAAAACTCTAAATCTCTAATACTATGATATGTGATATATATTCTAAATATCCTCCTTTACACGGCTGCTGTGATTATTTATAAAAAAGAATAGGGCAAAGCTAGGGACCCAGGTGAGGAAATGTCGATAATGCCCCTGAATTGATACGTAAAAATAATGCTGGAATCGAGTGGAGCGCGGCCGCTCTGGCTATTGGCGCGTCCGCCCTTAGTGACAGTGACTTTGCCTTGCACAGCGCCTTGTTTGCCTTGGCCCAAGCATCCCAGGCCTTGGCCCCAACTGGCCTTGAAGCTGGCCCCAACTCCCCAGCAGTGTCCGGCCATTTACCAAGCAAAACAGTGGCCTTGATTTGTAATTTGTACCAATTCAATACTTGTTTCGTCTCGCACTTTTGCAATCGCAATTTGACCACTATAATGACTTCTTTTGCACTTCGCTCTTTGAGACTTTATTTTTCATTTTAACCCAGGAATTTTTATAAATCAAATTCGTCCAAAAATTCCATATTTCCTGTTTAGTCCTTGAATTTTCCAATATTTCCCATTTGATCCAAAAGCTTCCAAATGCCAGTTTAGTCCTTGAGCTCGTAATTTCAGTTTTTTTCCTTCTCTGCTCCGCTCCACTTTATTCCTTTTGCACTTTTTAGCCATAAAATACATCTTTAATCAGCTCTATACCCTGTACTCATAAAATACTCACAAACCACATCAAATATACATAAAACTCGGGAATCAAACACAAAGAAAGCCTAAAAGTGCATCATTTGGATGGGTAAATACACATCCATCAAACACCCACAAACTAACCTTTTGCTCGTCCCGAGTAAAACAAAACTAAAAGAAGTAAAATAAAACTACTCTAAATACTACTAATTATAAAACATTAAAACAAAATAATATTTTTGGGATGTTCTATCACAGATGATTCATTGGCCATACAAGTCTCAGATTCTCACCAACACACATAATCAACAAGTGCCACCACAGTAATGGGATTACAATCACATTGAAGCATAAAACTCACAATTTTCCACCGCGGCCTGAATGATGAATGAATTATGGGAGGTCACTGCCAACAACCTAAGATTGTTTATGGATTCACTAAGTGATGCTCTAAATCAATATGTCATAGACAGTACAAACCAAAAAGGACACTCATATGCATATTTACACGATTGTCAACCCGGTTACTCGATATTGAAAGAATAATATGGCCTAACAGTTAAGTGCGAAAGATCGCAGGGCTAGGTTCATAGTTACAAATGAAGGTAATGACATACGAAAACAAGAAAGTGAAACTAGAAAGCCTTCTTTTAACAATACATCCTCCACTCACCCTTATTACTTTCCAATGTGCCAACCCACAAACTAAAACTTTTTCATACATCAACATGGGGTTGGGCACATTCCACTACTTTCTTTGGTCACCTTGAAATATAATTCCACTTTGATATTAGAGAGGGCTTGAAATTTTTTTTATTTTTTTTTTTTTTTTTTTTTTTTGCTTTGCACAATTACATCCCGAAGAATGTGCATTCAAATTTGTTTTTTTTTTTATTTTTTTCTTATCAAGCCCCTCTTTTCATTACATAACATGACCCTTTTCTTTATTTTCGTGACCACTTTCCACTCCACCCTTGATTTTCCAAACTTCCCCCACAATTTCCAATTCATTCCCTAGTTTCACTTTCTTGAAAAGGTGGAAAAAATTAAATTTGTGTATAGGTTAAAAGGGTAGGACAATGAGGGTACAAAAGAAGGCGAATGGTGGTCTAAGATAACCTCCCACTTTGTGAGAGATTCCATTCTTTTTCAAGCTCAAAAGGGGTTCTAGCGGAATATTTTTAGTGACTAGAAAGTTTAAGGCTTACAAAAAGGGATTCAAAAAATAGCCATATATACCAAGTAACCTATTGACGTGTTATTGACAATCATGCAAACATGTTCTAGGGACCCCGAGAATACACAAAGTGATCCCATAAAAGGCACCTAAGTTGATGACAATGACCAAGAATATGATACGGAAGTGAGAGGTGGTGCAATCATAATTTAAATGTTTCAATGCAATCCCAATCACCATACTAATAATAGCACATGTGATTTTAAAATTAAAGCACACTCTAATCATCACAGACTTTGACCAACATCCCAACTATGAAAAGAACAAAATTTTTAAAATTTTCTATTTTTTTAGAGGGTGACACTATATACACTCCCCTATAAACCCACAAACTCGGAGAGTTGCCCACCCCCAAACTCAAAACATGCTATGTCCTCATAGCACAGAGAACAAAAGCGTGCCTTGGGCTTAACGGATGGCAAGACACTACTAAACAATAATTAAGACAAAAATAAAACATACCTCATTGGGTTGCCTCCCAAGCAGCGCATTTGGTTAAAGTCGTTAGCCCGACTATGGTCCCAATCTTACTTGGCCTTTGCTTTGCGGCCTTTGGACCATCTCTTTTCCTCACGGGCACAAACGCCCTTCTCTCTCCAAATCAGCTCTCCATTGTCAACAAGTAGGGGTAAAGCCACATTTATTTTCGAAATTTTACGCTTGTGCTTACCCATCTTTCTTTTCTTTTTATTGGGGTACTCACCCCCAAACTCAACTCTTTCAACCTGCAAAATACCATTCTCACAACCAAGATCAAGAGAGTTATCATGCACAAAAATATTTAAAAATATAGAATCAGATAAATCACTATAACTCTCCTCACTAACTCTCGATTTTGAAGGCCCTTGTGGTAAATGTGATGGATTCGACTCTTTATGGGAGTCGTGTGGGGAGTGATACGACCCGTTACTCCTAGAGTATTGGTCGGCCTTAATGTTACTAGCCATAGGACAAACGTCCGCATTATCCCCACTTTTCTCACATCCATTCACATCATCTTTAAAAATTGGAACATCAGTTATGGCTCCTACAAAATCATATTTGGGGGAGGGTTTCTCATCAGTTTTAAGCATACAAAATTTACATTCCTCCCCCATACCTCTCAAGGACACCACCCCTTGACACACATCAATGGTGGCCTTAGTGTCAAACATAAATGGCCTCCCAAGTAGAATGGGAGTTTTCAGTTGTTCCTCACTTGATCCCTCCATACACATCACATAAAAGTCAATAGGGATAATGATTTTATCAATTTTAACCAACACCCCTTCAATAACCCCTAAAGGTCTTTTGATTGAGAGATCCGCCAATTGCAAGTCTCTCATGGGTGGTTTCAACTCACATACCCCCAAACTTCTAAAAACATGAAAGGGCATCACATTGACACTTGCCCCAAGATCCAACAAACCTTTAAAATTTTGACCCCCTAAAGAAATTGGGATAGTGAAACATCCGGGGTCTTTTTGAACATGTTTGATTTTTTTAAACTCCACACCACTCGGGGATGTGGTTTTTACAACATTAGGGAGAGGGGTTTCTAAATTTAATGCAGAAAATACATGTTGAATCTCCCCACTCTCATCCTCATTAACCTCATCATTATTATTAAAACAATCAAAATTATCAAGAGAAGATAGAAATACCTCCTCAATTTCCTCACTTTCGTCCCACACTGTTGTGATTGACTTTGCTTGCTCAGGTGGGTTCTTCTCTTTCATCAAATCTTGGGCAACCTTCACAAGTTGCTCTACTTGTGTGCCCATCTTTTCAAACGCAAAGATTACTGTATTTCTATTGCTTTCTTTGCATCTCCATCCTTAGGCTGGATTTGCCGGCTCCCAAGGCTCTTTATCATGTTGTCCAGGTGGTGGCACATGAAGAGGTTTCACTTGCTGATTATGATGGCCACCCCATGAATTGTAGTTACCATATGGGTTGCCTTGGGGTGGTGGCCTTGGTGCATATCCATTGAAAGCATGTGCCTGTTCATGATTATAAAAGAAATTTGCTGCACTTGGACACATATTAGTCACATGAGATGACAAACCACAATTTGTACAATAATCAGTAATAACATTGGCACCAACAGAAGTGCCACAGGCAGTCAATTTATCAAATTTACTACTCAAGACTGCAATTTGCTTAGAAAGATTATCAGTAGCAGTCAAATCTAATACCCCCCTTGTCCTACCCCTCGAACTCTTTTGTTGAGAATTAGCACTCAACATCTCAAATAAAGCCTTGGTCTCATCCGGGGTCTTGGCTCCAATTGAGCCTCCAGCAGCATTGTCAACCATTGATTGACCATTGTCATTCAAGCCATCATAGAAGGCTTGGTTCAGTGAGGGTAGTGTGAAATTATGATGGGGACATTGCATTATCATCGTATTAAATCTTTCCCATGCCTCATGAAAGGGCTCCCCCACATCTTGGGAAAATGTCATCAATTTACGTCTAAAGCTAGCCAACGAGATGATGTGGGTAATATCTTTTAAGGAACACATCTTGCAATTCTACCCAAGTACTAATGCTTTGCTCGGTGCAAGCATCGGCAACCATGTTTTAGCCACTCCCTTAAGAGTGTAAGGAAAACACTTCGGTCTAATTTGCTCCTCTCACTCCTGTCTTAACAAAAAATTGAGCAACAACAATAATATACTCTTTGAGGAACGTAAAGTGCATCCTCACCAGCAATCCGTGAAAGCTTGGCAACATGGCAAAGTATTGTCCTTTGACCTCTAGATTTTTGGTGCATCGGACAGCACTATGCAAGAGGTAGATGTGTCTACCCTAGGTCTCAGAAATCATTCATTGTTTGAGCCGGTGGTTACGCCATCTCGGCTTTTCTTCCTCTACCTCGGTGGTGGAGGGTTCGGACTCGATGTCCGAATCGAAAGAGGGGATTAAAGAGGGGATCGCCCTCAAATTCTTCCTCAAGTCTATTTATGTTGTCGTCCAATGGCACCAATGTAGGCTTCAAAGAACGACGACCTTGCATTCACTACCTAACCTACTTGTTTACTTGCAACAAGTCCCCGGCAACGGCGCCAAAAACTTGATGGAGGAAAACTCCCTCTTGTAATAAAAACCGAGCAAGTGTACTCACTACCGGTGTAGCAGTATGCAAATGCAGGGGTCGAATCCACAGAGACTCGTTGGTAAACAAGTAAAGCGAAAGCAGTGAATAAGTAACCAAAGTTTATATTTTTGATTTGATTTAAGACTAAAAGCATAAACTAAATAACAGAAACTAACTAAGCAAGAAAACAGATTATGAGCAGAGATTCGTAGATTGGATTTCACTTTACCATCATTCTATGCAAAATTTTACTTATAAAACATTAACTCAACTTCTAGGGTTCATTCACTTTGGCTAGGATCGACACGGTTAGGTGGCCGGGTTACAATCCTAAATACTCTTTTTAATATTGTAGTGTCTATTACGGTTCCACAATATGCCAAGAATATATTAAACACATAAGAATAAAAGAACCTAATATTGATCCGCTTCTATTACGGCACAGACCAAATTATTCAATCAATAATGGTCTATGTATCAAAATCCCAAATTAATGGCGAATTCAATACCCAATTATTCAAAGACGAGTTCGTATCTTAACATACGTCTCAAATCTAAGAACAGAAAATTAAGAATCTATTATTGAACTAGAAGGAATTAAATAGAAAGAATTAAAATACTATTGCATAGAAATCCGGGTAAAGATCAAAACAATCTACAAATCTAATAAATTTAGCTACTCATAATTAATAAATAATAAAAACCTGAAAAGAATCGTTCTTCTTCTTCAATGATGTTGATCCAAGAAAAGAAAATAAAACTCTAAATCTCTAATACTATGATATGTGATATATATTCTAAATATCCTCCTTTACACGGCTGCTGTGATTATTTATAAAAAAGAATAGGGCAAAGCTAGGGACCCAGGTGAGGAAATGTCGATAATGCCCCTGAATTGATACGTAAAAATAATGCTGGAATCGAGTGGAGCGCGGCCGCTCTGGCTATTGGCGCGTCCGCCCTTAGTGACAGTGACTTTGCCTTGCACAGCGCCTTGTTTGCCTTGGCCCAAGCATCCCAGGCCTTGGCCCCAACTGGCCTTGAAGCTGGCCCCAACTCCCCAGCAGTGTCCGGCCATTTACCAAGCAAAACAGTGGCCTTGATTTGTAATTTGTACCAATTCAATACTTGTTTCGTCTCGCACTTTTGCAATCGCAATTTGACCACTATAATGACTTCTTTTGCACTTCGCTCTTTGAGACTTTATTTTTCATTTTAACCCAGGAATTTTTATAAATCAAATTCGTCCAAAAATTCCATATTTCCTGTTTAGTCCTTGAATTTTCCAATATTTCCCATTTGATCCAAAAGCTTCCAAATGCCAGTTTAGTCCTTGAGCTCGTAATTTCAGTTTTTTTCCTTCTCTGCTCCGCTCCACTTTATTCCTTTTGCACTTTTTAGCCATAAAATACATCTTTAATCAGCTCTATACCCTGTACTCATAAAATACTCACAAACCACATCAAATATACATAAAACTCGGGAATCAAACACAAAGAAAGCCTAAAAGTGCATCATTTGGATGGGAAAATACACATCCATCAATGAACCTGGATGAGGTGAGCGGCTATGATTGGGGCTCAGCGGGGCTGGCCTACTGCTACCACGCCATGGATGACGCGTGTAGGAATACCAAGGATTCTCTGTCGGGGTATTCTTATGCCTGGGAGGTATGCCCTTTGATTCTGTTTCTGTTTTCTGTCTGTATGCTCTATCTGTGTGCTCTGCTGAATCTGTTTTGTTTTGTTTGTGCAGATATGGGGCTACACTGTCCTTGGGCTGTACAAGTTTGAGCTGGAGAGCCGGACCCCGTTGTTCCCGGATATCAGGAGGTGGAGCCACCCAAATCAGACCGTTGATGAGGAGGAGAACCAGGATTGGACCCTGACGGTGGCGGAGGCACGGGCTATGTTGGATACCTTCGAGTATGAGAGGCTGGGCCTTTATCCCTGGACCCTGTTGGAGCCGGAGGTGCATCGTGCTTGGGATGCTACTGCGATGCAGAGGATGCTGGCATCTTTGGAGGGAGATACCATGTATCTTGGTGAGCGGGTCTTCCCACAGCATGGCCGGGGTAGACTATCATATAGGGTGCCAGCGGATCCGCCGAGGGCGATGTATCCCACCCACTCCATTCCAGAGGATGATTATGCAGGTCTTTTGGCGGGTGATGCGGCGACGGCTTGCGTGATCCCCGGGGCTTCTTATACGGAGTTTCTGCCTCGGCTGATGGGTCCCCTCCTGGTGGGGGATAGGCGATCACATGCTCGTGGCTCCGCCTCTGCTTCTGCTTCAGGTTCCTCAGCCCCTAGCACTTCTTCTCAGTCTGCTGGTTCTCTGCCATTCGCCCCCAGACTTCGGCCCTTTGAGCTATACTTACATGATGGGGAGCATGCCAATGATGGGGCACATCCCGTCTCCTGATCAGATTCTCGAGGGTTACCGCCTCCCGGCTGATGTCTCTTCGGTATGTTTCTGTTCATATCATATCTCGTATTCGTCCATATAAGTGTATATGTCCGACTTCATCTGAACATTTCTTTTCTCTTTGGTTGTCAGGTCACCATGTCCGCGGTCGATTACAACCGTGGAGCGACCAAGATGGCGGGACTGATGGCCTTGGTGTCGGACCTGTCCGAGAGGTTGTTCCACAAGGCTTCTTTGGCGGCCTAGACAGTGGCCTCGGCGGTGACCCCTACTTGCGGAGCCAAGAGGTCGAGGAGGGATGGTAGCCCCCATGGTGGTGATGGCGGAGGTGCCGGCGGCTCGAGCGACTTGATGGTGTGATCCCCTCCTTTTCCCTTTATCTGATTTCTGATGATTTGTACATATTGGCCGGGTGGGCCCAGACAATTTTTCTTTTCTTTTGGTACCTGTTAGGAACAAGTAGGTAGCACAAACAATGGTTTTTCTTAACCCCTAATCCTAGGTCTAATTAGTTAATTAACTTTCTCGACTTTCCATGTTTTTGGAAATGGAATGGAATGGCCGCTAGGCCACAATTTTGAGCTCTTATTTTGGTGTTTTACTGCATGTTGTGAACTGTACACGCAGGTTTTTTGAGACTTGCTTCGTCAAGTCGGGGCTAGATTGCTATTTGAGTAGAACTGTTGCTGTTTTGCCGTAGGGATATCTCGCGCGAGATAAGGTGTCTCGCACGAGACACGCTGCACAGGCAGAGATCTCTTCCTTTTTCGAACGGGATTTTGTCAGTTTTCCCTATAAAATCACCCTGTAGTCCGGCCAGATAACTCATTCTAGCCTTTCAAACTCTAGAGATATTCTGTTAGGGTGAAACTCTTGTCTTTTTCTTCAACCCTGTGATCCATGGCTTCCAAGGAGATTCCCCCAACGTCCATGATTGTCGATGATTTTCTCTCGTCATTCGAAGTGATTGCATCTTTCAAGCAAGCATCAAGGGATTTTGTGAGGTCGTTTCGCAACCGGTCTCGCAATAGGTTTATAGCAGAATTTGGATTCAGAATTCTTTTCACTTTGAAGAACCTCCAACCGGATTGGAGTCTTTTGCGGGAGTCTTTGCTCGATTTTGGGATCCCTCTATTCACCTTTTCAATTTTTCTTTGAATGAGATGGTGCCTACTGTGGAGGAATTTTCCATTATCTTGGATATGCCTCTGACTGGCGAGATTGCCGTTCCCAAGTACCATAGGAATCATTCAGAGGCTTTAAATGAATTGCTAGGGATCCCCCTTGAGACTTGCTATGAGTTGGTTCACCGCAAGTGGGTTGATTGCTCTTCTTTTTCAGGACGCTTCAGCGATGATTCAGATGACGACACTTTTCATGTCTACAATCGGAACTTTCTGGCTCTTTCTCTTTTTGGAGATGTTCTATTTACATGTAGGGACGGCTTGGTTGACTCCCAACTGGTGGAAACTGTTCTGCAGGCTAGAAAACGTTCTAGGAACATTATTCCGCTAATCTTGGGTGAGACCCTGCATGGTCTTGACGAGCTGCATAGGACCGGTGTCATGACTCAAGGGAGTCCTCTTCTGTTGACCATTTGGCTTAGGGAGCATCTCAAGTTGGTAGGTCCCCCGTTGGAATATTCCCCTTTCACATATCATACGCGAAAGTTATTGATCAAGTATCTTTCAGCGGATGAATGGGCTGAGTTGATTGCGAGGACCAAAACTGCTGACATTCTTTGGTGTCCACCTTATTGGAGGTTGAACAATTATGTTGCCAATACCAAGGGTTTTGACAGGGTTGTTCTTCCGGGTTTGCGAGATTCCTCCTTTTACTTCCCCAAGCGGGTGCTTCGTCAGCTTGGTCAGCAGCAGGACACTTATCTTTTCGAAGGAGCTTCTCGTGAAGTGTCTTATATTGGTGTAGAGTTTGCGCAAGCTCTAGCTCAAGCATGGGGTGAAGGAACTAGTCGGGACCGCTGGTCGAACCTTCGGACTTTTAATGCAAGCATCTTCTTGACAAGTACTTGGATTGGTTCCTTCATACCGGTCACCCTAGTGCAGAGAAGATTAATGATCTGCGGCTTTCACTGCTAGGAGATTCTTTTGTAGCTAGCAGTATTTTGCGAAGGAGCGAGGCTCAGTCTGATCCTGCTAATGTGCGAACTGATCCAACTCAGGATTTTCTCAATGGGGATTGGTACGATAGGCAAAGCAAAGGGATGCCTGGAAAGACGCAAGCTTTAGATAGGCCCAATGTCTTCAAAAGGCTTTCAGAGTCTGTTTTTGATCGCCTTGACTCTGTTTTTGATCGCCTCAAGGGATGCTCTGCTTCGAGGGGCTCAAAGCGCAAGGAGGATCACGACGACGGTGGAGATCATGTCCGCCGGCCTACCAAGTCAATGAAAGGCTAGATATTTAGGAGTACCAAGAGATTGCTTTGATAGATCAACTATTTTGTCGTTAATAAAATGCATTCGATTAATAAAGGACAAAAGTAGATTTATTTATTTGATTAGACCGAACCCGAAGGCTGCCTACGTTCCTCTTTTACAGCAATTAAATAAGAGGCTCAGGTCTAACGTAGTTCATTTTTTGAGAAAAGGACAAAATACGGCTCCGTGCCGAGGGGTAATCTCGCGCGAGATAAGCCTCCCTTTTTTTTCTTCTTTTTTTTTTATGCCCACCCTTTCTTCTGCCTAGACCGCCCCTTCGGGTTTTCAATCTAGCGGGCTTCTTTTATTGTGCTAGCTCTAATTTTTGCCTAGGCCGTCCTTTCCGGGATTTTCAACCTAGCGAGCGATTTCTTTTTAGGAGGCCAAGTCACGCGAAGTACTTCTTGAGCTTGTCCATGTTGACCGGCTTCGGTAGTTGATCTCCGTCTAAGTCCACCAGCTGAAGGGCTCCCCCAAAGAATATCTTCTTCACAATGTAGGGTCCTATCCATCTTGGTCCCCACTTGCCTAGCGGGTTGAAAGGTCCAGGACGGTGCTCACGGAGAACCAGGTCACCTACTCTGATGTTCCTCATCTTGACCTTTTTGTTGAAGGCTCTTGCCATTCTTCTTTAGTAAGCTTGAGTGTGTTCGGCTGCTTTCAACCTTCTTTCGTCCAACAGGGCCAACTCTTCGTATCTGCTTCCTAGCCAGTCGACCTCGTTCACTTGGTTTTCTAGGAGAACCCGTAGTGATGGTATTTCCAATTCTATCGGTAAGACAGCCTCCATTCCGAATGTGAGGGCGTAGGGAGTCTCTCCTGTAGCTGTTCGGACTGAAGTGCGGTATCCCCATAGTGAAAATGGTAGCTTGTCGGGCCAGTCTTTTCCAGTGACTGCCATTTTTCTGATGATAGTCTCGATTGTTTTGTTCGCGAATTCAACTGCTCCGTTCGTTTGAGGCCTGTAAGGAGACGACTTGTGTCTTGTGATTTTGTATTCGGTTAGTAGGCGATCGGTTTCCTTCTCAAAGTGGGACCCATTATCGGATATCATCTCTTGCGGAACCCCATACCGGCAGATGATGTTGTGCTTGATGAATTCTGCAACCTTTCTGGCATTCAGAACTTTGTAGGAGGCGGCCTCAACCCACTTAGTGAAGTAGTCGATGGCTACTAGGACGAAGCAGTGTCCGTTGGCTCCTATGGGTGTGACCTTTCCAATCACGTCTATCCCCCACGTAGAGAACGGCCAAGGAGAAGCCATAGGGTACAGCAAGGAAGGCGGTGCATGCTGAAGATTGGCGTGTATCTGACACTTGTGGCACTTGTTGACCATTTTGGTACAGTCGGCTTCCATGGTCAGCCAAAAGTACCCTTGTCTGATGATCTTTTTGGCGAGCATGTTTTCGCTCATGTGGGTTCCACATATGCCCTGATGAACATGGTCCATTATTTCTTGGGCCTCTTCCTCGGTGGCACAAAGGAGGTTTCCTTGAGAATGTTTCTTGAATAGACGGCCAGCGGTGATGACGTAATTAGCAGCCAACCTCTTAAGGGCGATCTGAGTCTTCGGGTCTGTCTCAGGTGGGATGGTTCCATCTAGGATGAAATGCCAAATGTCATGGTACCATGGTTTCTCTTCGGAGTTCCCAACAGTGGCACATTCGGATAACCATTTGTCTTTGCAGTCATGGAGATCTATAACGGCGCAGTATGCAGGAGTTGCACGTCGTGTTACTTTGAAGGGTTTGAATGCTTTTCCTTTAGGGATTTCGACCAAAGAAGCAAGTGTGGCTAATGCATCCGCAAACCGATTTTTGTCTCTGGGGAGGTAGTGGAATGAGACATCTTGGAATTGTTGTGCCAACTCTTGGAGATGGGTACTGTATCTTTGAAGGGTTGGATCTTGGACCCTCCACTTCTTCAATGTCTGATTGATGATCAATTGGGAATCCCCGAATACCTCGAGTTCAGTCACGTTGCGTTCTAGAGTTGCCTCAAGCCCTGCTATGCAAGCCTCGTATTCTGTGGTGTTGTTGGTGGCGTCAAAGTCAAGACGTATTGCCAGTGGAGTGTAGATGTCGTTAGGGTCTACTAATAACATTCCAATGCCGAACCCTCTCTTGTTGGCTGCGCCATCAAAAAATAATTGCCACTTATTTTCTTCTTCTATACTCATGATGTCCTCATCAGGAAATCGCGGGTCTTCCCCCTTCACTTCGTCGCAAGGAAATTCGGCCAACTGATCTGCGAATACACTCCCCCTGACGGATTTCTGAGTGACGTAAGTGATATCATACCCCGCGAGCATGAAGTACCACTTGGCCAGTCTCGAAGACAAATTTGATTTGTCTAGGATATATTTCAGTGGATCCATTTTTGCAATGAGACGGACCGAGAAGACTTTCATATAGTGCTTTAGCCTTTGTGATACCCAAATAAGAGCAGCACAGGATTTGTCGAGTGGAGAGTAGTTGATTTCGCTGCCTTGGAATTTGCGGCTGACGAAACAGATGGCATTCTCTGTGTGCGAGGCAGGCTGTTCTTGAGCGAGCATAGCCCCTAATGCGTTGTCTGTAACCGTGAGGTACAACTTCAAGGGCTTCTCCTTGTGCGGTGGAACCAGGATAGGTGGGGAAGTCAAGTAGTGCTTAACTTCCTCGAATGCTTCTTGACATTCTTCGGTCCACTCTTGAGGTGCATTTTTCTTAAGTAGCTTGAAGATAGGATCGCACATTGTAGTCAGTTGATTGATGAATCGGCGATATATTGAAGCTTGCCCATGAATCCCTTTACTTCTCTACGTGTTCTGGGTGGAGGCATGTCTGTAATGGCTTTTATCTTGGCGGGATCTGCTTCTATGCCACGCTCTATGACCATGTACCCTAAGACTTTCCCTTTGACCACTCCGAATGAGCATTTGGCGGGGTTGAGCCTCATCTTGTGCTGTCTCAGTCGATTGAAGAATTTTCTGAGATCTCTGAAGTGTTGACCATCTGTCCCTTTTGAGTGAATAATCATGTCGTCCACATATACCTCTATTTTCTTGTGTATCATGTCGTGGAATAGTATCGTGACTGCTCTTTGATAAGTAGCCCCAGCGTTCTTGAGACCAAACGGCATGACCGTGTAACAGAACGTTCCCCAAGGTGTGGTGAATGTTGTTTTGTGCTGATCTTCCTCTGCCATGAGGATTTGGTTATACCCTGCGAAATCGTCGACGAATGAGCGGACTTCGTATGCAGCTGTGGCATCGACCAATATGTCTATGTTCGGTAGCGGGAAGTCATCTTTAGGGGATGCCTTGTTCAAGTCTCTGAAATCAACACAGACTCGTATTTTCCCGTTCGACTTGGCTACTTGCACTGTATTTGCTAACCATTCCGGATACTCAATCACATTGATGAACCCTACATTCAAGAGCTTCATGATTTCCTCTTTCACTGGCATTGACCATTCCGTCTTGATTCTGCGTAGTTTCTGCTTGACTGGCTTGGCGTTGGGTAGCAGCGGTATCTTGTGCTCTACAAGCGGCCGATTCAACCCAGGCATATCTCTGTAGGACCAAGCGAATACGTCGACATATTCTTTGAGGAGCTGCGTCAAGGTTTCTCTGTCTTCCCCCTTGAAGAAGCTGTCGATCTTTGTTTCTCTGGGGTCTTCCGTTGTCACAAGATTAACCGTTTGCATTTCCTCGTCGTCAACAGGGCCATTCTTTCCACAACGACCTACTTGCTTAGCTAATTCTTTTAAGATTTGTTCGTTTTCTTGATCTATCTCATCGTATGATTCATTATTAACGTGTTCGTTATATTGATTATTATTAGTTAATTCATCATTCACGATGTTAGCAATCTCAGGGTACTCGGAAAGATCAAAGTTTTCATTAAGGAAGTAAGGGAATACATGTTCGGCCACCGCCTCGATTTCCTCTTGAGTGAGTTCATCGGAGGTGGAGCACCTTCTAACGTAAAAGTTACGGGGCCTATCTTCTGCGGGGGATGGGGAGTGCAACCAAGCTCTTTGATCATGAAGTCTTCATCAACAACTGGTCCTCCGGTGACGTGCCAGTTTAGAATTGGCTCATCACATTTACGTATCGATCTTGTGTAGTCGGTAGTTGGAGCGTCCCCCTTGGATATTGCATGGATCTGTTTGTCTTCTAACCGGCACGAGTCTTGGAAGTAGCGGCATGTCTTCTCCCAACACAAAGTCCCATTCACTTGTCATTTACGCCGTGACCCACAAATCATTAGGGATTAGTGGGACGGATTGTTTCATACGGAGAAGCATCGCGATCATTGAAGATTTCAAAGCCCGGTTGGCGCTTTCCTTTATCATCAGTCCATGGTTCTGAAAAGATAAAGTAGGGAATACTTTCCCCTTCTCGAACGAAGTAGCCATTGAGTGTCTTTCGATATGGCTTGAGGTTGGAATTCTTGGCCTTTGGATCATCGCAGCCTTTGTAGGTGGTTCCTTCCCCCCTGATTTGAGTGAAGCCCCACTCTTCTTCGTCATCTTCATCGTGGATGGAGATGATGTATCCTAGGCCATGCTTTGTGTGAAGTGGGGGAACCGGTGGCGGTTCCGTTATCCCTTGTAAGTGCTTTCCGAGCCCCAATCCAGGAAAGTACCCTTTTGCTAGCATCATTCTCCAGACAGGAAGGCTTCCGGAAATTTAAAGTGCCTTGGAGTAGTCATTTTCGTTGCAAGTTTCTATGACACTCACAGTGCTTTCTTTCTCGATCTCAAAGCCACTTAATAGGAAATCAGAAGTGCTATGTTGTACTTCGAGGATAGGACTAGCAGTAACCATTTCTCCGTGTATGGTGACTATCGTATTGTTGTGTCTGAACTTGATGCATTGGTGCAGGGAGGAGGGTACACCCCCTATGTCGTGTAGCCAAGGGCGACCAAGCTGCAAGTTGAAGGATGCCGGGATGTCGATGACTTGAAATTTGATGCTCATAGTGACTTGCCCCATTTCTACAGGTATCGCGACTGATCCCAGAGCAGTTCTAGCAGTACAATCGTACCCTCTTACAGTATGCCCGGATGGCTTGAGGTCTTTGTGGGTAAGGCCTAGGATGATAAGGCTTTCTTAGGGAGGACATTGATTGCAGAACCATTGTCGACCAAAATGCGTGGCATTCGGTACCCATTTACCTTAGCAGTTATGTAGAGGGCATCATGATGATTGTTCCCATAGGACGGGAGGTCCAAGCCAGTGAAAGTGATGACGTTACCAAATTGCACTTGGCCAATCATTTGAGTGAGCTCTTCGGGTGTTGCTTCCGAGGAAATGGTCATTTGAGCCAATGCCTTTTTCAACATCTCACGGTGCTTGTGAGATGCTCCTATGAGATCCCAAACTGAGATGTTTGCTTGTGTCTTCTTTAACTGAGTTAAGAGAGGGTCCTCCGGTTCGCTTGGCGATGAGACTTTGGCTTGTTTTGGAGGATTTTCATCCCTTGGGTCTTTGTTGGTGATCACACGACCGGATCGTGTGAGTAGGTTGACTGTTTTAGACCCTTTTCCCTTTTGTTCTAGGATTTCCTCCCAAGACATCATATAACAGAAAGAAGATTTATTAAATTCAAGAGGGCTCTCGTCCACAATTGTGGCTAGACGAGTAGGGTCCTCGAAGCTACTTTCTATCTCTATCAAATTGACCTCATTGTTTGGCAAAGGATTAGTAACAACATTAGGTAATCCTATCTCTTTATCGTCAAACAAATATTGGATGACATCTTTCAAGTGGAAGCAAGAGTTGGTGTTTGACCGGTGAAGTTGTGGTACTTGCAGAAGAGGTGATGAGCATGGTTGGCAGGAAGATCTTTCTTTGGAGGCCCACCTTCTCTTGGTTTGATTTTCCCGTTCTTGACAAGCACTTCGAAGAGTTCTTCTTGGGTGATTCCTTCAAGCTTGTCATAATGTCTATCCTTCTTCTTCTTTTGTGGTGGAGGTACTGCAGAGTATTTACCATTTCCGGGATGATTGAAGACAATGGCATTGACAGATGCATCCTTGGGATTGGAAGAGGAAGAAGAGCTCTTGTTGTAACGGAATCCACTTTCTTTCTTGGCTTCCCTTTTCTGTTTGATGAGGTCATCTAACCGTATGCCCGACTTGTGAAGTTCGGCGAAGCTAGGAAAATAGTTGCCGGCTAGCTTGTCTTGATATTCCTCTCTAAGGCATTGTATGAGGATGTGAATTTGCTCGTCTAGGCTGGGCTTATCAACGATTTCAGTTAATTTGGTTCTCCACCTTTTAACAAAATCTGTGAAGGATTCGTTCGGAAGCTGCTTGGTTTGCTCAAGATCTCTTCTAGTGGTGCAATAAGTGGAGTTGTCCTCGTATTGCTTTTGGAAAGTACAACTAGCGAGTGGCCAGTCGAGTCTTGTAGAGAGTGGAAGGGTCATATAACAATCTCTAGCGGCACCATCGAGAGTTTGGGGAAAGCATTGGGCTAACGGGTTGTCATCAACACCCATAGGTAGCATGGCCCAAGAGTAAGTCTCCAAATGTGATTTGGGACAGGTGGTGCCATTGAATTTTGCAATGTCGGGTGTCTTGTACTTTCTAGGAAGCTTTGACATGGACTGACGAAGGGTATCGTAATCAATAGAGAGCGAGGCTCCCTTACTCACATCGAGGGATGCAAGTTTCTTTTCTAGCATGGCCATGGTAAGGGGTTCATTCTTGCTTTCCACCTTGCTTTCTTTCTTGGATGTGTAGCTTTCATTGTCAGATGAGGAAGATGACGAGCTAGACTCGTACTTCTTTTTCTTGCCTTTGCTTTTGCGGTGACCCTTGGCCCTTTTGGTGTATGACTCTTCTTCTCCGGAGGAAGAATCATTTTTCTTCTTCTTTTCTTTGTTGGCTAGTGCAGCCCTAAGTTCTTGAATTTTTTCTACAAGAGTGTGGATTTGGGAGGCTTGCACTTCTAGGCGATCATTGGCTTCTTTCAGAAGTTTGTGGTTGTTTTCGAACAGAGTCTCGTTACCCGGAATGTTGTCGATGTCGGACATTGTGTTGGGAGTCTTGAAGTTGAGTAGCTTCGGAAAACTGACAGAAGAGATGCAGATATCAGGATCTAGCCCCAACGAGTCGGAAGCAGGCTTAAAATGGCTCAGGCTCAGATTCAGCAAACAGAAGCATTATCCCGCGCGAGACAAGTAATCCCGCGCGAGATAATCACACGGAAAGTCGATTTTTATTTAGACCTAAATTTTGGTCGGAACGGAAAGTCCGTTTTGAGGGGTTTCTAAGGCCATTATCAGAACCTAACGACTAAGCAATCAATCCAATTTTTGTAAAATAAAGCCATGTAAGATTGTTTTTGAAGGATTATATGCACATATTTTTTTTTGAAGAGACATCCGAAAGGGTCATTCCGAAGGGACTTTTTCTGAAGGGACTTTTCCGAATCCTTCTTTATTGTCAATTTTGCATGGCTTTGTTTTGGTCAAAAACAAGAAAAGATCACCGAGTCAAAACCGACCGGTCACGGAGTGATCCTAAAAAGGTCAATCTACATGAGAATGTGGCAATACAGAGCTGGAAGGCTAGGCTCCCCGCGATATGACAATCTAAGTGGATTGAATACGCGGAGTGGGATTGTCCAACTTCGGAGAGATCGGCGACTAGGTGGTTATCGTCATCCGTCCTTAGTGTGGGTCCCGGGTTTATAGAGGGTATGCAGTGCAATGACAGTTATAATATGAGTGCGCGTGTGTGATAGTCAATCTAGGTGATAGAGTAAAATAGAGAGTTTTTTTTGAAAAATCAAAAGGAAAACAGATAGTGGCCGCACCAAGTGGTTGCCTACGTTTCTCCCAAATTAGGAAGACTCAGGCCGTCGTAGTTCCACATAAAGAGAGAGAAAGAGAGATAAATAATTCAATTTACAACTCCCGAATCCCCAATGGACCGGACTTTAATTAAATAAAACCCAATCGCACGCAGTTTATAAATAATAATCAATTATTTAAAGGAAACGAAGGTTCGAGTTCTACACCTTAAGGGAGGCCTTAAGATGCGGAAACTCTGCAGATAATGAATTCTGGGATCCCCCTTGCATGTTCGGCTCTCGTCTTGAACTATGAGACAAACGGGAGAAACCAGAAAAACAACCAGATTGTCGAAGCCATATCTCGCGCGAGATATGATATCTCGCCGCGAGATATGCTTCATCTGAGAGCAGAAAATTCGAATTTACAAATTTTTTTTTGAATACCTCTCTTTTAATTTTGACGCAAGTTTAAGCCTCTTAATTTTAAGTCCCCAGCAGAGTCGCCACTGTAGCGTTGTGAGGAAAAAGAATTTTATCTTTTCGTTTTGAGTCGCCACCTATATTATTCGATTGGAGAAAATAGGAAAACCATTTTGAAAGAGATTTGGGTTCAGGGCTTAGGTTATGAAATGGGTAGGTCAAGGAGCATCCATTTCACCCAATCCGGAGATCTGTCTTGCTAAAGAAAAGAGAGGTTTTCAAAAGAAAAGAATAAAAACGATTTTTAATATAACAAACAAAGGTCCATTTAACGGGGTTAAACGGAATGTAGGATCGATTGCTTCGAGACCGTCTCCATGATTTGGAGAGGCTCTAGGCCGATCCTAGATTCTATGGACTTATACCACTCTAACAATCAATTAGAAAGGGATTTAGGGATTACCTTGCATGAGGTGATTTGGGCAGAGTTTCGACTCAAGTTTAGAATCGAGTCTTGATACGGACAGAGCTTCGCCTCGGTCCTTGACTTGGAGCTTGATGTTTGTTTATCAACAAGGTTGACAAACAAACTATGAGGTGGGTTTTTAGGGTGATTTTGTAGGATTCTTTCAGGGAAAGAAGCCAACAAAATGTGTGTGTGTTGTGAAAATTCGCGGTCCTTTGATCCTTGGAAGTCACCAAGTATTTATAGGGGATAGATAGGAAGAAGTGGAGAGGTAAAACCCTATCAGATGGTTCTAGACTCCAAATCCCATTGGTTGGCCGGAGGGATAAAGTTTTATCCTGGAAAGAGGTTGAAATCGACGAGGAAACTGTCGTCTGCAATCTGCAGAGGGGGGATATCTCGCGCGAGACACGCTATCTCGCGGTGAGATATTGCTCATGTGGACAGTTTTGTCCTTTCCTCGTTATCTCGTATGCAGTTTAGTCCCAAACTAACGGTGGTTAGTTAAAACTTAACGAAACATGACGAAATGGTGGATTTCTACTTCTTGACTCAAAGCGAGACTTAGAGTGGTATAAGTATGATCCGATGTGTTCAGAATGAGGTGTCTACAGGGTGCTGCAAGGGATTGGTACATGTCTCTTCCTATGACTACAAGACTTGACTGGTCGTCTGCATGTTTAGTCTTCCAAAGGCAGTTTGAAGACAACTCCACTTACTGCCCTACTAGGAGGGATCTTGAACAAACCAAGCAACATGCCAATGAGTCTGTTACAGAATTTACTAGAAGATGGAGACTCAAACTTACTGAAATTGTTGAAAGACCTACTCTCAAAGAATAAATCCACATCTTTCTCCAATGTCTCCGTGATGAATTCCAAGATAAGCTTGCAGATAACTACTTTCATAGCTTCAATGAGCTCCATGGGCCCGTAATTAGGATTGATGACTTCCTAAAAAGTAGAAAGAAGAAAAGCACTTTCCGCTTCAACAAGCCTACAACAAGTAAGGATGCTTCGGTCAATGCTATTGCATTCAACCGCTCCAACACCGGCAAGTATTCTGTTGTTCCTCCTCCCGAAAAGAAAAAGAGGCACTACGATAAAATTGAAGGAATCACTCAAGAATAGCTCTTCGATGTGCTTTTCAAGAATGAAAAGGTCAAACCAAGGGAAGGTGGTCCTCCCAAAGATATGGGTCATAATCATGCTCATCACTTATTCTGCAAGTATCACAACTTCACTGACCACGACACCAACACATGCCACCAGTTGAAGGACATCATCCAAGACTTCTTTGACAATGGAGAGTTGGAACGTCCCAACGTCATCACCAATCCTCTCCCTCATAATCCATGAAGAAGATGAAGTTCCGAGAAGAAATCTACACTTACCACATTTGAGCTACAACTATCCTCTCCCTTTCTCCTTTGATATAAGTAGATTTGGTTTTAAATTTTCAAGTATGAACTCGAAGAGTCATTCTGTCTTTCTAGTACTCCTCACCTCCTCTAGTTTGTGTCATCTAAACTATCGAGTCTGTTCTTAAATTTCTCAATTAATCAAAGTCATTTTTCCTAAACACTTTCCCTAAGGTTGTTCTACCTCATAAATATCATTTAATTCATACAAAATAATGGACCCTCCATTCCCTAAATCATCGCAAAAATAGAGACTTCTAAGCGAGTTTAAGAAAAAATTTATCCTTAGGAAGCTTAAGGGCTAAACATTACCCCTACTGAAAGTCAAAGGTCAACAAACGAAGAAAGCCAAAGGTGCTGATGTCAACCTTCATTCCAAGAAGAGTGGGGCTACTCAATTCAAAGCTTTGAGAGTACAAAAAAATAAAAATAAAAATAAAACACTCTCTCAAGATTTCATCACCCCCACAACAAAGGTGAAACTTCAAATGCATGAAGGACTCTCCCACAAAGAAGAGAAGTCAAGTGATACCAGCAAAAGAAATGAAGATTTCTCAAACAATAAGTGAAGAAGACTTTCAGTATCAAGAAAATGTTTACCCTTAAGTCATACTAATGATGGGCTTTCTTCTAAAACTTATTTAGAAATTTCTAGATGAAGCACGGTTCATTAAAAGGTAGAACAACTTTTCTAGATCCTTGAGCCAAGTAGCGTTTCTTGTTGAGTCTAGAAGCTTCCTGTTAGCCACTCTCATACACACTCTTGAAATCCAAGCATCAAAACTGGGGCTTCCTAACCTTTCCTCCCCCAGTCAATCTCTATTTCAATTCTTCAAAATAATCAAATATGCATTAGGAGCTTTCCTCTATTGCTTCTCACCCTCATTATTAGAGAATACACTTCTCCAAAGAGTCAATGATTGGATCACCTTTCAAAGAGTAGAGTCCGTCTCTCCTCAACTAACTTGAGATCTCATCTCTCTCTCCTCAATAAGATTCTCTTCTCTGAGTTCTCTTCGAGTTAACATACTACTTTCAAAAAAAAAACGCAAAAGAGATGCTCGCTAGATTGAAAACCCGAAAGGGCGGTCTAGGCAAAAACCACGGTGCGTCACTAAGAAAAAAAATCAAAGGACAAAGGGAGAGTATTCTTCAACCTTCTTCATCGAACATCATTTTATCTTCTTCAAATCAAATCAACAAGGAGAGTCTTCTTCGATCATCTTCAAATCAAGAGAGCAGCCTCACAAGCCTGTTCACAAAGTCATCTACCACTTGCAAGCAACTTGGGGCTTGAGACAGCAAAGGGCCTTGGACATAGAGCCATTACGACAGTCGACAGATTTGTAGTCGTTTGCCTCCTAGAGACACGATTCAGGGGAGAATTAAGAATGAAGATTTACAACAGGCCTAGATGTGTTCACACAAGATTACTCATTGAAATTCAGTCTCGCTAACTAGCGACAGATTCTCCACAAATCTGATTTGGTCCCAACTTGTCAAACACAAGTTCACTCATATAGTTCACCCATCTCAAATAAAAATACATACAAATGTCCCTACATATCCATATACCATACACTCATACATAAACTCACCATCAAAATGACCAATCGGCCATTTACACGAGCAAACGTGAGCACCACCACGTAAGTCCAGTTAAACAACTAAAATCTAAAAAATCTACTTGAAATCTTTATGTGCTAGCAGGTGCAGAAAGGTAAGAATCTTTCGAGACCAGCATGCATATATCCTTGCATTACAGGAGCCGACAGAACCTCCACCTCAACCAACAACTTCAAAGTCTGTGACGGCAGCAAACTTCAAGTCCATGACCTCGGCAACATCAACAAAGTCTGTGATGGCAGCAAACTTCAAGTACGTGACCTCGGCGACATCAACAAAGTCTGTGACGGCAGCAAACTTCAAGTTCGTGACCTCGGCGACATCAACAAACTCTGTGACGACAACAACTTCAAGTCCGTGACCTCGACAACATCAACAAAGTCTGTGACGGCAGTGAACTTCAAGTCCGTGACCTCGACAACATTAGCAATGTCTGTGTGACGGAAGCAAACTTCAAGTCCGTGACCTCGGCAACCACAACAAAGTCTGTGACGGCAGCAACGACAATAAAGTCCGTGACCTCGAAAATAACGGCAAACGTCAGTAACCTCGGGCGGCGCATCATCAACAACAGGTATATTCAGAATTGGGTCTTGATTTGATTCCTCAGTATGAATTAGCCTTTTCAAAATAAAATCTCCTCAATTTTCAAAATGATTTTTAAAATACCTAAATTAGCCTTTTTAGTGTTTTGGAGTCGAACTACGTTTGGTCTGATTCTCTCTTAGAGATACGTAGGCAGTCGTGCGACACGACCATCCCAATGTTCAGAATGATGTCTTTTCTATCGACGACATGACTTCTTCCATAAGTCTTGTCGCCGAGGGGCTCTGTAGACACCCCATTCTGAATCAATAATTACATGATTACACTACTCTTCATCTCTCTTTTGTGTTTTGATGAAAGCATATCAGTTTCGTCATGTTTCGTTAAGTTTCTAACTAACCTCGTTAGTTTTGGACCTAACTGACTAACGAAATAAGTGAAGAGGACAAAATAGTCAACCGACTAGTTGTCCCGTACGGGACATACGTGTCTCGCGTGAGACAACCCCTCTACAGGATGTCCAGAATCACTTTCCTTCTCCGTTTCAACCTCTTTTCTTGATAAATCTTATCCAATCCGGTTCTCCAATAGCATTTGAGTTCTGAAACCTTCCTAGGGTGGTTTCCCCCTCCCTCTCCACCTTTACCTTTCCAACCTCCTATAAATACTTGATGGCTTTCAGTATTTCAGAGGTCCCCGATCCCCGATCGAAAATACATAACACACACCATTTATTGGTTTCTTTCTACGAAAGATTCCTTCAAATCACTCATAAACAAATCTCAAATTTGTCCATCAACCACGTTGATTGACGAACATTCAAGGCTCGAGCCTAAAATCAAGGCGAAACTCTGCCCAAATAATTTCTCGACCGAGAAAACACTTAGAACCACGTTCTGAATCAAATACTCCCCAAACACAAGGTAAACTTCTATATTTTCATATTCTTCTTCTCAATCTCTCTATTGGATTTTAGAGTGATGTAATCCCATCAAAAGGGTTAACCTAGAGTCCCTTCAATCCATGGAGGCGATCTCGAAGCATACAACCCGATATTCCTAATTAAGAAAATAATTAGGGTTTTCTTGTTTATTGATTTGATTGATAATACTCAATTGGCAAGACCGATCTCCGGATTGGGTGGAATGTGTGCTCCTCGACCTTCCCATTCCGTAACTTAACCCCCGAACCCTCAAATATATTTAAATCATCAAAAAGGTTTTTCTTATTGTTTTCCATCAATAAATAATAAGTTTCGACTCTGTTATTCAATAAAAATATCAACGCTACAGATGCCAGCAAACGGACACGCCCTGCTGATGCGCGGTGGCCTCATTGGCCGCTAAACCGCATGCCCATATTTACAAAGGCCAAAATTGAGCCCGTACTCGACCGCCATAAGACTCATAGAGTCCAAACGCGTGAACCATCAAAATAGATATGGAAGCCATCACGGCCCAAAACCCGCTGATGCACGGTGACCTCATTGGACGCTAACCGCATGCCCGTATGTAAAAATGCCAAATTTTAGTCTTATATTTACCACTAGACTCAAAAAAGTCCAAAATGCACAACCGTCGAACACGGATATGGAAGCCATCGCCGGTTATGCCTGCTGATGCACGAACTAGTCTCATGGCCATATTCTGCATGCTCAAATGGAAGCAGCTTACCTGGGCTCTTTCGCAATACACCACAGACTCAAGAGTCCAGACCGCGTAAATCACTAAGGTGAATGGACGAGAATGATGTGCAGTTGGAGCCCATAATACAGACCGAGGTTAAAACCTCAAAGTCTATAAGGCCATAATTAAATGTGATCATAGTGAAAAAGGTTAACTCCCATACAAAACTTAAAAGGTTTTTTCACAATGAGTTACTAACTCATAAAGCGGACTACAAACTAATAAAGGCACAGCAATGCCAACGGCCAAACATTGAGTAAAGTAAAACATTCACAAGTCATACAAGCTAAAAGAGGAAAAGCAAGGATACAAATTTATTAAATTTTTATAAACAAAATATTCAACATTGCAAAACTCAAAAGGCTAAAGACAAGAATGAGTCGAACAATGTTTTTTCATTAAATAAGGATAAGGGCATTACAAAATTCTAATGTCTATTACAATGAAAAAGCAAAAAAGAAAAATCCTACAACTAAGCTTCGGGCTGAGCAGACTCTTGAGTTGTTGAGGCCTCAGGGATAGGATCGAAAGGAGTTGGAGCAGAATCAGTAATGGCAGAGTCTGGAGCTGGATTAGGTGTTGACTACGACATAAATAGCTCGCTGACCGCAGGCCATTAGGAAACAGGTGCGCATCAGTGGCTTCAAGTTATAGCTTTTCTTCACCCCACCTTAGTGTATCAAGCTCGTCGATAAGGCTGTGGACGGTGACCGCTGCAACTGGAGGCAGAGTTGATGCTACTGCTATATCCAAGTTATCTATGTCCTTTTGAGCTAGAGGAACCAGTGCGTGCCTGGGCAGACATTCAAGATCGGTGGCGATCAAAGAGCCAATGATGGTCAATTGTTCCATAGTGAACTTGCCCATAGCAGCAAAGTTCATTAGCTGCGTCTTATTAGCAGCATCAAACTGTGAATATCACTCCGCCAAGATTTCATCCTTATATTCTTGGGATATTTTAAACTCTTCAACAGCTTTCTTGCAAGCAGCAGCAAGTTGGGCATCTTTCTCCAATTGGAACTGTCTCATAGGAAGCAGCTCTTCAGATAATTTATCAACTTGGGCCTCCAAATCCAAGACTTGTTTCTTGGAGGCCTCCAGCCTACCTGCATACTCCTCTAATCTCTTCTCCATCACCTCCTTGTGCCCGCGGTATTCATCCCGCGTGCCCTTAGCTCGCTCCAAGGATTTTAGTGCCTCATCGTATTTTTTGCAGAAATGCTTGAGGTCGGTCTCCTTCTACTTTAAAGACGTAGCTAGGGCATTCTTCTTCTCCAAAGCCTTACCTAAGGCCTTATTCTTATCCGTTATGGAGGCAGCCTGCTCATCCGTTATCTCCCAGAGCCTCACGGCATCGTTGGCCATCTGAAAAGAAAAACAAGATGCGGTCAGCGATCATGAAAGATAGAAAAATAAAAAGAGAGGAATGAAAATGAAGTATTACCTCCGTGACCATCAAGAAAATATTTCCCGCCAAGGCAGAAGCGTTGAGTTTGGACCCTACATTCTCGTAAAAGTCAAGGGAGTAGATCTTGTTCAAAAGACTAAGCCTCACCACTGAATTGTGACTCCTGCGAGAATATAGGTCCATTCCTTAAACTGGGGGCACCTCCCCAATTTTTGTTGCTCATGCTCCACACAGCTTCGTGTCTACGTTAGAGATGTTTTAGGCTCTGGCGCAAATTGACCCCATTCTGGCTGGTGGGCTTGGGGAGGCGAAGGTCATAACCTCGGGTTGTTGAACCCTTGGCTGTTTTTCTTTGCGGCCACCCTCCACCTCGAGTTGGCTCCTTTTTCTTCCTCGATCATTTTGATCAGGTGAAGGGGAGTGAACATCAGCAGGAATGTGGTCACAGCTTGGCTGGGAGCGAGGAGGAAGATCCTTAGATTTGGGGACGCCGTGGCCCGCGAATAGCAGGCTCCCGAATGACTTGTCAACCACGGGCAACACTACCCTAGGAGCAGCGTTCTTCTTCAAGGCTTCCTGCCTTGCCTTGTTCTCATTTGCTAGCTGGCGCGCTCTGGCCGCATTTTGTTCAGCATGAGATAGTCTTGGGGTCATTGTAGGATCTGCTGGATCTGCATTAGAAAAAAATAAATAGTCAGAACGCAGTTCAAAGGATAAATCAAAAGCAGAAAAAGAAAGTTCAAAAATAATTCATTAAGGCAAAAGTAAGAGACCGATCAAAGCTGGAGGCTCACAGACTGCGCCCATCATGCTGGTCCCACACTTAGACTCAAAATCAAAAAGCTCGTGTACCCTCCAATCTGGATCACGAAGTAGGGGCATAGTAGCAACCCTAGGGGCATAGTAGCTACCTTCCCTTGGAAGTGCCACCCCTGCGAAGATAAGTAATGGTTCGCTATCTATGATCGCACTCACGTCAAAAACAGGGCTATATCTCTCGGTCACGAACTGGGCTAAATATTTGGCTACAAAAATTTGCAGGCCCTCAGATTCGGATGGGTTGGGGTATGAACTGGCAGAAACCCTAATTAGAGCGGCACCCTCCGGCCTTGGGAAGCTCCACCCAAACCTACTCTCAATGTCCAGAATATTCTTCTGATTCCATTGGTCAAATTTATTGGAAGGGGGAGAGAAGGTGCGGGCATAATTGTTTTTGGTTTTTAGGCCAAGATTTCCATTGGTTATCTGGTTAAAATAATAGGCATAAAGCACAGAAAGGGAAGGTTTAAAGCCAAGAACCCTACACACCACTATGAAATAGACTAGGGCTCGAACAGTGTTTGGGGTTAGTTGCATAGGGAGGCATCTGTTGAAATCCAAGAATTGGACAATTAAAGGGTCTAGAGGAAGCCTCATTCCATTCTCAAACTGGACTCCATAGAAAATGCAGGCTTTATTGTCCCCGCGGACATTGGCCACGGTCTTCGACCGCAACTTCCCCTTATATTCCACCTCCTGCAACTCACGAACATAGAAAGAGTTCGGATCAACGCCAAAAAAGGTGTACAATTCCATTGTTAAGTCCGGGCAAGACCCTCCCTTCTTTCTCCGCTGACCGCGGCCAGTAGTAGATGTACTAGCCTGGCTCTTGCCGCAAGCAGCAGCAATCTCCTCCGATCCTTTAGCAAAGGCATTAACTATCTCAACTGCCCATTTTGATGTGCTCACCGCCATGCGATCTAAAGGCTCGCGGTCATCAACCTCCGTCTCTGAGCTATAGAAAGAGCCAAAGAGATCGGAAGTTGATTCTGATGATTACTCCACCGCTCCTCCAACTTCCACCACGTCCATATCGGCGGGCTCATCATCGCTACTCCCCAGGTTCACCACCGTTCTAGGTTTGGGCCTCTATTTGGACAACAGGTTCAACAGCGGTCAAAGGTTCACCGTCAGTCACTACAAGGAAAAATGGTTTTAGCAACGGCAAATTCCGTAGCTAAAATGAAGATTCCGTAGCTAAATCGTGTTTAGAGACGGATTTGTTTCGTAGCTATTCCGTGGGTGCATGTTCATCGCTAAATTGGGCTTCGCTGTTTTGTAGCTGTTTTAGAGACGGACATGTCCGTCTCTAAAACAGCTACAAAACAGCGACGCCCAATTTAGCGACCAACCTACACCCACGGATTAGCTACGGAACATATTTGTCCCTAAACACGATTTAGAGACAGAATCTTCATTTTGGCTACAGAATTTGCCGTCTCTAAAACACATTTTCCTTTTAGTGTATATATATATATATTATAATACTACTAAAATACATTTATAAATAATCTTATATTGAAAAAATTGTCATATACATCAATTAACAATGTCAAAATACCACTACTA
This sequence comes from Adenophora triphylla var. japonica, assembly GCA_022495995.1. Lineage (NCBI taxonomy): Eukaryota > Viridiplantae > Streptophyta > Magnoliopsida > Asterales > Campanulaceae > Adenophora > Adenophora triphylla. Next base: position 12,136 of record JAFEMH010001463.1, on the reverse strand, counting down.
AAATGTAATTCAAAGTCATAAAATTTCCTAAATCAAAAATTTTAAAATCACTTACAATTAATGCTGAAAAAATAGAAACTCTGCAGCAGTGGCAACTGCACCTCCTGTGATTGCATCCATTACAATCTTGTCTCTGTTGTTGCGGTTGACTGTAGATGCAAGTGCCCAGTAGTTGCACCACTGATCATTGCAATCTACTGCACATTGTGTAAATGAAACATACAGTTAAAACACACAGATGCATGATGAAGGAGAACACCAAAACCAAAAATGATACTCCCTCCGTCCCGAAATGAATGACCAAAAAAATTATGGTCATTCATTTTGGGACAGAGGTAGTATAACAATAAATTACAGTTCATTTGAAAATTACCCAGTCCCTGGTGCCCCTGACGCTCTCGTTTCCATACTCCATTCCACATAAACTCCAGCAATAGCTCCTGTTAAAGTGATCACAAAATCTTAACAACATTCCTCCATTATCAAAGCAAGATAAACAAAATAAATAAACCAGCTGCTTGACTTAATATAAGAATTTCCTAATTAAAAAGTGAGATGACTACTCCCCAAGAAGTATTACTCATCATATTAAATTTGTATTGCTTAACGAAATGAAAATTGAACAGTTATGCAGGCCTAAGAATGATAAAAACAACATTATAGGCCCATGATGATACTTGGCTACAAAATGCCAAATTCAGATAGCTCAAACCAAATCACCACGACTTACACCTAGTCTAACCATAGCTAAAGTCCCAGGACATTAAGGTGCAAAGGTCTCCCTTGGCACAAGAAAGGGGCAAGGTGGATGGGCGCTTTAGAGTAAGTCGTAGACTGAAGGAAAAGGGAGGAAACAGCATGATTCCATGTCAAAATATCCAAGAAAAATAAGGCTATGTTTAGTATGGATGAGGCCCGTCCAAATAGAATGGGGACTCATATTAGCCCATTTAAAGAGTATTTTTGAAATCCATGATGGAAATCTCATTCCACGTGTAATGAACATTCAAGGAAAAGCCTAGAATGAATATTACATCTACTTCACGCATGTGTTAAGTCATTACTTGGTAGCACCAATATTGCTTCCATGGGTCATCATAATGCCATGTCATAATAAATTTTCACTGAGAGGGTGATGAAATTGAACTTCAAAATTGGATAATCTCAATTGTAAGACTAATGTAATTCCTTAAGAAACAATCTATAAAAGGGGACATTCTAAAATGCAAACGAAAAAATTCTAGCAGCAAAACCAAGAGACTAAACATAAGATAGACACCAGAGGTTCAAGAAAACAGGGAGAAAATCACATACATTGGGATGGGAGATGAGGCAGTCAACAACAGAGGCGAGAGTTTGAGCAACAAGTAAAGCATCCCCTGAAAAACTTTCAGGAAGCTCATTTCAAAGCTTCAACAACTGAGAAAATCATATTGTTCATTTCTCACTACATGAGAAATGGAAACTCAAGTCGAAGCACCAGAATCAATTTCTCCAACAGTATGTGATCTTGCCCTATACTCGTACTCTGTTTTTCTATCTCGTCTTTTTATTACGTGATCTTACCTTATGTGATCTTAAATCTATCTTCGTACCCTGTTTTTCTATCTCGTCGTCAAATGATTGTGGAAAAACTGTGCATCAAGAACGTAGAATTTAAACTTGGTACGTACCTCAAATTGTAGTTTGATAGTAGAGTAGAAAATTCAATCAGAAAGTGGCAAAAAGTGACTGAGATTGCATGATGATCATTTGTTGTACCTGCTAGAACATACAAAAGAGATTGTAAAATAGAAAAACTAATTAGAATCATGAATTATCAATGTCAAATAGACTTATAATAAGATTATTGCATCCCAATGAGTTGTGTGCTTTTTGAGTTTTTAAGCCCCACAATGTCTGTTCCTGTTAGGAGTTGCCACTTAACTTATTTAGATCCAAAAATCATAGTGCTCTAGTATATGTTTTGATCACTTGATTCGTGCAATATTTTACAGTAGATCAAAGTTCACAAAATCAATCAACAAAGAAGCCGAGTAAATACAAGTATTAAATGAAAGGCTTTTTGTTTACTATTATGTTCATACATGCAATCTTTATATGAAATATTTATGGGAGAATAAACTAGAATTATTTAATGTTTCATACTATACTCTATCTGCATCTTAATTCTAGCAATATAATGTTTCTAATATATGAGTAACATGTACGGTTAAGAACAAACTGTTCAAGTGTCATAAACTGATTGGATAAACAGGCAAAAAAATTTATTAGACGAGCTGAATATAGAAACAAGAAACATACAATGGTTTCTAACAGTTGTCAAGAAGCATAGAGCGCTTCTTGCTTCTGTGTAAGGCATCTACTAATGCTAAAAATAATTTACGGAACAGAAGGAAACTCCATTGTTCAAGAAGCTGAATTTTATTAATCTACAAAGCAGCTCTCCAACTGACCTTCACTACGCACTCAATCATTAAGACAAAAAAGGATTATTTCAGATGCAACCAAAGATAACACTGAAATTTGACTTCTAGATCCATCCCAAAGGGGTACAACAGCAAGTTCCTATGAATTTGACCACTAGTCTTCATTGAGATGAGATGGACCAACTCATTACCACTTCAGTGAGTGAAACAGACATTACTCACAAAGTACATGGTGCAAAGAAGGACCTAAGTGTTCAACTTATCAATTTCATCAAATAATGCCAACAACAACAAAAATTGTGTTCGTTATCAATTTACAAACAAGTGGTTCTCTTTCTAAGTAACAGAAAACATACTTCCTAGTTATACAAATCAAAATAACCAAAAATAGTAGCTCAATTATGCATAAAACAAAAAGAGTATTGCATAAACCAACCACGGGAAATCAAATGAGATCACTATGAACAGGGCCGTTCCTAGACTTTTGTGGGCCCCGGGCGAAATCAGATGAAGAGGCCCCTAATTAATCGAATATTTTTACGATACTCAAATGCTATACTCCCTCCGTCCCACGTGAATGCAAACTTATTTTTATTTTGGTCCGTCCCACGTAAATGCAAACTTCCCAAAATGGCAAAGAATATTCACTATTCCACCCACTCATTCTCTCTCCTACTTCACTTTTACCCTCACAACATTCTCTCTCCTCACTATTCCTCCCACTCATTCTCTCTCCTATTTAATTTTTCATACTCACAACATTTAACTTTTTCTCTTTCTTATATCATTTTTCCTTAATTTCCACACCCAAAAAGTTAGTTTGCAATCACGTGGGACGGAGGGAGTATATTTTTACGATACTCAAATGCTATATATTTTTACCTAGATAAAACAGAAGTAAAGTAATGACACTTATCCTGAATCATCATATAAATGATGATGTGATTACGCTGCAGAAAGACATGATGGTTGAACAAATATTTCCATCGAGTATCCTTTAACAGAAGTAGGAGTACATGTAACTAACCTTGAAAACAGGGGCCTTAATATCTTCAACTTTAATGCAATGGGTACGGTTTGGACCAAAGAGCAGAGCCCTGAACACAGGTGACCGAGCTGCAATGGATACAATCAAGAATTATTGAAAAGTACTTTGCATGCTTAATAATCCTTATGATCGAACTTCTAACACTATGTGCCAAAAGAGTAATTAACTCATTTTGAATTTTATGGCCAAGGTAATGATGATGAATTTCTTGATTTTGGATACGCTTAATATGATCTTGGATTACACCATCAAATTCTGCAATCATCTCAATCAATCCCAAAAAATTTCCATTATTATCCTGGTAAAGTTTCTCATTAGATCCTCGAAAAGCCAAATTAAGTTTTGAAAGACATTTTACAACCGAAATTATACTTACTAAAACGTTTCTCCAACGTTCCTTTTCTTTCAAAATTTGTAGTTGCAAGTCTTCATCAATTGTTTTATTTTGGCTTAATCTCAATCTTAATTCGCTCCAAGATTTCATATTAGTCATGTGCTCAACACTATTCTCATGCGTTTTGAATCTCTCACCAAGATGCTTCCAATTTTGAAATCCCTCATTTGCTAATGCATTTGGTTTATTAGCAGACTTAAACAACTTACAACAAAAATAATACGCTCTATCCACATGTTTAGAGTAAATCAACCATTTTCTATCCCCAAATTAACTTAAATTGAAGTAATCTACAATCAAATAAAGGAATTGAAGTCGAAAATTAAATTACCTTTGTGTTTACTGGCAAAATCTTTGTTAAATAGAAGCCCTAAACAGTGGAACTAGAAATAAATAGAGAAGAGAGATAGCAGGATGGTGGTGGACGGCGTCGGCGTCGGCGGGCGAGTGGCGACGATCGTCTCTTCGTCTTCGGTTGGGTTGGACTCTCCTTTCTCCCTTTTCCTTTGAATCCTTTCTCCCTTTTCCGTGTCTGTTTAACAAAAGAATTTTTTTTTTTAATCTGAATGTGGGCCTTTCTCCCTTTTCCGTGTCTGTTTAACAAAAGATTTTTTTTTTTAAATCTGAATGTGGGCCTTTTTTAAATATTTATTATAATTATAAAAAAATATATACATACTATATACACTATAGCCTACTTAAGAATGGGCCCCTTACGACTAAGGGCCCCGGGCGGTTGCCCTCACTGAACCCCCCCTTGGGCCGGCCCTGACTATGAACACATAACTATCAAAAAATGCAAATCGAAATACGCATCAACAACAAACACAAGGTTGCATAAACCACATGATCAATTCAAATGAGATCACTATGAACTCATAACTAAAAATTCGAAATATGCAAATGACAGATGCAAATTAACACACACAAACACGAAGAAGAGAGATGCGTACTGGAGAGGGAAAGAACCCTAGGTTTAGCCATCTGACCACGGCCAATTTTGGCAGATTTACCCCAGACATCGTGAGTCTTGGCAACACGGATCGACATTACAACCTTCTGTTTGGTTCCTTCGATTGCAGCCTCGTAGGCTCGTCTGAGCTCACAACCACTTGGAAGGATGGGCGGAGGGCCGAGGAGTCACGCCGGCGGCTATGCAACGAGTGGCGGATCGGGCTTTGGAGAGAGCTTTGAGAAGGGTTTCACAGGAGGGGAGAGAGAGAGAAGTGTAAGAGATTAGGTTTAATTTAAGAGTGAGGCAAGGTGAGGGGCGTGAATATTTGGGGTGCGAATGTTAAAATATTTGAGAGAGGAAAGAGCGGGAATTGAAAAAAAATTGGGGGCGGGGTAATGGACTAGGCGCCAGCCTCATTCTGAGCCAGGCGGCAGCCTCAAATTGGCATTTCACGGAGGAAGTTTCTGGTGGTGATGCGGCAGCCTCATCTTGCTCCAGGCGGCCGCCTCAAAAGGCAATTCATCGGGCGTACATTCTGGTGGTGAGGCGCCAGCCTCAGATGGAGACAGGTGGCCGCCTCACCTTGGCCAAAATGGAGGGGCGGTAGAAGAGAGGGTGAGGCGTGGTGGGGAGGCTTGGGGTGAGAGAAATGGAAAAGAGAGAGACAGTGTGTGTATGTTTTGTTTAAAGAGAGAGTGTGTGTTTTATTTAGAGAGAGAGAGAGAGGATTGGTGAATAATACTCATGTTGCAAATATTTATTATTATACTCCCTATCCGGTTCAAAATACATGTCATTTTAGAATTAAATTTTTTGTCAAAATACATGTTGTTTTAGAATAAAAAGTTAACTTTTTTATTCAAAAACAGTTAGAAAATTAAAAGGGTAAGGTTGATTGTCCCCCTCTTTGTAATTCTATTTTAATCAATAAAATTTAAGGGTACCGTCCCTTTTTTCTTTTATATACTTTCGTTTCTTTTAAAAAAAGTTAAGTTTTATTTCATTCAAAATTCATAACTTTTTTTATATAACTTTTTTGCAAAAAACGTATGTAGTAAACAAAAGTTTAAAATAGTCTTCTTTATACAAAAAAAAATTGAAAAAAAAATAGTTAATATACAGTATACAAATTAACAGAAATCGTTAAAAAGTTAACTTTTTTATTCAAAAATCGTTAGAAAATTAAAACGGTAAGGTTGATTGTCCCCCTCTTTGTAATTTTATGTTAATCAATAAAATTTAAGGGTGTCGTTCCTTTTTTCTTTTATATACTATTGTTTCTTTTTAAAAAGTTAAGTTTTATTTCTTTCAAAATTTATAACATTTTTTATATAACTTTTTGCAAAAAATGTTAGTAGTAAAAAAAGTTAAAAATTGTCTTCTTTATCCAAAAAAAAAAATTGAAAAAAAAGCTTAATATACAGTATACAAATTAACAGAAACTGTTAAAAAGTTAACTGTTTTTTCAAAAAACTGTTAAAAAGTTAACTTTTTTATTCAAAAATCGTTAGAAAATTAAAAGGGGTAAGGTTGGTTGTCTCCCTCTTTGTAATTTTATTTTAATCAATAAAATTTAAGGGTATCGTCCCTTTTTTCTTTTATACCTTATACCCTAAATCCTAAATCCTAAACCATAAACCTTACTCCCTCCGTCCCACCTCACTTGACACTTATTTTCATTTTGGGCCGTCCCAACTCACTTGACACTTTCCAAAATAGCCTACTTTTTATAATTTTATATTCACTTTACCCCACCACTCATTCTCTCTCTTCATTTTCCACCACTCAATTTATTCAACCAACACTACTATTTACCCCACTCATTCTCTCTCTTCATTTTCTACCACACATTTTTTTTTTATTTTATTCTTTTTTCTTAGTTCTCGTGCCCACCTCAAGGGTGTCAAGTGAGGTGGGACGGAGGGAGTATACCTTATACCCTAAATCATATACCTATACAATATATCTTATACCCTAAACCCTATACCCTAACCCTTATACCTTATACCTCATACCCTATACCCTATACCCTAAACATGATACCTTATACCCTAAATCATATACCTATACATTATACCTTATACCCTAAAATCCTATACCCTAACCCTTATACCTTATACCATATACCCTAAACCCTAAGTCGTATATCTATACCTTATACTCTATACCCTAAATCCTAAGTCGTATACATATACCTTATACCCTATGCCCTAAACCCTAAGACATATGCCTATACCTTATCCCTTATCCCTTATACCCTAAACCCTATATCCTAACCTTATACCTTATATCCTATATCATATACCTATACATTATACCCTAAACCTTGTACCTTAACCATTATACCTTATACCTTATATCATATACCATATATCCTAACCCCTGAGTCGTATATCCATATCTTATACTTTATACCCTAAGTCGTATACCTATACCTTATACCATATATCCAAAACCCTAAGCCATATACCTATACCTTATCCCTTATACCCTAAACCCTATACCCTAACCTTATACCTTATACCTTATACCCTAAATCATATACCTATACATTATACCTTATATCCTAAATCCAGTTCCCTAACCATTATACCTTATACCATATACCCTATACCCTAAATCCTAAGTCGTATACCTATACCTTATACTCTATACCCTAAATTCTAAGTCGTATACCTATACGTTATACCCTAAACCCTAAGTCATATACCTATACCTTATCCCTTATACCCTAAACCCTATACCCTAAACCTTATACCTTATACCCTAAACCCAAAAGTCTAAATATTATTTCCTATTAAATGAAAAATTTATAAAAAAATAAAAATAAATAAAGGATAGTCTGTCCCTGTTTTTTTTATATAATTTTGTTTGTTTAGTTTTTTTCTATCTTTTTTTTATACCTTTTGAAAAAAATGTATGTAGTAAACAAAAGTCTAAAATATTATTTCCTATTCAGTAAAAAATTTATAAAAAATAAAAAAATTATAAAAAATAAAAAAAAAAAATAAAGGACCTGTCTCTAAATGAGGAGGTGATATAATAGCCGTGGGTGGCAAAGTGGCTTCATCACTGGTGATATGACCTCCGGATTGCAAAAAAAAAAAGGACGTATAATTTTGATCTAAAAACCGTCGTCGAACCAATCCTCCGGTTAATGTAGAGACAGATTTTGAACAAGTCTCTAATTTAGAGACAAGTATTACATCTGTTCTAAATTTTAGAGACAGATTTTGTATCCGTCACTAAATTAGAGACGAATTAAAAAATGTATCTCTAAATTAGAGACGGATTAAAATCTGTCTCTGATTTAGAGACAAATTTTTCAACATCTGTCTCCAAAGTTTAGAGACAGATTCAGAATCTGTCTCTAAATTAGAGACGGATTTTGAAGCTGTCTCTAAATTAGAGACGGATTTTGTATCTGTCTCTAATTTAGAGACGGGTACAAAATCTGTCTCTAAACTTTGGAGACAGATGTTGAATCTGTCTCTAATTTAGAGACGGATTAAAATCTGTCTCTGATGCTTAGAGACATATTTTGTATCCGTCTCTAAATTAGAGGCAGATACAAAATTCGTCTCTAATTTAGAGACAACTTCAAAATTCGTCGCTAAATTAGAGACGAATTTTGAATCCGTCGCTAAATTGGAGACGGATTTTGAATCTGTCTCTAATTTTTGGGCCTGTCTCTGTTCTGTCTCCAAATTAGCTACAGATTTTGTCAGTCTCTAATTTTTCGTCTTTATTTTTGATTTTTCTTATAATGAAGGGCAAGTTCAAATCCACCTCGGACACAGTTTGGACATCAGGGGCCACAGATGCCATTGTCTCATCCATCGGAATGCATTACTATTTATCATGATTATGCCAAGGCCCATTTTAATTGTGTCGAAAGAAGAATGCATTACTATTTATCCTAACGATATCTTAAAAATTTCGAGTACTCTTACTGTTGGAACCTAGACAGTGTCTAACTAGTACATTTAAAAAATTCGCACGAAAAAATATTTAATTTTGACAACCTACATACAATGGCATTTGTGTTAGCAAAAAGAATTATCAACTAACCTTCTACAAGTGTGACTATCAATTCAATGCTAGAAATATATTTTAGAGATTTGTTTGATACAATAATATTTAATAGTCTATATTCAAACATTTTTAGCATAATATTTTTCTAATATAATTTAGATAACATTTTTCTAACGTTCTATAATTTTAAATGTTATATCTATTTTAGGGACTGAAATTAATACGGAGTATATAGGATTTAGCATAAGAAATAATTATTTGCTTCAATATACAGTATTTAAAATATGAAATTTTAATTTTTTTTAAGAGAATAATTTAATTGAACAAAAAAAAAATAGAAATAATAATTATCTTTAAAATCTAAAAAAATTATTGATAATAATTTTATGATGTATCAATAATATGTTTTAAATTTTATTAAAATAATTATTTTTTAATATATTTGGTTAAAATTCAATCAAATTATTCAGTAAAACTATCATTCCACAAAACTTATGAAATGTATAATTTTTGCCTCCTTATAACTGTTTTTAGTTCCGCCATTAAATATTTTATTCCTGTTTTTTGTTCTATTTTTTGAATTATTTCAGACATTTTATCGGCTCACTATATCTTAAGATAAATCTTAGGTGAACGTTCACTACTAATCTATTCTTCGTAAATTTGATTGTTGAATGTAACGTGCTCCCAACTTTATGATGTCACGGTTTGTAAAGGCAGACCACCCTTTCATGTGGCACAAGGCGATTGGTGATTTAAAAGTAATGTAAATTTAGTTTTGATGATGGCAAGAACATCAGATTAGTTCAAATCCAGCGATAAGGTTGTATTCTATATGTTTGAATAGCCTGAAAAATATGAATAAACACGTAAACTAATTTGAGTATTCACCGGCAAATGTTCTACGGCATGAGAGTAAGTATTCGTGTATAAGAGAGCAAATCAATTGACAATAAATTATAGTCAAAAGATGTATGTACGTACGTACCAGAATTATGTAAATTATGACTTGTATTTATACGTGTATCATATAGAGTCTTGCCTTTTATATGAAGTTAGGTGAAATAAAGATTAAAATCCTACTTGAATCCTAATTTTTCACAATCCTTATTGTAGTAGGATTATAAATGCCTTCTGTACTTATCCCTATGAGGCTCGCTCCTCGTTATAAAATGTTGATACCGTGTTAGAAGGGGAGCAAGGGTAGGGAATCCCATTCCCCTCGTCTTGATGGTGGCCGAGAAGGACCTGATCGTCATTTAGGAATGCCTTGGTTGACATCTTTGTGTGCCTTGGTCGGCATATATCCATACTTCTGCTTTAGTCATAAAACCACTCTACTATTTATAGATCGACATAGTGGGAAATGACGAGTAGGCCTACGGGCATAGCTAGGGTAGCCCATTCCCTACGTCGTATTTGGGACTTGTATAGATTTTACTTTTGGCCCAATTAATTGGGTCTTGCCCGATTTATGACCCATGTTCGTACTCGGTTATACCATTCAGTGGCCCCGACTTCCTAGCTCGACTTTGCCTAGGAGGAAGTGGTGCTCGTCGTCCTCGGTTTTTAAGAATACGTAGAGGTTTTCTCGAATTTCGAGGTAACAATCATTTATCCACCAATTATTTGGACATTGATGGGCTCGGTTTTTAATTACGAGACATTCCTCTTGGTAACACGCTAGAACATTAATGAGGAAAGGGAAATTACGCCTCAACCCATTTGTATGACCCATACCCGTTTAGATCTGGGTATAAAAGGAAAAATCCCTTTCATTATTACTCTTTTATCACTGTTCATATTTGAGAGAGACCCATAAGCTTCGAATTCGCAAGAGAGTTCTTGATTTCAAGGTTTATTGCTCGAATTCCCTGTATTTTTCTTCATCAATCTTCGAATCAGGTATAACATTTCTCCCTAATCTCTTTCTTTCTCGTATTTCTGGGTTTTGTTCTAGGTGGTTCTTGAAACCGCCATTGTTGTTGTTTATTGAAGCTTTTCTTAAGCCATTTTTTGTGATTTCTCTGTTCATAGTCATAGCAAGAACATGGAAAAGTAACCCCAATGCCTTGTACTGCTACCACACCCAAAACCTTAGGATTTACCAAATAATCTATGGGTCATGGATGATGTTAAGTTTAGGTGAAATTGGAGATATTTTGACAAGATACCAAGCTCATAGAACTGACGTACGTTATCCTAGTCGGTTTAGGATTGACTGTCTTAGCATAGACTCCCCAAACATCGTGCTGTTCCCCAATTGGCCAGAAATCCTTGACCATATCAACTTGTACTACTTGAAGTCTGACCACTTGGAGCGTCCATTATTGGGTAAGAATCCCTCCTCGACATTTACTGAATAATATGGGGAGGGATACTTCCTCGTCCTCATCTTTACCAATGCCTTGACTAAAATTTGATCTTCTTTGAACCATCGGATTTAGCTAACCTTTACCTTACTTTAAGTCGATGCATTCGGCAGAAGAGGGAGCATCGTGCTTAGGTGGCGATTGAGGGTAGTGGTAGTGAGTCCGAGGGTCAGACCTTGAATCAGTCCATTACTAAGTACCTTGGGGAATAATTTCCGGCCTTTTGGGGGGGAGCCCACGATTGAGGAGTTACACTGATGGATGTGGTTTTACCCATCCAAAAGATATATTTTCTAGCTTATTTGGTGCTCGAAACCTTGAGAATTTAATGTATTTTCTAGTGTTTTGAAAGTACAGGGGTTGAAGTGCAATTATTGAGAAAATAGAGGATTGGAGCGTACTTTGGAAGCTTTTGGATCAAATTGCAATTTTGGAAAATTTGGGACTAAACGGAAATTATGAAGTTCAAGGGACCAAAGTGGAAATATTGGAAATTCAGGGACTAAATGGGAAATATGGAATTTTTGGATGAATTTGATATATAAAAATTCCTGGGTTAAAATGAAAAATAAAATCCTAAAGAGCGAAGTGCAAAAGAATTTTTTATAGTGGCCAAAGTGCGACGGCAAAATGGCGAGATGAAACGAATACAAAAATTGTACAAACTAATGCTAGGCCACGGCTAGAGCAAAAGCAAGGGCTGGCTGGGCCAAATCATTTATGTGGCCGAGGGATGTTGGGGCCATGGCTGGTCAGGGCCAAGGCAAGGAGCTAGAACATGGCTGGACTGGATTGGGCCAAGGATTTCAATGGGCGGCCGACAAAATCAAGCAATTTGGCCGAGAAACTCACTGTACAACTGGGCGCTGCGTGGGCCAAGTTGGGCGACCGCCCACCAATCTT